>CM021101.1:288276205-288876205 GCA_007115665.2 Sequoiadendron giganteum | reverse complement strand
ATTTTAAGCCATTCAGGAGGGTATTTTTTCCATCCTAGAATAATAGATTTTTCATTAGATACTTCGGCACCTAATTCCTTGAATAAAAGCTTGAGTTTTTAACTCTAGACTATCTAAATTGATTTCTTCAAGGTCCACAAATATTGCAATGTCATCTACAAATTGAATATTCAAATGGTTATTATGATTAGGGAGTGTCAAACCCTTAAGTTTTTGGGAGGTAGAAAAATCTCTTAATAGTTAATGACCAACATCTCAGATATTACAAAGATAGCTCAAGCCAAGGGCAGACTTGCCTTATTGACCTTTCCAATGTAAATTCTTCAGTAATAGACCCATTAACATCCACTTGTGCAACATATTTTAGTAGGGTGTTGACCATATTGCAAAAAGTATTAGGGAATCTCAATTCATCCAAGTCAATTCTTGGAAATAATCATTCTACCCTATCATAGGCCTTTTCAAAATCAAGGAGAAGCATAGCACATTTTTTCCTAGACTGTCTTGCCCATTCCATAGATTTGAATCTTGTAATAATTTTTAAAAGTATTTGTCTACCCTTTATGAATCCAATATAAATTTTATTGATAAACATAAGAAGGATATCAACCAACCTCATAACAATGTTTTTTTCTAGTATTTTATAGGACATATTCAATAATGTGAGAGGTCTCCAATTCTTGATTAGTGTTTTGTCTCCCTCTTTTGGGAGTAATTTAATGATACCTTTTTTTATGATTCTTCCTAGTGATCCTTACCTAAGGGTTTATTTTTAGACTTGATACAAATCTTCACTTCCCCAATAAATAAAGGTTTTATATAATTCTACTAGTAACCCATCCTCTATCAAGGATTTATCATTATTCAAAGTTTTGGTGGATTTCCTAATTTTCTCTCTTGAAATTTATTCACATAGTTTTTTTGCATCCTCTTTAGATATATTTATTGGGATGTATTTCTAATATTCTCATTATACCATTTAGACATAAATAGACCCTTCTATAATTGTAAGAATTTCCTTTTAGTACCACTTGACTAGTGAGAGAGGTCCCTGTTAAATATCCAATATACTGAGAGGGATCATGAATCGGTATATTCTTAAACTTACTAAACAAATACCATCCAATCAATCCAAAGAATATGAAAATTAAGATAAGAAGAATCATCAACAGATCATGGAACACAATGCACAAGAGACACCATATTTTTTTACGTGGAAAACCTAGAGTAGGAAAAACCACAGTGAGGATTAACTCACAATATAGTATAACTGGTTATAAGATATTATGAAAGGGTGGATCACTGCCAAGACTCACTATCCAAAATGGCAGGCTCACTGCCTACAAAAATGAAGTAACAAAATGGCTAACTACTAGAGTTGAACTGATAGAAGTGCACCTCAAGTGCAGATTTAGTTACTTTGTGATTCAAGAGAATTCGCATGCCAGTAGATCAAACTTCACCTTTTTTTCTTCCACATGTAGTCTGCTAATATTCGCTCTTTCCAACACTCTGCTCTAACTCTTAAAAAAATATCTTGTATATATATCTAATTGTCAATGATAACAATTAGTTCGGATTTGAAAAATATTCTCAACAATAATTCAGACATGCCACATGCTACAACTTATCGGCATGGATTACACAAAAAAAATTTAATCCATTATATATTTATCTGCTTGATAGGTTAGCCAGCAATGGACCCAATAGAAAAATTGTAAATAGAAAAAATGATATCGGTGATGACCATAAACAACTGTGCTAATGAATTCCTATCCATGTATGCATTTCTCAGTCACAAACCATTTCCCAAAAAATTTAGTAGTTATTTACCAGAGGGGATTCTAGAGAAAAATACCAGAGGTGGATCTTGCATTACTAGTTCAGAATACTAGATTAATGTGATTTGGAGTCTTGCAGTTGCAACTCATATATTATGGTGAAATCAATGAAAATAAAATTGTTAATAAGGGATATGATCTTCTTCATTCTTCCAACAATCTGCCCCTTTGTCATTGATGGCAACATGTGCCAAAAGGAATATACAAGACTATATAGAATATACTCTATTTCTCATTCCTCTTCTCCCCCTTTGACATCAAGGACAAAGGTCAAACAAAAAAAAACATGAAAGATATGTACACATGGTTTAGAATGTACAAACACATAGAATCAAACTTATGAACTCCCCCTAAGGATTTATCTCATGCAATGTAAAAATAGAAAAAAATCCTACCTGGAGGAGGAAGCATTTTCCAATTCCTGAAGAATGCTTTGCCAATCCATCTTGCCATTCTCCCAACTCTGCTTCACAGATACCAAATTTTTGTTCAAAGATTCTAAAGCAATAAAAAATTCTTTAGCTTCATCCATAGTATCTGGAACTAGATTGATCTTGTCCAAATTCTCAGCATTGTCCAAAGAATTAGCTACCAAAGCATACTCCATTCTCACGTTATCACCAAGCAAGCCAAATTTTCTTATTATCTCTTCCTTCTACTTTTGTAACATAAAGAACTTTTCTCTATACACAGAAATAGTATTCCAAGTTTATCTATCTATGTTCATTGATACATTATAGGTGCTAGAGATAGTGGTCAACTAGGACTCAATGGAGTCCATGAGATCTTTTATTCTTTGAGTGGCATCAAGCCACCTTATACAATATGAAAACACAAAATTAGCTTCATCTTCACAAGCCTTCACAACTTCAAGGATCTTCTCTACATTGTCATGTGTAGAGGCACATTTTTCATGAAGGATCAACAACCTTTTCTCATTCAACTTCTCTTTTCCATCCTATTTTGTTTTCTCAAAAAGTCTCGTAGCATGCTCCTTGAAGGAGTCTAGTAGAAGCTTCAAGTTCTCAACTAGAGAGAGATGTATCAACAGATGTATCTGGTGTGACATCCTACAGGAATTTAATGATGTCTTCAATTATTTTAGTTCCCTTCTGATGTATTTCTAAGATTTCTCTCCTACCAAATGCATGAAATACATCACCTAACACCAATTTATGTACTAGAGAAATCTTGTTCAAGTCTGAAAAAATTGATTCACTAGAAGTTGCAAGAGTTCTAGAGGAATTATTGGTTGGAATTTTATCTACTTAGACATTAGTCGCTTCAAAAAATCATCACCATAGGAGGGTTCTCCAGTGGAATTTCTTTGAACCAATATTGGTCCCTTGTGATGCACCTTCATTGGAGGAAGCACTCGCCTTTCTCTTTCTTTTCAATTTTATGGTTGGATCTTCTTCCTCTTCCTCTTGATCATCAATAACACTCATTCTTCTCCCTAGTATCCTTTTCATTTTCTTTGTTTGATAGGGGCTACCATAGGAACACCTTTCCTTTTTATTGATCTGGTAGTAGGTCCAGAAGGAGCCATACCTTTTCCTTTATCAACAATGCTTGGCACAAACTTCTTTGTAGTTGGTCTAGAAGCTGCTATGGAAGGAGGGGTCCTGCTAGATCTCCTTACATTAGGTAGTTCTTCAAAATTCTATCCTTGAACATATTTTCCTTGATCTGTCTCTTTAGATTTGAGCATTTCTACCACATTTTTCTTACTTTTAGCTTTGTTGTGCTCTAAATGGACTTCCATGGATTTCTCTGCATAAGTCTAAATCTAGGGTTCATTTAGATCTTTAGGAATCTTCAACAAGAGTTGCACATATCATTCAACATCATCTTTTGAGACTTCAGAACCCATAAGTTGAATCCAGATGGTCTGGGGTTCAACCACTTCTATCATACACTCATTAGAAGATACATGAAATATAATCTCATTTTTATACTTTTCAATAATATTTCTTGAAATTATATCCCTCTCATTCATATTCTTCTTAAATAGAAAAAATTAAATTTTCAAGGAATTTGCTACATTGTTCACATCACCCAAACTACGCATGTGATAAAAAATCTGATGTGCCACTGGTCAGTATGGATCCCAATACACTGTTCCAGATTTTCCCAAAAGCATTCTCAGAAAATAGAATAAAAAACATGCAATTAGAGAACCAAACTTAAACGGGTACTTCTTTTCCTTTGAAATTCTCAGGTTCTCAAGAATTTGTTGCCTGAGAAGCTCACATAGATCATAATTCACACCATTTACAAACATATCATAGCCAGTATAGACAGTTTTGGAAGACACAAAATTCTCTCTATTGGTGAAGTAGATTTTGTGGCCAATAATTATGGATGCATACTTCACATCTGGATTTGTAATAGGTTTTGTTGTGAGAGCCATTCTGTCATAGGTAGCATTGGTGAGTTTTGATACCGTTTCATTTTTCACTGCCTTAAGCATAGGTACTAGTCCGGTGACGACTATAATTGCTTCCTTTTTTATCAAGTGTGGTTTATGAGTCCATAAGAACTAATCATGCATTCTGCTAAGAACTGAATTTAAATATGGATCATTTACTATTAGAACAAAAATTTGGAAAATTGTTCCAACCATCCAAATTCTTTGTCACAAGATTCGAATATTCGGGTTTTATTAAGAAATCATCATCAGTTCATTCATTCATCCATATATTAATCAGTTTGATATTATTGAATTCTTATGACTTAACCCTAATGGACATCCTTGTATCCTATGTCGGCATGATGCCATGAGGAATCGAAGAGAAAGTACCCATAGGGTCATCTTCAAAAAGTTTCATCGAGTATTTCCTGTAGGAGGTCCTAGGTCTTTCCATTTTTTGTATGACTACAGGAGTTTCCATTTTCTATATAACAAGATTTTAAAGGATTTAAGAAAATAGTTTTCACAAGCTCACAGTAATACAAAATCGAGAAATACCTTTTTCTTAGAAAATAGCCGAAACTAGGGTTTACACCAGTCACACCTCAAATCTGCTCTAAGTTGCTTCAAGTTGATCTTCGCCTATTTCGAATGCAAAAATGATCAAAATTCCTTTATTATTTTTCTTTATAGATTAATGTGATGGCCTAATTCACATTTAATACTCTTGAAATTTGAAAAGCTGCAAAATTTCCTTAACTGCACTCAAAACCCTAATATGCTCTGCAAACAAGCATACAAGCCTCTTTTCTTCTGGTTTATTTTTTAAAATCTCTTCATACTGATTTCTTACAACTTTAATTTGTGTCATGGATCTAACACACTTGCAATTAGGGGGTTTTAAATATTTTTTGCTAGAGCTCCCCCTAAGACCATGCTAGGTCTAGTTCCCAGAGGATTTATCTACACCAAGTGAGGGTACAAATGCATCAACAGTCCCTGACTCTTCTTTATTTTTGCATACTTTACTCATTTCTTGCTTAACTTCTTCTTCGTCAACCTTCTTCATAGGTTTTTTTCTTCTCTACCAAAGTAGATTGATTTCCCTTTTTACTTCTACATACCTTTGAAATATGTCCTGGTTTGTTGCAATTATAACAGAAAAAATTTCTATGATTTGATTGACTTCCATTAGACCTTGTTCTGCACTGATTCGCTTTATGCCCATATTTACTGCATGCATAGCAATAACTAAAAGGATTGATTCATCCTTCCTCTATTAAACCAATTCATCATCTGAGTTCTACATTCACTAGCTCTATGTCCAAACTTATTACAGGCATAGCATTGTTCGAGGAAAGAACCAAAAAAATGATTCATCCTGCTTCTGCATTCAATTGCCTTATGCCCTGTAGGAACTTTCAAATTTTTCAAATTTGAAGTGCCCATATTGAAATTTTTGCTTCTACACATTTCGAGGTGCACTTGAAGATCCGCCTAAATGACCTACTTTGGAAGGTTATAATTTGGGGCATGTTGATTTTCAATCCAAACCCCTTAGTGGACCCACTCATGTGACATATGTGAGCATGTGTGTCAATTTTCAGCTTCCCACGATGAGTATTGTCAAGGTTTTGAAAAGCGAAGCTGAAGAGTTTTGGCCCTTTTTTGCTATTTGTAAACTTTCAGTTTTGCAAAGTGGTCTCCTGTTGAGGTTAATATTTCACAAATGGTTGATCGTCAAGCCAGATTGTTACTCTCCATTCTCCCCACCTAAATTTACTCCCATGTCAGGTTTTAGAGCCTCATGACAAGATTTTCTATTTTTACCAAGCCAAAACCAAATGCAATTTGTTCAGTTTTGCACCTGCATTTTCTGGAACCTTTTAGGGTGGTCAACTTTGACCTTTTGTATCTTTTGATGGATGATGATTCAATAAAATCCTTCTTGCACACGTGTTCAGTGTACCTAAATAAGCTGAAATGTCTTGTGGCAGCTTGCTAGGAGTTGACTTGATATTTCTTCGAAATGGTAATTTGGTGAGTTTTAATTGATTTTGAACAACTACAATTACAAAAAAGTTTGAGTAAGTAAATTTTCCGATGAATAAATTTCACCTCATGATATTTTTCTCTAAGCCATTTGTTGCACTCCATTCTTGGATCAAAATTCTACATGCCTACAAGTTTTTGTGACTCTGGGTGGTCGTTTGACCAATTTTTCGAGGTGATTCCAAAGCCTGCCTGAGCAATTTTGATCACTATCCAAATGTGCCAGAAAGAATATTTTAATGATGAACCAATTCATCTTTTCATCTCAGATGCATTCAAAAATAGTGGCAGGGCAATTCAAGTTCAAAACTTGTTTGAAAACAAAAATAAAATTAGTTGGGTCCACATGGGGAACTGACATGTTTTACACAAGTGGATTGCAATTACTTTGAGTGAGTTACTTTGGATAGGGAAATCACATAGAGGTTTCCTATTTGCATTTATAATGTTCTTTCCATTGAATGCGTAAGGGCTAAATCTGTTTTTCAAATATAAATGAGTGTGAGGAGGCTTGACTAGATTTGTTTTGAATTAAAATAAGGGTACAAACATGCAATGTTATAGTCACTTTAAGTGGATTGCTTGCCTTAATGGGTTTGAATGCAAAGTAACATCCATTTTCACTCAAAAGTAGATTTTAAAAGGGTGGTCACAACTAAGGCTTAAGAGGACAACCTTTTTTAACGTAATAGTGCAAAGTTTGTTTTACCTCATGCATGCAAAGTATAGAATCCTTGCAACAAACAAATAAGGGTGGTGTTTTATTTGAAATACCATGGGATAAAGTCATTTCACTAATTGAATCATTGCTTGGTTGTTTAACTATCTATATGATACTGAAAAGGCAACTATTTTATCAGGCTAATATTGTTTCATTACCTTCACTATGTGGATACATAGCTACATCTTTCTTGTAACCAACGGATTGTACCTCAAGGATATTTCCATCATTTTAACTAGCAATTTAGATAGACCAAGGGTGATTATTTACAAAATCGAAAGGTGATTATGGAATCTTCAAAGGCAAAGATATCTCAATTGTGTGCTCAAAGAATGATGTAGTGGAATATCCATAAGGATTGTAAGGCTGTGAAATACGTATGAAATTATAACACTACACTCGAGTCAAGGTCAATCTCAGAAATTTTTAAGAAAATGCAATTTGTAAGAGGCTGCGAGCATTAATTTTGAATTACTCTCATCTATTGGAAAATGAAGTCAATGTTAGAAGAGTGATGGAACATGTTGTCAATAGGAACCCACATTCAAGCTTAGAGGGAGATTGGTGCAATCTTTAACATTACTCTCTGGTAGAAAGTTGCAATGAGTAGTGGAAAGCAAGCTTTTCGTGCAGATTTTCCAATGGGAGGAAGGATCCAAAGAACGAGCCAACAAATCTTGAGATGGCTAGAAAACTGTATTGTAAACTGTTGGTAGCAAGACAGTGAATGTGTCTGCCGCAAAATGAATGATGGAATCATCATCTAGGCTGAAAAGGGGTCCGTATGATATTGTAAATGGAACTTTTACGACGGTTCAATATACTTCGAGAAAGTTTTAGAATATTTTGAGGTTCCATCGACCAACATGCTAGAAATATCTCTGTCCAATGGAGGAAGGTTTGTTTGCACCCACAACTTGCAGCATAATGCATTAAAATTATTTGAGGAAATTCTATTTTAGCGTAGAAACCATGGAATGATTGTACCGCGCACATGAAAATGATTCTCATAGTCGAAGGAGGTTCAATTTAGTGCTACACAGGAAATTTTTATGTTGCTACAGGGAGCCGCCATGTCCATGGAAGCTTCAAGAGCAACGAAATGGAGCTTAGGCAACATCGATGAATCAACGACCTGTATTGCACAAGGGAGTAGGATGAATCTCCACCACAACTCTCACACTTCACACAACTAAGGCTGACATCAATCAAAGGCCCATGAGGTGCGCGGGCTATTGAGAGTTAAAATTTTGTGTGGGCCCGTTCAATGTAATAAGGGTTTTTGGTAAATTTTGGTAGGTTAAAGTATATTGTCTGATAATACAAATTTGGGACTTTACTTTTAATAGAAAGTTTGTTTAAAAAAATATAGAATGCAATTGGGTTTGTGTGGCCCGATAAAATTGTAAAAGATCCATTTGTTAAAAGGAAAAGCTTCTAATGATGAGGTGAGAGATAATAAAGCATGAGTAAAAGGGCCTCCACAAAGTTTTAAAAGGTAAAGGTTTTAAATGTTTCTGGGAAATGAAGGTACGCGGGAGATGAAATGAAGGATTTTTCAAAGGCAGTTGATTTTTAATCTAAGGTGAAAACTAAAGAGGATACACAGGGTAATGTATTTTACCTGTGAAAAAGTGACAAGCATGAATAAATGATTTTTTTCATTGATTCGAGAGATCATATTGTAAAGTGAATAAATATTCACTTTATACAATATTTTATTTGTTGGAGAAAAATATTTACACTGAAGTGCAACAAATAGAGTGAAAATGTAAAGAGCAACAATAAGAGGTTTTCATGGGTAGAGACATTTTTCAGCTGCTAGGTGAAATAGTTAATTTTGTTCACAATAGGGTAAAGTGGAGTGAATTTTTTCACATGGGGAATTTTTCTGTTGCTGGACAACTTGAATGAAGGAAAAAATAGAGGCAAAGTTTGTTGCAAATGAAGAGAGAAGAAAGAGGATTTTCTTTTTGCAGGTTAATGGAGGATGAAGCTGCTAGTTGTCAATTGTGGATGCATTTTAGGGCTGCTCTTGTTTTCTTCTATCTCTTTATCTTCTCTTCTTCTTTGGGTGATCCCACAATAGTGGTTTACAATTTTTGGCCAAACTAAACACTGGAATTATTACTTTTAAATAAATCTTCACATTTGGGCACCTATAGTGGTTAAACCGTGAGGAATTTGAAGATGATGCAAACTAGAGTCTCATCACATTTTTTCTATAGATTCTAAAAATATTTTTTTCAAAATTTTTGGAATAATATTGCACTTTTTTTTCTGTTTCCCACGAAAACTGGTTTTTTTCAGAAAACAACATTTTAAAATAGTGATGCTCACCGTATACAACATAGCCTTTTTTGTATGAAGGATAAAATTATAATTTTTTAAAATTTAGATTTGTAACTACAATATCTAGCACTTTCATTTGGTATCATATTTTTTTATTGAATATTTTTTCCTTAATAGAGTTTTGATGTCAAACCAATTGCAATTCAGACATAAGCAGACTGTATACAACATAAATTTTTCTGTATGTATCCAAATTTTTTATTTATTTTTAAATGGATCAAGGACATCAATACCTAGCACGAACATATTTTTTTTAAAAATATTTTGATAATTTTCTATTCTTCCACATGTGGAAAACAAAGAGCTTGATTTTTCGGTGAAAAACCTATGTTTAATAAAACTAAAAAAATACATACATAATAAAACCAAAACATATTAAAATTATATTCGTGGGATAACTCATTTTGAGGACTACCATAATCATTTGAAATAAATTTTAAATGAATTCATTTGATCCCAAAAAGGTAAATCAAAAGTGATTTTTTATCAGCATTTTGATAGGTGTAAAGGAGACTCATTTATAAGTATGGTTTAAAACTAGCGAGGTTCTATCCAAGGGGGTTTGATCTAAGGTGGTTTGATCAAAACCTCTTCAATTGGAATCCTTAAAATGGAAATTTTAAAGGCTTAAATCATTATATTTTCTAAAAATATGTGATTTCAGCAAAAATCAATTCCTCTCAGAAATTATAAACCAGCTTTGTGGGATCACCCCTCTGATGGTAGAGGGTTCCAATTTTCTGAAAGCACTACAAGGCAGGCAAAAGTTCTGGATAGAATGTAAAGCTAGAGTGAAATATGACTGTTAGTCAATTACTTTGAAGTGTATGGTGTTTTGAATTGAGCCTCATGAATATATTTTATCTGATGACTGTCTCCATTGCTGAGATGTAAAACTCTTTTGAATTCAATAATCAAAGATTACTTGGATTTTTTCATGCACATTTTATGCATTTGAGCTACATCTATTGTTTCCTTTTGTTCATTGAATAATGTAATTGCTTTAATGAATGTCAGTTGCACTGGTTATTACCTATTATTTAGGGAATAGTGCAATTGCTTCAACAAATATGACAGGAGCGTTGTGTTTCCAAGTGGATTTTTAAAAATGGTTTCCAGATGAAGCTTCAGTGGTCTCATTATCATAATGTGATAGCATTTTATGAGACCTTCAAAAAATGTTTAATGCTATAGGGTGAAATGATAGTTATATGACTTTGTAGCCCTCTTTTTGGCACTGGTCAATCTTTATGCTTATGTTGTTTTCAGCTTGGTCCCAAATTATTAAATCAAAAACCATTTTAATTTTGTATTCCAGGTTATGTGTTTTCCATGTTCTCCATGCTAATTAATGAAATTCACTCAATTTCTTAGCCAATATTGAGTGATATTTTAGGTTTCTTAGTATAATTTTGTGAGTGCATTATCTGTTAAGAAATATCCTATTAATTGTGTGTCTAAATCTTTAGGTGTTGCTAAAGGGTCAACCCCCTAGGTCCTACAGAACTTGAAGTGCAGGGGAAATGTGTTCTAATCCCATTTTTTGTTAGTTGGAAAAATCCATCTTTGATTCTAAATATAAGAAATTGGCTAGTCTTTAGGATTCATTTGATCTGTTGATTTGGAACACCAACAAAATGGTGACTTTGTTGGGGAGAATTCTGAATCTGTAGTTGCAAACTAATATTTCATAGAGTGAAGTTATTTTCTATTCTACATTTTATTCAAATATTGTAGGATTTCAAACTTGGAGAAAACATTGTTGCAGTGAACCTGAAGATTTCATGATCTTTGGTGCTCTATTGGTGAAAGGAACACAGAAGAAAGTTTACATTTGAAAGAACTTCATACTGTTTGAATTTTATTCCTCTGTGAAAAGAGGTGGCGACTCTGTTAAAATAACCCATTGAAGATTTGAAGACAAGTTCCAGATCTATAATATTTCTAGTTAGGAAGACAATTTGCAGTAGCTGCAATAGTTCCACGTATTCTTCACCTTTGGTTTTCAAGAAAATTGTGTGTGAAAAGCATATTTGAACTTTTTAGGAAAAGATTTGATTCCTTATTGAGTGAATGAGCACTAATAAAGGGAAAGGACAGTAATATTGAGTTAGCACACTCCCATTTGTTGGTTTTTTCATACTACATGTAATTGTAGTTCCACATAAAGATTTTGTCTAGTGTTCAAATATTTTCCAGTCTGAATGGTTAGAAGGAATTTGTATATCCTAAGGATTTCCATCCCTTTCATTGTCATGTGTTTTAAGCCAAGGTTATCATCATGTTAGCAATTGTCCTAGTGACCCTTCATTTGGTCATGGTTGTGATTATGCACAATTAATTGAGCCTTGATCTGCAAATATCCATGGGTCACCAAGCTGAAATAACCATTCCATTAGATACCTTAATAGGTTTTGTCAAGAAGCTTTAGAAATCTGATAATCCTCAAGCATTTGATAGCATAAAGTGCATGAAACCAAGAGTGCACAAGCTTAGGATAAGGTTGGAGTGGAAAGTTGTGTTTGAGAGAAAAATTAAAGAGATGGAAGAAAGGCACCTAATGTTTTCACAAGCCCAGTTAAAAGATAATCAAACTGTATCTACTTGCCAAATTATTTCACCTTTTGTCAATTCATTTGACTCATTGTACAACCAATTATATTTATCATGGGTTGACTATAAGGTTGAAAGTATTTCAAATCACGTCTATAAACATATGCCTAGATTTGATGGATACAATGTATGTGAAGGAGATGCACATGTCCAAAGTTTTTCCAACTTCATGGAGAAAAAATAATTTGGAGATCAGGATATGTGGATGAGATTTTTTGTCAGTTCTCTTGAAGCAAGTGCTAGGAATTGGTACTTAACCTTTCTTGAGAAGTCCTTTGAATGCTAGGATAAACTAGTGGATGTGTATAGGGAAGAATTTTCAAAAGAACCCTCTGAACTTGTCACAAGATTGAGGGCGATTAAAAGAGAAAATGAAGAGTCAAGCATTGATTTCAGTCATAGATTTGATGTCACTCTTCCACTAATCCCTAAAAAATTTATACCTAGTGCTCCTGATTGTATTCATCTATACTTTGAAGCTTTTGAGGAAGGATCTAGTGCATTGTTAAAATATTTTAGAATATCTAATATGTAGATGGATTACACTGTTCTAGATAATATGGAGAAAATAAGGAATGAATATGTGCAAGGGTTGTTGTCTTCAATTGTGGGTAAACATGTTGATAAAATCAGCAGCTACGTAAGTACAAATGATCAAATGTCTCTGGTTCTAAATAAAGACAAGTGCACACTTGAGAGGGAAGAATACAAGAATGATGTATCATTAGGTGATGAGGAAGTTATCTTTGAACAACCTACAAAATATATGTGCCTAGCTAAAAGTTGCAGCCATGATGATGAAAGACATGATGAGATGAATGGAACATTTGAAGTTTCTCCTGTCTCCTCTAAAAATGAAAAAATAGAGAGTAAATTTTCTACAGGAAATGAAAATGATGACAATACTTTTGAAGACTTGCAAGAACATGATGAGGGATATGAAATGAATTTATTCTTTGAAGAAAGGATGATCAATCAATAGTGTTATGGTATAATTGATCATGTCAAGTCTACAAGTGAGTGTAGCTTTGATGCAAGTCTTCATAATGAGACATTGGAATTTTCTGATTTTGAGAATGCTCTTGAGAATGTTAGTGTATCAGTTGCAAGTGATAAAGTATGCAATGAATTTAAGTCAGCATGATTAACCACAATAAGCTGCAATGAAGAAACAATTGATGTTTTTTATCTTGACAGTGACAATGTTTGTGTCTATCCTCAAGAGGATGTAAATGGAAAACTAAATGAGGACACCCAATCCAATACTGAAATGCAAAATTATGTGGATTGTTGTTATGAATCCCTAGAAATAAGAAAGAATGAACAAGTGGATAACTCTTTCTCTGTGATGGATTGTGACCATACTATTGATAGTGTTGATTCTCATCTTATTTCTTATGATTGGGGAAATCCATTTTATGATCAGTCCATTGAGTTTTCAGATTTTGATGAGGATGACATCATGACATATCCTACTCTACAATTTGATAATGCATACAATTCTAGTAAAGGTCAAGAAGAGAAAGTGGTTGAAGAAATGGATCATGACATTGATCTATTGAGTAGTGAACAAATTTAAAATATGTTAACCAATGAATATCATAAATGTACACATGTTGATAATCCTCAATTGTTGTGTGCTACCCATGTTGATTTTGACAGTGATGATGATCTCCACTGTGCAAGGGATGATACATGTGAACCTGATTTTCCTTCTAGTTATGAACTAGTTGACCAACATGATGGAAATATGGACAAAGATGAGCAAAAAATTGAGTATAATGATATATTATATGATGAGTATGAAAGTATGGACATTGATACAAGTTAAAAAATTTGTTTTGATGAGTTTGAAGTAGCAGATAACCATGAGGTTTGTGCAACCAATGAGTCAAGTCTTGAAAATTTTAATGCATATTTGGACATGTGTCTATTTGTTGATTTGAATGAGCCTAGGCATGTGTCTTTTCATATGAATGTGAATGTTGATTTCAAGGTAGAGTCAGGTTATGTCTCTGAACTAGAATTGCTCATCTTTGAACAAACTTCTAATGATGAAGATGCTGATATGTTATGTTCAGAGGATGATAAAGTGACTGAAGATGAAAACAAATCAAAAATTCTAGATGATTCTTTATATCAACATGATGGAGAATAGTTAAAAAGTGTGCCAATGCATGAGTGTACCTCTTTACATACACTCGGAGATAGTTTTCATGAGGTGCAATATCTTTTGGTAAGTTCTTGTGATAGTTTTACATTTGACATGCAAACTAGCAATGAGAATGAGCTTAATAGTACCAGCCATATGGCAGAATGTGAGTGCTACTGTTTTCAACTGGAATAATTTTTCACAAAGCATGACAATGTGCAAGAAACTAAAGAATGATGTTTTCAGCTTGAGCATAATTTACATGATGAATATGACAAGTTGTTGCCACATGATAATCAATAGTTTGAAAGTATGCCTGAATTTCAGATGCATAGTGACAATTAATATGTTGATAATGTTGTAGATGATTGCTTGTTGGGAGGTACCAACATGTTTAACCAGGAAGATGGTTGTGATCATACTATGTTTTCATGTGATCTTGATCACCATTCTCAAAAGTTGTTGCTTGATACAAAATTAGAAAATGGGGATATTAGCAGTGATTCGGTTGCCATGTGATAAAAAAACTAGACAGAGAACAAGTTCACACTTGTACAAAGGTAGCCTGACACTTATGTTTGTGAAGAACTTGTCACTCATGTTGTTGTGGTGTGACAAAGGAAAGCATGGATTGAGGGAGATAAACTCTTTTAACAGATTGGTGTTTGATAGAGGTAGGAACTAACTCCCCTTTTTCATTTGGTGACCTAGGGTCACCAAGTGAAGTTGAAAAAGATATTGAATAAAGGAGCAGTTTGAGAACACCTAATGGACTCAGTATTTGGTCTACTTCCCATAGATTTGGATTCTTGCTATGCCCATAGGGGGAATACATCCCAGTCATATCCACTATTGGCACATTCGAATTTTGCAAATTTGAAGTACCCATATTGAAATTTTTGCTTCTACACTTTTAGAGGTGCACCTGAAGATCTTCCTAAATGACCTACTTTGGAAGGTTGTAATTTGGAACCTATTGATTTTCAAGCCAAACCCCTTGGTGGACCCACTCATGTGACATCTTTGAGAATGTGTGTCACTTTTCAGCTTCCCACAATGAGTTTTATCAGGGTTGTGAAAAGAAAAGATGAAGGGTTTTGGCACTTTTCTACTGTTTCCAAACTTTCAATTTTACAAAGTGGCCTCCTATTCAGGTTAATATTTCACAAATGGTTGATCATCAAACCAAAGGGATTGTTTCTCTCCATTATCCCCACATAAATGCACTCCCATGTCAGGTTTCAAAGCCTCATGACAAGATTTTCTATTTTTACCAGGCCAAAACCAAATGCAATTTGTTCATTTTTGCACCTACATTTTTCGGAACCTTTGAGGGTGGTCAACTTTGACCTTATGTATCTTCTGATGGAAGATGATTTAAGAAAATCCTTCTTGCACACATGTTCAGTGTACCTAAATAAGCTTAAATGTCCTATGGCAGCCTGCCAGGAGTTGACTTGATATTTCTTTGAAATGGTAATTTGGTGAGTTTTAATTGATTCTGAACAACTACAATTATATAAAAGTTTGAGTAAGCAAATTTTTCGATGAATTAATTTCACCTCGTAATATATTTATCTGAGCCATTTGTTTCACTCCATTCTTGGATCAAAATTCTACACGCTTGCAAGTTTTTGTGAGTTTGGGTGGTCGTTTGACCAGTTTTGATCACTATCCAAATGTGCCAGAAAGCAGATTTTAATGATGACCCAATTCATCTTTTCATCTTAGATTCATTGAAAAGTAGTTTCAAGGAAATTCAAGTTCAAAACTTGTTTGAGAAAAAAAAATATTCAGGTCCACATGGGGACCCAACATGTTTTACACAAGTGGATTGCAGCTACTTTGAGTGAGTTACTTTTGATAGGGCAGTCACATAGAGGTTTCTTGTTTGCATTTATGATGTTCTTTCCATTGAATGGGTAAGGAATAAATCTCTTTTGAAAATAGGGATGAGTGTGAGAAGGCTTGAATAGATTTTTTTTGAATTAAAATAAGGGTACCAACATGCAATGTTATAGTCACTATAAGTGGATTGCTTGCCTTCAAGGGTTTGAATGCAAAGTAACATCCATTTTCACTCAAAAGTATATTTTAAAAGGGTGGGCACAACTAAGGCTTAAGAGGACAACCTTTTTTAAGGTAATGGTGTGGAGTTTGTTTGACCTAATGCATGCAAAGTATAGAATCCTTCCAACAAACAAATAAGGGCGGTGTTTCATTTGAAATACCATGGGATAAATTCATAGCATTGATTGAATCCTCGCTTGGTTGTTTAACTATCTATATGATACTGGAAAGGCAACTATTTTATTAGGATAATATTGTTTCATTACCTTGACTATGTGGATACATGGCTACATCTTTCTTGTAACCAACCGATTGTAGATCAAGGATATTGCCAACATTTTGACTAGCAGTTTAGACAGACCAAAGGCAATTGTTTACAAAATGGAAAGGTGATTATGGAATCTTTAGAGGTAGAGATATCTCAATTGTGTGCTCAAAGAATGATCTAGTGGAATATCCATAAGGATTGAAAGGCTCTGAAATGCATCTAAAATCCTAACACTACACCCCAAGGTCAATCTTAGAAATTTTCAAGCAAATGCAATTTGCAAGAGGTTGCAAGCATTAATTTCGAATTAGTCTCATCTACTAGAAAATTAAGTCGATGTTTAGGAGAGTGATGGAACATGTTGTTGATGGGAACCCATATTCAAGCTTAGAGGGAAATCTGTGCAATCTTTAACGTTATTCTCTAGTAGAAAGTTGCAATGAGTAGAGGAAAGCTAGGTTTCCATGGAGATTTTCCAATGGGAGGAAGGATCCGAAGAACGAGCCAACAAATCTTGAGATGGCTAGAAAATTGTATTGTAAACTATTGGTTGTGAGACATTGAATGTGTCTGTTGCAAAATGAATGATTGCATCGTCATCTAGGCTGAGAAAGGGGTATGTATGATATTGTAAATGGAACTTTTATGCTAGTTCAATATACTTTGAGAAATTTTCAAAATATTTTGAGGATCCATCAACCAACATGCTAGAAATATCTCTATCCAATGGAGGAAGGTTTGTTTGCGCCCACATCTTGCAGTAAAATGTATTAAAATTGTTTGAGGAAATTCTATTTTGGCGTAGAAACCATGGAATGATTGCACCACACACAAGGAAATGATTCTCATATAAGGAGGGTCAATTTGGTGCTGCACAAGAAATTTTAATGCTGCTACAGGGAGCTGCCATGTCCATGGAAGCTTCAGGAGCAGCAAAACGGAACTAGGGCAACATCGATGAATCAACGAACTGTATTGCACAAGGGAGCAAGATGAATGCCCACCACAACTTGCACTCCTCACACAACTAAGGGTGACATCAAAAAAAGGCCCGCAAGGTGCGCGGGGTATGGAGAGTTAAAAGTTTTGGTGGGCCCATTTAATGTAATAAGGGTTTTTTGTAAATGTTGGTAAGTTAAAGTATATTGCCCGATAATACAATATTGGGGAGTTCAATTTTAATAGAAAGATTTTTTTTTTTAAATATAAAATGCAACTGGGTTTGTGTGGCCCACTAAAATTTTAAAAGCTCCATTTGTTAAAAGGAAAAGCTTCTAATGAAGAGGTGGGAGATAATAAAGCATGAGTAAAAGGGCCTCCCCAAAGTTTTAAAAGGTAAATGTTTTAAATGTTGATGGGAAATGAAGGTACGTGGGAGATGAAATGAAGTATTTTTCAAAGATAGTTGATTTTTAATCTAAGGTGAAAATTAAAGGGGAGAGATGGGGTAATGTGTTTTTCCTGTGAAAAAGTGACAAGCATGAATAAATGATTTTTTTCATTGATCTGAGAGATCATATTATAAAGTGAATAAATATTCACTTTATAAAATATTTTATTTGTTGGAGATAAATCTTTATAGTGAAGTGTAGAAAATAGAGTGAAAATGTAAAGAGCAGCAATAAGAGTTTTTCACAGGTAGAGACATTTTTCAGTTGTTGGGTGAAATAGTGAATTTTGTTCATAGTGGGGTAAAGTGGAGCGAATTTTTTCACATGGGGAATTTTTTTGTTGCTGAACAACTTTGATGAAGGAAAAAATAGAGGCAAAGTTTGTTGCAAATGAAGAGAGAAGAGAGAGGCTTTTATTTTTGCAGGTTAATGGAGGATGAAGCTGCCAGTTGTCAATTGTGGATGCATTTTAGGGCTGCTCTTGTTTTCTGCCATCTCTTTATCTTGTCTTCTTCTCTAATGGTAGAGGGTTCCGATTTTCTGAAAGATCTACAAGGAAGGAAAAAGTTATGGGTAGATTGTAAAGCTAGGGTGAAATATGACTATTAGTCAATTAATTTGAGTTGTTTTGTGTTTTGAATTGAGCCTCATGAATATATTTTATCTGATGACTGTCTCCATTGTTGATATGTAAAACTCTTTTGAATTTAATAATCAAAGATTACTTGGGTTTTTTTATCCACATTTCTTGCATTTGAGTTACATCTGTTGTTGTCTTCTGTTCATTAAATAATCTAATTTCTTTAATGAATGTCAGCTACATTTGTTATTTCCTATTATTAAGGGAATAGTGTAATTGATTCAACAAATATGATAGGAGTGTTGTCTTTCCAAGTGGATTTTTAAGTATGGTTACCAGATGAAGCCTCAGTGGTCTTGTTATCATAATGTGATAGAATTTTTTGAGACCTTCAAAACATGTTTAACATTGTAGGATGAAGTGTTGGTTATATGACTCCATAGCCCTCTTTTTGGCACTAGTCAATCTTTATGCTTCTATTATTTTCAACTTGGTCCCAAATTATTAAGTCATAAACCATTTTAATTATGTATTCTGGGTTATGTGTTTGCCATGTTCTCCATGCTGGTTAATGAAATTCACTCAATGTCTTAGCCAATATTGAGTGATATTTTAGGTTTCTTAGCATAATTTTGTGAGAACATTATCTGTTAAGCAATATTCTATTAATTGTGTGTCTAAATCTTTAGGTGTTGCTAAAGGGTCACCCCATAGGTCCTACAGAGCTTGAAGTGCAAGGGAAATGTGTTCTAATCCCATTTCTTGTCAGTTGGAAAAATCCATCTTTGAGTCTGAATATAATAAATCGGCTAGTCTTTATAATTCATTTGATTTGTTGATTTGGACACCAACATGGCCAAACTTGTTGCAAGAAAAAAAAGTACCATTGAAAGATGGGTACCTTTGTGCATTTGGTTGTCTGATAGGTGGTTTTCTTCATGAATTTATATTTTAATTCCCTTTACCTTGAGTCTTTTGATGGTTTGATGCTTTATAGCTTTCACCTATTTCTAATCCCAATCCTCCTTTGTCTTTAAAGGATTTCTTTTCTGCAATCAATTTCATTCAATCTGGTAATGTATTCATTTTCTTGTTTCAATTGGTCACTAACTTCTCTATGTCTCTCTTTGAACTTCCATAATTGTTCCTTCAATTTCTAGACACATTCATTTGGTTCATAAAGATTTTCTTTCAGATCTTTATTCTCATTTTCAGCTTTGTCAAGATCATCAAGGGCAGTGTGGAATTCTGCATTATCCTCCTACAAAATTGAAGTAACAAAATGGCTAACTGCCAGAGTTGAACTGATAGAAGTACACCTCAAGTGCAGATTTAGTTCCTTTTTAATTCAGAAGAATTTGCATGCCAACAGATCACACTTCACCTTTTTCGCTTCCACATGTAGTTTGCTAATATTCTCTCAATCCCACACTCTGCTCTAACTCTTACAAAAATATCTTGTATATATATCTGATTGTCAGGGATAAAAATCAGGTCGAATTTGATAAATTTTCTCAACAATATTTCAAGCATACGACACGCTACAGCTTGTCGGCATGGATTACACAAACAAAATTTAATGCATTATATATTTATCCACTTGATAGGTCAGCCAAGAATGGACCTAATAGAAAAATTGTAAACAACAAAAATGATACCGATGATGACCACAAACAACTATGCTCATGAGTTCCTATACATGTATGCATTTTTCAGTCATAGACCATTTCCCAAAAAATTAAGTAGTAGTTATTTACTGGATAGGATTCTAGAGCAAAACATTGGAGGTAGATCCTGCATTACCGGTTCAGAATACCGAATTAATGTGATTTGGAGTCTTGCAGTTGCAACTCATATATCATGGTGACATCAATGAAAAAAAATATTAATAAGGGATATGATATTATTCATTCTTCCAATAGTCCCATCATGTCAGATTTGGTTAATTTTCTCTTTTCTACCTTTTCTCTTTTGATATATCCGAAGAATAATTTTTTACCTCTATCTCCATTATTTGGCTAGTTTAACCTAGATCTTACCTTTAGTCCTTGAATATGACTTACTTGGATCCTTCTTAGTGTATTCTTAGATAATGAAAACTCATCACAGAAACTCCTCATTCCAACGATCCTTTTGCAGGCTAGCTTTATCCCTTAAAAAAATTTCTTGTAGGTATTTCTCCACCTTCCTTCTATCTATTGCCTCTTTTTTCCAATGGTTTGGAAAATTATTCTCCATCCTTTTATATTATGTTCTTGTTTCCCAATTTCACTTTTCCTCTAAGCATCCACTTATTTATTTCTCTCAAGTTAATGATTGTATCTTTATAATCCTCATCCTTTAGCAAGTTTGTATTCAGGAGGAAATATCCTTCCTTCTCATTTTTCTTTTCATTGCCTATCAGGATTCATTCCTTATTAGGTGATGATCAGATAGTGAGTAGGGATATACCTCCACCTTGAAACCATCCCTAATGTTTTAAAAGTTAAAGTAATCCAAATTAACATAAAATCTATCTAGTCTACAATAGATTGTCCTACCCCTTGTTCGGGAATTGTACCATGTATACCATATATTAGTATTTTCTTTCTCCATCCCTTCTATGGGGTCAAACAAGTTAATATTTTCTTTCATTATTTTCCAAATTATTTCATTACCTTTCCATTATATGTCAATCCCCCATTTTTTGTCTTCCATATGCTCTATCATGTTAAAATCTCCCCCTACTAACTAGGATATAACATGTAGGTTTACCAACCACTTCCATAGTTCAATTATATCTCTATATTCATTGGGAGAATATATGGAGGACACACCAAATGTGGCATCACCATTCTCAATTTTTACCCACACTACTCTATTACAAGTGGATACTCTAGATGTAGTTAAATATTGAACCCATATCCTGGAGATTAGGATAGTTGCCTCACCTCTCCCCTTATAATGTGTTGTGAAAAAGAGAATGGAATTGTTCCTAATAAATTTTAGGTTGGTCTCCAAGGTAAAACCAGTTGATTTAACCTCTTGAAGGAGGAAAAAATATTTTTCTTTGTCCAAGTTTAGAAACCTCGTAACAATGTGTTTCCTATGAGTAGATTTAAGTCCCCTTACATTGCAAGATGTGTAAGGCTCATGAAAATCATATTTTTGGGGGAAATATTTCTCATTCGTAAAGCTTTCAAAATAGTTTGGGATCTTGTCTTCATTTTCTATCCTTTTGGAATTACACATTGGAATCACCACATTTTTTTTCTTTCTTTCTTGCTTGGTGATATGAAAACTTCACCTCCTAATTGGTATAATTTTTCCATTTCCTTTTCTCCTTGTGCCCTTTGGCACGTAGGGAGACTCCAATTTTGGCACTAATTACCCTTCTAGGATCTTCTTATTATCTAGAGACCCACTATCTCACATATCAAGCATTACAAATACTTGAAGATCATCAACTCTATGCTAAGCCATCCAAGTGTGTTTTTGGTCTTAATGAGATGGAGTATTTGGGACATAATTTCACATGAAGGATTAAAGGTGGACCCTAACAAAATTAAGGCTATCATGGAATGGCGTATTCTAAAAACCATTAATAAATTGAGGGTTTTTTTGGGATTGGAACTTTACCTATCATAGTATCACTTAGCTGAATGCTAGGTTGGCAACATATGCTATATTTTAAGTAGACTACCCCTAATGTTTGTGTCCTTCCCTATGGAAATCTTTCGATCAAGGCTAACCATACTCACTTTATTGTCAAATAAGTTCTTATCCATGTTTCTATTCTTTATGTCTAGCATCTCTTTGTTAGTATTAGAGGTGTTAATCCTATTGAGAAGTTGTTGATGTGGAATTATTTTCATTGATATCAAAACCTGGGATCTAGAAGGTTGTGCTCTAAATGATATACATAAATGATCTATACTATAATGTTGCATAGTATGGATGGTATCCTTGATCTAGATAATGGTAGTACTTATTTTTGAGACATATGTGGAAGAAAGTTAATGTAGAATATTGAAGAATAATCTTTAGCTATTGATTGTTGTGTCTAAATCTTATTTCAGGTATCCTTTCTATCCAGACATTCATGTAGCATGTTACAAGTTTTGGTATGTCTAACTGCATTTCTCTAGTTTGTATTGAAATTGATGTTGATCAAGATTTGGTCTTGGTTGTGGTGTTCCTATCAAATTAATGTAGATCAATATTTGGTCTTGGTTGTGACATTCCTATCAAATAAATGTTGATCGATATTTGGTCTTCATTCGGTTTTGTTTCTTTGGTGATCTGGATTAGCGTACTCTAGATGTTGTGTTGTGATGATCTATCTTCATTTGTGCTTGTCCTAGTCCCATACATTTTGCAACATAATGAGATACACTCTTTTTAGTTTGGACCTATTTGGAAAGTAGTTAGCATGTCCCAAAACATTGCTTGCATTGTAATTTGTATATCCTACTCCTTGGTTCTAGATATCATGGTTAATATTTAGTGTGTTGATTTGAGCAAGAAGGTTATGTGTGGTCCATGTTTCATTCCCTTCCACTAGGAGAATTTTTTTGTGGTGACCTAATTCAAATTGTGTTCAGTTGACTTAGGAGTTTATGGAAGCATGGAATGGAATTTTGTTTGGCCGACTTGGGAAGATTATGAAGGCATGCATTGGTATAAGTAAAAGTTGATTTTGTTCAATAAAAGAGAGTGTGGTGAATGCAAATCTTAAAATCTAGACATTGTGCAAAAGTATAACATAGACAATAGATAGTGAGTTTCTTCTAGTGTGACTATTGGTGATGGTTATTTTTGTGATGGATGCCCTTTTAATCATTCTTTTGAAAGTGAGAAATTTTTTGAATGTAGTGAGCCTTCCTCTTTTGGTAGTGATCCTTTTTATCTTTGGTTGTAATAGCTAGGTAGTGAGCCTTTCTTGTAGTGAGAACTTTGGCAATGAGCCCTTGTAAAAATCACCTTAACCGATGTCACCTTAATCAGAGTTTTATAATTGATAATTATAATTCTCTGTGGTTTTCCCCATCTTGGGTTTCCAGATAAATTATGGCATTCCTTGTGCATGGTGTTGTTAAGTGATTTCATGTTCATATTTGTTTAATTACTATCTGATTGATTTGAGTTTTCTCTATATTAATTAAAAGTAAGAAAAATATTTTATAATAACTGATTCACCCCCTCCCAGTTATCTGGACTATTCTACAATTGGTATCAGAGCTTGGTCCCTTACAAATAGAGCTTAACTATTTGAGGGAGATCTTGGCAGTTTGAACAAATGACAAGAGATTATTAATTTGAGGAATAATTAAAGTCAATATTAAGTGATATGGAAAGTACAAAATCTGAAAATGAGGAATTGAAAGGAAACATCAAGGAGGAAAATGCTTGCATCTCAAAACTAGGGGATCAAATTTGGAAATTCAAAGCAAGACACATAGAGGTCAGCGAGGAATTAAAGGATTCAAAGGAAAGTGTTGTGAATCTAAAAATTTAGTTTGATGAATGCAAGAAGAAAAAATAAAATATCAAGGACACTATCAAATAGAAAATGGAAGAATGGAAGAAGACTGATGAAGATCTTAAAGATACCATCAAACATAAAATAGAAGAATGGAAGAAGACTAAAGAAAATCTCAAAGATACCATCAAGTGGAAAGAAAAATTGAAAATGAGAAGTTAGATCAGGAGTTAAGGAGGATGAAATTAGAAGCTAAAGTGTGTGAAAGTAGCATGATTCTGGATTAACTTTTGTCCCTACAGAAATTTCACAAGGATAAGGAAGGACTTGGCTTCTCAGGTGAAAAATCAAATCTGAACATTAAGGGTAAAGACAATATAATGGAAGCTAAAGCAAGATCTAGTGTAACAAGCAATATTTGGAACTCTAGAAGATCTACAAAAATACCTTTAGTGAGGAAACCAAATGATCAAAGGTACTTATCATTTGAATGGTCACTATTTCTTATGCAAAAATTTTTGACATAAAGCTGTAGAGTGTAGAAGAAATATGGAACTGAGTATTCAATGCTTTAATTGTCACAAGTTTGGTCACAAAGCAAGTCAGTGAAGAAGTCAATTATCTAATCCGACTAGAAGGAATGAAATGAACAATCTCTTTCATGGTTATTGCTACTTATACCATGGTTATGGTAAAAAAGATAATGAGTGTAGATCCTAGGTTCACTTAGTTAGGTCAAGGAAAAGATGTTACAAGTGCAATGAATTTAGACATTATGCTAAAACATGTAGATATGTTGCTCTGAAAAGGATTGAAAAAAAAAAAGGTTGCAGAATCAAATGAATCTAAAAGCAAGACCATCACCATAAAAAGGAAACAAGTGTGGAGAGCCCTTATGTGGTACCAGATCATGGTACTAGATCTTCCAGAAATTGAGCCAACCGCCTTGGCTCAAGGGGAGTTTTGTAATGTGTATCTTGTCAGTTCCCCCTCTTTGAAGTAAAATTGTTGTGTTTTTGGCATGACTAAGCTAGATCTAGGTGATGTTGCATAATGAAGGTTAATTCGGCTGATTGAAAAGTGAAGTATAATTTTTGGCATCATTGATACATGTTTTGGCAGTGAAGTCATCATGGGTAATTAAAGATAAAAGATGGAGTTTCAAATCATTTCTCACTGTTGCAAAGAAGAAGAATTTTTCATTGAGCGATAAAGGATTGAAGAAGCCGAGCATGATGATGGAGTCCATGTTGATTGGCAGTGAATCTAGTGGAGGTATTCCACTGAAGCTAAAGGAAGTTGATTTGGATGAGTTTGATCATTTAAAGATGAAGGAAATGGAGCTAGGGTTGAAGGTTGATGAATTGTAGAATGTGAGTTTCATAGGTATGGATTTGTGGGGATAATTCCCATGATTTTCTAACAAAGAATATATCTTGTTCCTATTGAGTCATTTCAAGGATGACAACATATTTTTAGACAAACCCTTCTAGGTCACGAAGGAAGCCATTGAAGATATTACTAGGTTGTGTAGAGTTGGTGACCTCCCTAGGAACAAAACCATGAAATACAAAGATGTGGAGGAACTTACTTGTATCGACAAAGACCCCTGAGCTCTATTGATACATAACATTGTCAATAATGTAGTTAGGTATGTTTCTTATGGTATCTCATACAAAATATATTTGCAAAATCATGAAGGTTTCACATCTGCTATTATTGTGTATCTTGCACAAATATGGTGAAGGAAAATCAATAGTTTGATAGATGTAGGCTAGTAATGGAAAACCTAATTGAGAATGTTAGAATGCCTATGGTTGAGAGTTATCCCTTCTAGTTTGGGTCTCTACTCATGTGCTTAGTGTTCTAATTTTTGAATTCATTACCATCAAAGGAGAATGTTAAGTGAAAGTTGAACATCCCTGTCGAAAAGAAAGTCTACAAATATATAGAATGTTTGGAAGATAAAGTAAGTGCATGCAAATCCCATTTCTTATCCTTGAAGTTGAATTTGTTCTCCAGTCTGATAGTGTCTAATGATATGCCTATTAGCTAGTTTGAGGAGGGTTCCTCCTCTATTAAGAGGGAATTAGAGGTTGTCATTGGTGGTTCCCCTCTAGAACCAAAAAGGAGGAAAATTAACACAAAAAATATCATCACTATCTCAAAAGAGAAGGAGAAGGAAGAAGAGTCTCTACCTGATTTAGATAAGTTTAGTCCATGTTGGATGAAGATGATATGAGAAATATTGGTGAAATGTGGAATGCCTACTCTTTGGTCAGTAGGCCTAGAATTGACATAGCCTTGGTGTAGTATCTTCTCAAATGGGGTATTACAGTTTCTGCTATTTTTGACTCATTACCAGATGATCTGGTAGAAGTTGTTGAAGAAAGGTTGTTGCAAGAAGATTCTAAAGGAGATAAGTTCCAAGATATGATTGAAAGAAGGTGTGTCACCATAAAATGAAAGTTACCCAAAAAAATTGGTGGGATAAGAGAATTCCTTAAGGATATGTCTAACATCTACAAATACCGTCTTTGGTGGCCTAAATCTATTGATAATTTTAGAAGTAGAATTGAAACTGCTAAATATGAATTGAATGATATTGGGAAGTGTTTCAACTTCTTCAAAGATAAATATGGAAAATAGAGGATAAGATTTGGTGAGTTGCAAGCTAAGTTGTTGTCTACTCAGATGCAAAGGGAAGATGTGGTTAAAAAATTCTGGTTGGTTAAAGAAATTATTGAACTCTAGTTGGATCATCTCTGGAAGATAATTTCTGATGCAAAGGATTGTGAATGAGAGTGATTATCTTTGGACTAGTCATCTTCATTTGGGATGTTGAATCTACAGGAGAGTGTGTGTGCAAGAATGGTGTCTACAATGCAAGCTTGAAAGAAGATTCTTCCAATTGTGAAGGAAAGGTACAAGAAAAAATTTCATGTGAAAAGTGTTATCTTTACTTAAGTTTATGAATTTTATTATTTGGCCCTTTGCCTTTAATGGAAAAAAGGGGGAGAAAAGGAAAGGAAGAGAAGAAAAAAAAGAGGATTTAAATTTCTTGGATAAGGGGAAGTTCTTGGGGTTTTTGGAGTTTTTGTATTTTTGAGTTTTTGTTGTTTTGTCATCAATGCCAAAGGGGGAGATTGTTGAGAAGTTTTTGATGTGGAATTGTTGTCATTGATCTCAAAACTTGGGATCTAGAAGTTTGTGCTCGGAATGATATACATAAATGATCTATCCTATATTTTTTGTGTAGTATGGATGGCATCCTCGATCTAGATAATGGTAGTACTTATTTTTGAGACATCTATCGAAGACAACTAATGCAGAATATTGAAGACTAATATTTTTCTATCGGCTATTGTTTCTAAAGATTATTCCAAGTATCCTTGCTATCCAGACATTCATGTAGCATGTTACAAGTTTTGGTATGTCGAACTACATTTCTCTAGTTAGTACTAAAACTGATGTTGATCAAGATTTGGTCTTGGTTGTGGCATTCCTATCAAATTAATGTTGATCAAGATTTGGTCTTGGTTGTGGTGTTCCTATCAAATTAATGTTGATTGAGATTTGGTATTGGTTTGGTTTTGTTTCTTTGGTAGTATAGATTGGCATACTCTAGATGTTGCTCTATGATGATCTATCTTTGGTCGTGCTTGTCCTAGTCCCATACATTTTACAACATAATGAGATATAGTCTTTTAGGTCTAGACCTATCTAGAAAGTGGTTAGCATGTCCTAGAACATTGCTTGCATTGTAATGTGTATATCCTACTCCTTGGTTCTGGATATCATGGTTAATATGTAGCATGTTTATTTGAGCAAGGAGGTTATGTATGGTCCATTTTTTATTCCCTTCTACCACGGGAATGTTTCTTTGGTGACATAATTAAAATTGTGTTCGAATGACTTAGGAGTTTATGGAAGCATGACATGGAATTGTGCTTGGACGACTTGGGAAGATTATGAAGGCCTGGATTGGTATAAGTAAAACTTTATTTCATTTGATGAAAGCAGGTGTGATGAATGACGATCTGAAAATCTAGACATTTTGTGAAAGTATACCAAAGCCAATAGATAGTGAGTTTCTTTCTGTGTGACTGTTGGTGACCGTTATTTTTGTGGTGGATTCCCTTTTCATCATTCTTCTAGAAATGAGCCATTTTTATGAGGGAAATGAGCCTTCCTCTTTTGGAAGTGATTATTTTAATCTTTGGCTGTAATAGCCGGGTAGTGAGCCTTACCTACAGTTAGCCCTTGTAAAAATCAACTTAATCGGTGTCACCTTAACCAGTGTTTTATAATTGAGAATTAGTATTCTTTGTGGTTTTTCCCATCTTGGGTTTCCATGTAGAGTCTGTTGTTCCTTATGAATGGTTTTTTTAAGTGCTTTCATGTTCATATCTATTTAATTTCTATATGATTGATTTGAGTTTTCTCTAGATTAATTAAGGATAAGAATTTATTTTATAATAACTGATTCACCCCCACTCTCAGTTGTCGAGACTATTCTACAAACCCCTTCACCTTTTGAGCCATTTCCCACTTGATTTGGAATATTCATGGATGTATTGTTTAGAATTAAGTCCTTTTTTATCATCGTTACATATGTTGGTAACCCCCAAAGTAAGAGTAGGAGAATTCTCCCCAACTTCTTTAGCTCTAATATTCCTTTTATGATTCAATTCCACATTTGAACTATCAGAGTCCATCCTTCTATTTCCTTGTGTGGTAGTAAAATATTGGTTTTTAAGTTCAATTTTATATACATTATTTTTTACAATAGATGGAGACTTATAG
Source organism: Sequoiadendron giganteum (assembly GCA_007115665.2). Taxonomy (NCBI): domain Eukaryota; kingdom Viridiplantae; phylum Streptophyta; class Pinopsida; order Cupressales; family Cupressaceae; genus Sequoiadendron; species Sequoiadendron giganteum. Next base: position 288,847,485 of record CM021101.1, on the reverse strand, counting down.
TTGTTAGATTGAATTGAGTCCTTTCTTTTTGTATTCAAGTCTTTATTATTTTTATCTATGTTGAATTCTTTGTATAATGGTATAATTTTATAGTCTTAAGACTCTATCAAGTCTTTGAGCTTCATACTATTTTTCTCATTTTTATTTTCCTTAATATTTTGTTTAATCTTATCCATCGTATTTTTTTTTGCATATATTTTCACTATTACAATGCCACACATTATCTTTGAGTCGAGATAGGGTCTAATAAATTTATTTTGGTCACCCAAAACTTCCATAGCTAACTAATTTTGGCTTATCAAAAAATGATAAGTAGGAGGTATTTTCCACGACTTGTCAAATTGTGATATTGCTATTAGGATTCAACTATGTAGTTTTATGAGTCAAACTCATTGACCCATGTTTCATGAGTAGTGGTTCACAAGAATCCATCTCTCATGATCGTAGATGGTTGACTTATCACTCATTGCATCTAGGTGATGCACACAAAGGTGAAGCACTAGGCCTTCCTAGGAGGTCACCCATCCCAATACTACTCTAGTACAAGCGCAATTAACTACAAAGTTTTCCCCAAGATTAAACCCACTTAGCAATATCACAATTTGAAATTTTGTGGAAAATACCTCCTACTTATCAATTGATGAGCTAAATGAGCTTTATAATGAATGGTTCATAAGGCACAACACTTTTTGAAGGCTTTCCACATGGGGTTGTAGCTAAGTGGTTTTAATCTTGGGGAAAACTCTATGGTTAAGTGTGCTTGTGCTAGAGTAGTACTGGGATAGGTGACCTCATAAGAAGGCTCAGTGCTTTACCTCTATTTGCATCACCTAGATGCAATGAGTTCTAAGTGGACCATTTATGGTCATGAGATATGGGTTCTTGTGAACCACTAATCATGAAACATGGGTCAATGAGTTTGACTCGTAAAACTACATGGTTGAATCCTGATTACAATATCACAATTATCAAAAAATATTTTTCCAGTTCATTATTAAGAATATTAAATTGATTTTTTATCTTAATATGAGACTTTCATTGCTTCCCTTATTTATTAGATATCATCACAACTAGGGTTTAGTTTATATAAAATCTCTCGTTCCTCTTCTAGTTTACTATGACTATCTTGGGTAAATTTATTGTTGTACTTACCACTATGGAAATCCACCTTAGAAATTCCCATGTCTTCTTTAGAAGGCTTACTAGATGGGGCATCATCCCACCTCTTCCTAAATTTTTTCCTTTTGTTTCTAGGAAGCCCCTTTGAGCTCAAATCTATATTATTTTCCTTTTTATTAGGGTTAGGGTAATTATTGCTTCATAGAATAATAGGGAAATTCTTCCTTATGTGACCTTATTTTCTATAAAAGTAGAAATAATTGATTTCCCATAAGACTTAAATCTTGTAGGTGAAGGATTCCATATCAATATTAAATTGCATTATTTATAGACTTTTCACCCCAAAGGCTAGTGAAATCAAAGCTTGTGCATCCATGTGTAGGAGGGGGGATTTTGTTACTTCAAACCTAACAACATTTCCAAAGGGGGCCAACATTTTGAGTCAAGAAATTCCAAGGGAAAGGAGGATTTTATTATACTAGTATCAACCTAGGGCATAATAGAACCAACAATTCATCACTTATGGATTCAGGTGACCAATTTAGGGCTCAAAATAAACATTTCTCTATAGTCCAAAAAAAACTTTTAACCATATTTTCTTGGGTTTTTTTATATTTTAAGAAGATTAAGAAAATCGCTATCTATACCATTCTATAAAAAGATATTTTAACCCCTAAATTCTTATTCCAAATATTAATCAAACATTCATCTATATATTTTCTATCTAGGAGTTTTGAGATGTTCATATTTGTTAAGAGGATAGCCACATATTTAATTATATTGCATTCACTATTAATGGCTAAAATCATTTCAAGATTAGGTGATAGAATTAGCTTCTGGTTTAGGAGAGGGTTCCTTAACTTATGGAGGAGGGCCTAGCATCCTCCACCCAACCCTTAAAACCCTTAACCATACCTACCTCAAAGAGCCTGCTCCTCTCATTCTGATGTGGGATAAAATTAAGGTTTTTGTTCAAAAAGTTAATATTAGAGACACTAGGATATTATAATGTATATGCATATTTTATTTCACATTTTATAAAAAAAAATTTGGGACTTATAAAGCTTAAGGAGCATTAACATGCAAAAAAAACATAATTTTCTCATACCATAAGTGATTTTCTAATTTTAATTTTGCATTTTTTGGTTATTCTAAGAGTTTTTTATTTCATTTTGTATATTGTTAAATTACACCAACATTTGTGTTTATTGAGTTTTATTTCACAATATGAAACCCATGAAAATTTTACACTTTTCATATTGTTGGTCTGAATAGGAATAGTAAATAATTGGCTCACCTCCTAGATCCTATTCACACTAGTCTAGTTAATTTTACTTGGGGTGAACATTGGATACTTATCACTTTATGTGTGATCTTATAAGTGTTATCACTCAATAATGTACCCTTTCTAAGTTGCATAAATTAGCTTAGTGTTGAAACATTGGATCTCTTCTAGGTTTGTGGGTTACATATGATGGAAGGGAACCTTCAAAGAGGGTTGGTTCCCCTGGAAGTATCACCTAATTAGACCTATGCTACTATTGCTTCCTAAGAAAATAGAGAAGGATAACTTAAAAATGAACCTAACTATTTCTAAGTTGATGCACCAAAAAGGTTCTCATACCTATTTTTCTATTTTAACACAATTTTCCCAAATAACTAGCTAAAATTCACACAACTCAATTGTTTAACATGCTTCTACATTAGTATTTCATGATAAATTTGATATATTTATAACTTTAAAAGGAATACTAGATACATATTTCACAATAAAGAGTGTAAACATCAATGACATAACTCATGACCTATATAAGACATGCTTTCTTATTAAATGTGTTGAATTGAAATAGAAAACTTGAGGATTTAGACATAAAATCACATAAATAAGTATCAATAATCTATACACACACAAATAAATAGCAATTGATAAGGGAAAAAACTAAAATTTTATTGATAAAAGAGGTGCTTAAACAACTGTACAAGTCTAAAAGTGAGCTACATCTGTTGTCTCAACTTGAAAGAACTTGAAAAACTAGTTACAATACATGCCAAGAGAGAAAAGAAATAGTGAAAAAAAGTTCTAAAGGCTTACCTTTATTATCTTCAATAGATTAAATGAGAATAGGAACATGTGTTGAAGAGAGAAATATAATTCTTCACTCCATCTTGCTGGTTCAAACCTCCTTTGGTCATCTAAAAAATATATGCCTACTTTTGAGCCACCAAAATTGCTCCAAAAGGTTGTTTGAGTAGTGAAAAATTCATCCCTTGCCATCTTCTACCATCAAGTTTCATAAAAAAATTCTAGATGCATGGAAAGCTTCAACATCTGGTCAAAATTTTCCCTAGATATGCTCAACCAAATTTCACAATTCAACAAACCTCCTAGATGTCCTCCAACTGTTCATAATTGCTCCAAACTACTACAACTTCTTCAAACTTGTTGATAGAATATGTCATAGAGAATATCTGAAAAGTGAAAAGTTTCCTAAGAAGGTATAGGATATTATCTCAAGGCTAATCTTTTGATACTTATCTCATTTACAAAATCTTTTGTCTTGATCTCTATTGCACACTATCACTTCCTTAATATGCTATTTGTATTTTATTCAAGGAGATACTAAAACCTTTGCTACTACAATGATGTGAGAGTGCTACCATGACACTCACTATGGATCACTTGTTCATTGATTGAATCAATTAGCCTTGTCATTTTTTTTCCTCGCATACACTTGACTATCATTGGTACTTATGGCCCACTTGATGCCTATTCTTGGTGCTCATGATGCTGACTATTCTTTTGGGTTCATATCATGGAACCCTACTCTAGTAGATGACTATTAGAAACCTTCTAGGACAGTACAAATCCTTAGTGCCTATGTTCATATCATCACAACCATTGCCTCAAGACTGTTTCACTATACCTCAAATTATTTCTATTGATAGGCCTTGAATAAGGATAGAAGCAGACTCAATAACTGTTCCAAGGCATAAATCTACTACTAAGGGAAAGGAAAAAAACTTTGATTATCTCATCAAATGACTCATGAAACATAAATCATGGTCTATTCACTTGCATAAATCTAAGATTGATCCTTCTCTAACTGTTATGTCCTCAAGTAATGGCCATAATATTATAAATATTTGATGAAATTTATCTTCTATTGTCACATCCTAGGTGTATTACCCTTAACCTTACATATTTGACACTAAAAATGTCATAATTCTTCATTAGGATTAACATTTGTAATTTGACAAGGATTCACTATTATGACTATCATCATGAATTGACTAATTCTTAAGATACAATTCCCTATCCATTGTATATTGTTAAACTATGCCATGTCCCCAATGATTGGTCCCTAGACTATCACCTCTAAAATCTTTCACAAACCTTGTCGCTAAATCCTTGGTTCCTAACATTCCCTTCACAAATACTATATGGTTGTCACTATTCACTTTTGAGATTGTTGACAACATAAGTAGATCTTGGAATATAAGGAACCATATTATTCTAAATGGACTTATTTTTAATCACAAATCTATTCTCTCTATTCATTTTAATGTCATCTTTAAGGCCAGTAGCCTCCTAAGCATGTCTCCAAATCATCTTTTCATTCTCCTCACAAGCCTACCAAAATTCCATGACAGTTTCCTTTGAAACTATGGATGCCCCTTCAATTTCTCTCATTGTCTCATCCTCTTTTGGACTATCCTTGCATTTCTTTCTATCTTTAAATACTAATAAGCTCACTCTCCCACTTAGTGATTGTATTTTAAACCTTTTTCATTGATTGTCCCTTTTCCATTTTACATTGCACTGTCTTTCATGATTTGATTGAACCTTTTATTCTTACTAAGATAATGACAAAAAAATTCCTTTTTTCAATCCTACATGAGTATCTCTTTACTAGAAAACCTTTCCTTTGGGACAAAACTGCCACACCCAGATCTCTTGTCTTTAAAACTCCTCCATTTATGATGGTTTACATGGCCATAATAATGTTCATGGGCTAGTTCTTCACCTTGATCATATGTCATGTGAGAAAAAATGATCCAACCTTGAAAACAACCCAACTCCATACATAGCTTCATAATCAAATTGCACCAATTCATTTGTTATCAATATTAGGCTTTCTCAAACAAGAAATGGTTCTCCTCCATTGTAATTAGGGCAACAACACCAACAAAAAAAAATTGTCCCATCGTATTGTTCATGTTTAATTATCACCCTCAGCCATTTAAATTGAGCTTGCAAAGGCTATTGAATAAAATATTGTATCTATTAGTATTGAATACAATTCCACTTTGCTCCATATTGGCACATGATGAAAAGCCTCATCTAAGTTTCCTTTCCTTCATGTACCCATTAATGATTCCATTGTATAGTCCAAAATGTAACCTTATTTTATAAAATGGTTCAAAATTTCTCATGATCCTATAAGGCTCACACTCTTGAAGAACCTCATTACTCATTTATGTATAAGAAACATGATCAAGAACAATTCCTTTTCATAGCATTCCAATAAGCTATTTTCAATAGCATCACCTATAGCTCTAAATCTTCTTCAGAAAGGATACTTATAATTATTGACAATGTGTCTACACTTTGATTTTCCTTCATTTTCCATCACTTAGGACTATCCTCTTATATTTGGACTATCCTTTAAAACCTTTGCAAGATCTTTATCATTGTCATTCTTCATATCACTTTCCTCTTACTAGCATTCTCCAAGACCCTTTAAAGATCAATAAAACATCGAGGATCCTCTTAAAATGCAGCCACATAATGATAGATGAGTTCATAAACATATATATATTCCTTACAGCTATCATGCATGCACAATTCTTCTCATGGATCATATAGGATACTGTTGATTTATAGAATCAAATAACCTCCAATCTTCATTTACAAGTCCTGAATGATTGCAGGTACTTAAAATAGAAATGAAGGTAATCTCATGATTTGGATACTCCTTAAATTCATTTATTTGACAAGAATTTCATGTTCATATCACCATATGCATCATCTTTCACAGTATCCAATAACCCTAAGTGATTATTTTGATTAACAACATCCATGAAATGTAAGCGACAACATATGATGGTGGCATATTTGTAGTGGCTCCAATTAGAACTTACATGTTGACTAATTGCTTGTTATGTCTGTATCATAACCATATATATCTATCATATCCATGTCCTTCGAATGATAATTCTTTTGTCATCTATGGGAAAACTTGATTGTCATACACCATTTCATAATCATTCATTATGATTATCATAGGCCTTTGGTCCAATGTTTTGCAGAGTGATTGTCCCTTTAAAACTGCCACTATGATCTATGCCTCAAAAGTTCTATCCTTCTTTACTAACCACAAACCACTAAAATCTATAGATCCTTTGAATAGCTACATGCTTAGAAGTTGTATCTTAGTTATTACTTAAGGAAACTCATTCACTCATATAGGCCACACAAGTCAAAGAGGACACAATAAGATCACTATATGTATTCATTGGGTTGTAAAGATGTAAAACCTACTACTCCTTAACTAGGCTAATCAAAAAATAAAGGTCACATGGAAATCTTTCCACTATTATAAGATTATTTTATGGCATCTCATTTTTCAACATCTCATAGACCAATCACTTTGAGAGATCTCATATTTAAATTCCATGTGATATCTTCTTGGGGAGTCTCTCTTCTTTTCCTTTCCTATTTGGAACCATCTAGTGAGATCTCAATTTTTCACAAGTTCCTATCAAAAAACCCTTGACATGACATTGTTTTGATAGCACACAAGTTCATTTCATATTCATTTTTCTTATATTGAACAAGTTGAATGAATTTTAAAACCTATATTTGTTCAATCCAAACCCTTTGCCATTGATTTTCATTAAACTAACAAAAATACCAGCACAAATAACTCAAATAGCATATATGTGGGAAGGATGAACATATTTGTGTCTTACATGGAAAAAATGATGCATTCCCATAACAATAATTTAATAGAAAAAAAACTTAACAGACCTATCCTGCTTCTTGCCCTCCACATGCCATATATTTCACTTGATCTATGTTACATGATGAAGCTAAATGGCCCCTTTTTCTACAATGTGGTGTTTCATAGTGCAGCAAGATGCAGATCAAACACCATACCACAAACCTCCTTGACTTATTTAATGTCTTATATCCATTTTCCAAATGTGCAAAATTTTGAACCATGAAATCTTAACTTGAGATGTGTCATTACTCATGCTCTTCATTTTCAACATGGTAAATAAAGCATATTTCAGTTTTACAATGTGGGAAAATTTGTGGGTGATATGTTGTTTTCCCAATTCCACCATGAGAGGACTTGTTCAAAACCAACAAATAGAAAACCCTAGATTTCCTCACTAATCTTCAATGAAAACTCCCTCCAAAACTCATGCAATGTAGGGTAGAGAAAGTAACAACCTTCTAAACTCATGCACGTAGACTTGGAAGAATCTAAGAAGACCTCTTTAACAATTTGACAAGATTGAGATTTTCTTTGAAACTGTATTAAGTGCTAAACCTTCACAAGTCTAATAAGATATTTGGCTTAACCTATTTGGATAATTTAGAGAAAATAGGTTAAGAATAAGATTAATAATTTTTTTGTAATATTATGTAGTCCTATTTCTCACCTTGGTCTATATAACAAAGGTCCTTTCATACCTCTCATAAATTATAATTTTATGTCCCTTTTTAAATAAAGAAAATTGTAGAGTAGAATCTGGCAATCTTATTTCATTCCTCCATAGGAGCACATCCAAAATTAAAATTTTGAATGTAAAATTTGCAGTAATAACCAGACATCATAGCCAAATCCTATAGGAAAAATTTCATATACCAGGAAGATATCAACATCATAAAATTGCTAATCTAGGCTCATTGTACTAAAGAAGAATCACTTCCAAGAATCCCTCTACATTTCACTATAAGAGCACATTATAGCTTGTAGTTTGGAACATAGAATACATGATGACACATGCACATCACATCCATATCTAAGGGAAATGGATCAGGTACCAAAACTACATTGTTATCTAAAGATGATTGTGCCAAGAAAATGGCACCTACTTCAGTAAGCATAATGGATAAGACTCCTCCAAATTATGTGGAATTAATTGTGAATTTTTACAAAGAAGGAACGGGAAAAGGAAGTTTTTGGATAGGTGCATAAGGTGGCACACTAACTCCAGAAAGAATATACTTTAGTCTTAAGGGCGACCTAGTGTAACATGTGAAATTTAAATTCTTAGCTTTAGTGCTATTTTAGCTCAAGGATGATCTATTCCTTAAGGAAAATTGTTAGCATATAGTTGTAGGGTGATAGGCATCAAATTATTATGTTATTCTCTTATTTTCTGAGCACTTGTGTTCTAATTCCTTCTATGGACGAAAAACCATAGGAGCTTGTGATCATTGGATGAAAACCCAATGTTCACTAAGATTAAATGATGAAACCCCTTTGGTTCTTGAGGGAAATACCCATTCAAATATTGCATCTGAGCTTTAAGGATTCCATAAGGTAGTTAATAATCATGTTGTTGATCTAAAATAACATTGTATATCATTATGGATCATTGTTGTGACTTGTAATTGATATACCATTTATGTGAATGAGATTTTAAATTTGATAAATATATTGTGGTATTATCCAAGTGCTGTTGTGTATTGAATAGAATCTACAAATTAGTCTTTGTTAAAAATTTATATGTTAAGAGACATTATAGTGGTATCAGAGCATGACTCTGCCAACCTATAGGGTTTTATAATGATTAATGTTTCCAAGTGTAAGGGAGATCAAGATCTAGAGGAGAGAATTGAAGAAAATGGGTGAAGAAGAAACCATGGATGATGAAGTGAAAGAAGCCAAAGAAAGATTTGAGGAAATGATACAAGGGAAAAATAATCTTATTGACATTTTTGGATAGAAATTTCAATGGATGCAGATTAATGCTAGGAAGGAGAATGATAGTTTTAGTGTATTTCCTATTACTAGTGAAACCGATGGTATAAAGGGGAAGGAGAATATGGTTTCTACACAAATATTTAGAACAAACTATAGTAATAGGCCTCTCAAGCCTAAATTCATTTAGAGAGTAGAAGAAGTTCTAGGGGAAGAGACTACCCTCCAAGATGACATTTGAAGAGGTTATGAAGAGTATAGAGCTACAAACCCTCAGATTAGGGAGATCTCATCTTTGATATAGTTTATGGAAATTGTAGTGTAGAAATTATATACTTTTACAATTTTACATTATTATTTTGGCCTCCTAATTTATTGGACCTAATTAAGCTTCTAATTTACCAAATTTTGTATTAAAAAGCCTAATTTTTACCATTTTTCAAAGGTGAACCAATATTAAACTGTGTGAGGGGGAAAATCATAGAAGTCTAGATGAGATAAACATAATCAAGATAGAATCTAACCTATAATCAAGAACATTGATCTAAGATCTATTACTACACTTAAAAAATGAATAATTAAGAATACTGAATTCAAGAACATGTAAATGAAATGCATAAAAAAAAATTAAATTCAATAACAAAACCGTTACCCATCTTGTATTGGAGTATATTCACAAGTATGTGGTTGCTCGTATCACTGTGTAGCCTCGATAGTTCATGTGCAAAATCTTGAAGAATGATGCGTGAATGGTTGATCGAAGGTATATTGAATCTCTAACAATGGTGTTTTGGTATTACTTTGTTATCTAAATAGTTTGATTCTTTGATCCTTTTTTGTGAGGAAAGAGGTTTGTTATATGAAAATTATGATTTGAAATGGATGATCAAGCTCGAGTAGTAGAATATCTTGATCAATGGTTGAAAGATGTTGAGAGGATTTAGATGGGAATAATCTATGCAAAATAGATTACATAATTAGTGTGATTGAAGAAATCTTGTTGATAAATTTGTGAAATTGATGAAATAGGTGGAGAAATTGATGAAACTGATGAAATCAATTTGAGCCTTCAATGGGATTGAGGAAATTATGCAGAGAAATTTGTGAGATTGAAGAAAGTGGGTGAGGAAATTATGTTGGAGAAATTTTCTCAGTCGTGAAAGTGGGTGCGGATATTTCAATTAATTGATTTAATAAATCAATCCTTTTTGGAGTTGAATGAGCAAATCAAATTTGAATTTTCAAAGAAAATTGCATTAGTTTGATTTGATTTTTGATGATGATTTGAATATTTTATTCAAATTATTCAAATTTGGAGGGAAAGTGAGTTAATTAAATTATTATGATTTAACAATTTAATTGATTTAGGGGAATAATGTGAATTAGTGACATAATTAAATAATTGGTGTTATTTAATCAATTAGGAGGAATAAAGTTAGATTAGGACTTTATGAAATAAATAAAATTTATTTAATTCATCGAAATTGATGAAACATGAATTAATTAAATAATGATGTTTTATTTAATTAATAGTAGAAATAAGGTTTTAGGACTTTATTAAATAAATGAAATTATTTAATTATTCAAAAAATGATGAAAAGGTGAATTAATTAAATAATGTATTATCCAATTGATAGCAGAAATTAGGGTTTTTGAGGGTTTTGATGTGAAACTCAGTCCTATATGCTAGTTCGTAGGCTAGGACAATTTTAGGTGTCTACATTTTCCCCCTGTTTGATATGATGTGGTTTTTAAGCATTGTGTCGAAGAATATTCAAAAATTTCTACTCAAGAGTTGCCCCAAGTGCAAGAGTTTCCCTAATATGCCTTAGACAGGATAGCTTGGTGGCCCCTTGAGAGATTTCATAAAAAATCTAGATAATGAACCAATTTTTTGATAAGCTGATGTGATGTGTTTAGTGCAAGGACTGACATAAGAAATAGTGAGAAGAAGAAAATGTTAATAAGAAGAGAAGAATAGTTGATGTTGTTAGTCATTGATCATTTTTATTTCACTTTGCTTGGAGATGTCACATTTTGAATAATCCTTATTGATGTAGCAAATAGACATAATGCACTTGGTAGAGCTCTTGAATTTTTTTGAGAATTTGTGGTGTGTCTTTCCTTGTCATAGTGTTGTGCGTCTGAGCTTAAGGGTAGGGCTTAGGGTTTTAGGTTAAAACCCTTATTTCAAAAGAATTTGGTCATCACCATTGAATATTTAATTCTTTGTTGACTCATCATTCTTGGTTACCATTCACTTAAGTCATATCTCAAGCCTTTGAAGTCATTACTTGCACTGGCCCCTTGGGTTAGGTCTATCGATCACCATCTACAAGTTAATCATTTTAGTTTTTTCATTGTCAGGATAAATAATTCATGTTTAAAGACCTATATATTAAGTCTTTCTCCACAAGGGTTAAGTCTCATCAACCTAGTTGTGGCCCTGTTTTAAGAACTAAGAGTTTTGGCATGTGAAAAAATAAAAATCCATTGTGGTCGTTCGATCATCACAAGAACAACTTAACCGTTCCCCATGCACCTGTTCTAGTTTATTGCTTATTATTTTATTCACACGGGCTGGTAGGCTTAAGCCACATGTCTTGTGCTTAGGTGGGCCCAAAATCTTTATTGAAGACTGAAGGAGGTATCAAAGGAAATCGACGGTGGTCAATTGATTGTATGGCAGCATCTCGACCATTCCCTACATACTCATTCCATTTTATTATTCATTAAAATAATCTCACGGGCTGGCAGGCAATCACCATGTGTCAAGTCCAATGTTGGGCCCAATATTAGCAGTCAAATATTTGAAGATAATCGATGGTCTATAGTAGGTGATGTGGGTCAATCCTAATCACTCCCCACTATCCCATGCAGGTCCCTCCTCTACTAACAGGTTCTCAATGGGGTTGTAGGAATTTTCCACGTGGAGTAACCCAGAGGACATGGAGGCATTGAAGAAAAGGGTGAATATTAATCAAATATTTTTACACAGGATGTGAATGATAAAATATACACTACTAAATGAAGGTATGGTGCATGTGTTTTGAGATCTCTTAATCTGGGTCATTGATGGTGTAGGAAGAATAAGGCCGCAAGAAATTGGTTATGATTAAGATATGAGTAAGTGGATGTCATGGGATTTAATCTCATCCCTTCCCAATCTCTTGCTCATAAAAGGTGCACATGGTTTAAGAACCATGAGGGTGAGGGGAAGAGGACATGTGGATTTTGGCTATAGCAACAAAGGAGTGGTGGGGTTCGTGACACCTTACCAAGTGGTTCTGTGTGGCTTATTGTCATTTAATGAATATTGTGGCTGCATACAGTCATGTTTTTCAAATCAAGATGGTTAAATCTAGATATTTCATTAGTTAGTCTATTCATGTGATCAACAAATAGCATTCAAAACTCAATTTGATGGCAAGTGAATCATTCTGGTTCACGCGAGCAAGCCTTAATAGTGGAAAGGATGTTGAGATGCCATGGCAGGAAATTGCATAACTACTAAAACTTGTCTTAAAAGCATAATTGAGCATTGTATAAGTTGATAAACCAACCTTGCAAACCCCAGAGAACGCCTGCAAGCAATAACCTATCACAAAGAAAGAAAGATGTTCCAGAACAAAAAAGATGCTCTATAAGCCTCAAGCTGAAAAATGCATTAAGAGAATGAGTAATTACAATGAGATCGATCCTTAAGAAAGGAGATAAAACCTTAAAAGGAAACCCTAGTGTGCACACTTGATAATTAATAATTAATTATTAATGTGCCTAAGTTTAGCTTAAGTAAATCTAAAGTGATGAGTGACTTAATTAATTAACCAATATGATTAAATTAATTAACTGAAATAACTTATTACTCTAACAGCCCCCTTAAAATGAACTTAGGGAGTAGCTAAAACACTAAGGAAAATATGCATGAAAGCAAAGATGGGTCCCGACAACAAGGCTTGATCAAGTACCCAAGTAAAATTAATTCTTTGTAAAGTGGAGAAAAGGGAGAAAAACTCATGGGAATAAAACTCCCCTCCAAAAGAGAGAAAAGAAAGGAATGCAATGCACTAATGAAAGAAGGATAGGAGGTGGATTACGTCATATTCCCCATAGACAACTTCTATCATATAAGTACATATACAATGGTCTCCATAGGAGAGATAGAAAGAGACAAGAAGCCCCCCAAAATGAAGAAACTCCTGTCGCAATGGTAGATGCTTGATGTAGAATCCAAAAAGAGATCCCAACGTGGAAAATGGTATTCATCCCATTGGGAGGAAATAGATCCAAAGGATGATGTCAAAGAAACCCTGTGAAGAGTGATGAACCAATCTGTCTCAAGATGTGTGCCATGATACGATGTTGAAGAATGTCTCTGTCTGAACTGAAACACATGATGCCAAATCCAAAATGATGTAGAGAATCTTGAAATGAAACCTTTGAATGCACAAATAATGGTGGGAATATAGTGATAACCTAACTGTTAAGGTAGAGGAGATGCATGTCCTCAAAATAATCCTCAATATCTACAGTGTGAGACTCAACAAACAAGAATGTGTCTGCAAGATAAGAATCCCATGATGTAGCAGATAATGAATGATCAAGATGGTCATGATGCTGAACTGAAGCCATAGGGGCCAATGTGGTGATACTAATTTCATCAAGAACAATGGATGATACATGTGTAATATTAGTCTAAAGAGTAGGAACTATGAGACAAGCCTTTGATCCATCGGAACATGCAAGAATGTCTAAATACTCAAGCTCCTCTAAAGTATCATGATCAAAGGTTATATTATCTCTCCAAGCAATGGGTAAGAGAAAATGTAAAGCAAGATCCTTTGAGAATGGAGAGAGATTGGGGTCTCCATAGATCTACAAAAGATGTGTCCAAAGTGGGTGGGGACAATCACTATCCGATACAGCCCACACAGTGTCATTATTCACACTAGACAATATAAGTCCTACTATGTGATCTCAAGTGATATCCCAAGATAATTTTTCCTCTGAAGTGGCTGGTCCAGGTATGAGATCATATAAATAAGGAAAAATATTTAGCCACCTACAATGTGTAAGTATGCCCTTTTCCCATGACTCATAATTATCCTATTCTAGGATTACAACTAAAGGGTGAGTAGAAAAACCCATGATAACTCTTCAAATTAAACAATATAAGAAAAAAAACCTTATTACATGTAGATCAAACGAAATGGAGCCAAATGATGCAAACAAGAGGTTCCCAAGTGCCAAAATATCCAAATAATTAAGCAAACTATGAAAACAAAAAAATATGAATAAAATATACCTGGGGAAAATATGAGAAAAAAAAGGTCTAATCACTGTGTAGAGCACTGAACTGGCTTTGCAACGCCTATTTTTTTGTGCAAAATAGAGTCGGGAAGCAAAATTTACACCCCTCGGAGTGCAAAATCCATCTTCTGACTTTGACTGGCAAGAAAATGGTCAAATTGGAAAATTAGGAAAAAAATGCTGCAACACTGGATCGAGCTCGGAAATAGATTTCCGACGATTTTTATTTTCAAAAATCCGAGTTCGCATGCAAAAGTTGTGGCCAAAATACCAAAACTGCTCCAAAAGGTTTGAGGGTTAAGCCTGGTGCTTAGGCTAGCCACTACCATTAACTGCTAGTGGTTAACCACTAGCGGTTAACTGACGGTGACAACCATTAAATACTATTTTTCTCATTTTTTTTCTCAGATTGCATGTCGTACTAGGCTATATGACTCAGAAATGAATTTTTTTTTCCTCCTGGAGTCACTATGTCCGATTTTGATGATTTCACAATCGATTTAGGGGTTTTTGGGCGCTCTAAACATGATGGTGAGGTTTGTTTGGGCTAAAAACGCTCCAAAATTGTAGGTACGCTCTGGATCTAGAAACCCTCATAGATATGACAAACAAATGCCTTGTTCGATGAAGCAATAGGCATTTTGAGGATTTTTGGGCACTCTAAATGTAATGGCAACACCCATTTTTCCCAAAAATGCTCAGAAAAAATGGCTACCCCCAGATCTTGCAAAAAGATGCCTGGCTGAAACCCTTACACTTAAAAATCATTGTAAGGCAATATCCTTCAAAAGACAAACATGAAGATGCAAATTTGAAGCTCTGATACCATGTAGAAGTTGATAAACCAACCTCACAAACCGTAGTGAACACCTGCAAGCAATAACCTATCACAAATACAGAAATATATTCTAGAACAAAAAAGATGCTATGCAAGCCTCAAGCTGAAAAATGCATTAAGAGAATGAATAATTACAATGAGATCAATCCTTAAGAAAGAAGATCAAACCCTAAAAGGAAACCCTAGTGTGCACAGTTAATAATTAATAATTAATTATCAATGTGCCTAACTTTAGCTTAAGTAAATCTAAAGTGATAAGTGACTTAATTAATTAACCAATATGATTAAATTAATTAAGTGAAATAACTTATTACTCTAACGAAGCATTTTGAAGGATATTCTACACACTTGGAGAGCTCATGATGCAGTGTTTAGGCTTCTTAGATGTCGAGGCTAGGGTTATCAACTTGCAAAAGAACTAGTAAGTAAATTATTGCCTCCTCATCATAATTCTTGATAAATTGTGTTTTCCCCAAACCTCTAAGTCAATTAGGGTTTTTTCTTGGTTCTTCATTTTAAGGTTTTACATTTAGAAATAAGAATTGATTAGTCTTGTATTATCATAATCGGAGTCGAACCCCTATATAAGCTATATTTTTTGTTCCAAGAAGCCAAAAACCCTATTTTGTATTACCCTTTTATCTTGGCTCCCAAGGCACAGTCGAGAGCATCCTCGTCTAAAGGAGATATGTTTGTACCCAAAAGGCCTTTGAATAAATACCTTACTGACCAGTGGCCACCCTCGACCAATGAAAACCTATGGGTCAACTACTTCTCTAAGGTCCACAAGCAGTTGGAGGTTTGATTGACAAGAAAAATTCTATTAAGGATGCCAAATTACCTTATACTAGATGGTAATTTTTTTATGGATGGTTTAGAAACAAAAACATGGGTATTCTAGTGGGTAACCCTTGGAATTGTGACCTTGGAAATTTTATTGTAACAAATTTCTATATGGCTATTGACTTGCTCAAAGTAGTAGCAAACAATTATGACCCAATCACAAGGACTTTAAGGAAATATGATGGGAAGGAAATGGTTAAAATTAGCAAGGAGGAATTTTCTCGTGTTCAAACTCACTAAGTGGAATGATGAAATTCCTAAGATTAATGAAATAATCCTTAAGGAATAATATGATAAGAATAAGAGTGCATTTAGAGTCCATGTCCTGCTAAGGTATCTGGCAAAAATTGGGGGCCAAAGGATTACAATAAGGCAATATGATAAGGAGGCTTTTCCTATCCATTATTATTGGAAAATGTGCCTAAAATTATTGTCTTGAACCTCTATTAAGGACTTGATGAATTTACCCTCCATACCATGAAGTCCTTCCTTCTCTTTGGCAGTAGCACGATGAACCTTGGCTTCATCAGAACGATTGCATATCGGTGAGTGACAATGTGTTGTCTCACCGATATGACGATATGTGATAAAAGCTTTGTCGACGTGACTTGGGGTCATCGGTGGAACTTCTCACCGGGCTACACTGATGGACCAATGGTAGATGGAAGTGTTTTGGACTCTGACGACAGTGGGGCCCAAAGCATAGTGTACCAAGGGGATCTTGATATATGGTTGTGATTTGTCTAATCCAATGGTGCTCATTTTATTCCATGCTTAATTGAGGTGAGTACCAACGAACTCTTGTGAATCGAGTGGAATTATCTAAGTGTTTGACACTTGGTGGCATGCGAGGTGTGCTGACTTTGAACACGTGTCATTGTTTCTGACAAAATTATTGGGAATATTGTGCATTCCTTTTTGATTCCACGAAATTGCACAAGATGTGTACATGTGTCTCAGTGGACTCTGGTGGTCTAGCGACCAGACAATTATTGCCATACTATGATGGCCATTAGGCCATGCCACGGTAGCACAATAGGAGAAGCTCAGGGCACAGTTGATAGTTTTGATAGTCAAAGCGATAGATGAATGGCGTGATGACACGTGGCATGATCTCATTCATTGATTTTACATCGCTATTGTAAATCAACTATTATTGGTCAAATGTTTAAATTTGTGAAAGTGATATGTGCATTAACTGTAAGATCTGATTCGGTGGTTGATAGAATCCAAATCTAGGTAATTCTCTATAACAAAATTAAATTCTTGGGCGGCCCGCTATGTGATTGCAGGGAGATCTAATCAAAGATCTAGTTGCTTTTCGGTGAAGTATGGAATTAAATTGTCTCCCCCTTTGGTTGTTGGAGAGATAAGGCATAGAGACTAAGGTGACGGTGAGAGCCGAGATTCATTGTATGCAGTAATAGCATTGGAATAGTGAGGGGGTTCAAACTAAAGTCTGGTGTTGTGAGCTAACTATTTGAGAGTGAAGTTTGTAACTTTGTATGTAATCTATTTACTGTAATACAATGTGACTTTTCTTGGTGTGTGGGTTTTTTCTCCTGTACGGGTTTTCTCTTGTATATTTGGTGTTATCTCTATGAATTTTTTTTATGTTGGTCTTGTCTTACTATGTATGTACATCTCAAATGTAAGAAAGTTTTAAAAGATGCCTTTTTCACTTCTCCTCTAAGGTATTAGTGTTAGGAAAGCGTATTTTGCACCTCTTCTTTTCCTTTCAAGTGATATTAGAGTTTGGCCAATTGTGTTATCCTTGTTAGTAGGGCTGGTTTTTTGTGCTAATACTATTCTAGTGGGAGTATTGCAAAGTTAGAACCTAGTTTTGCTTGAGATGACGAGTACATCAGGAAGCGTAGAAATTGAAAAATTCAATGGCGGTAACTTTGAGTTGTGGAAACTCAAAATGGAAGAATTTCTTGTGGATAGAGACCTCTGGGCTGTTTTGAATGGAACTATGCCACAAGGCATGAAACAAGAAGATTGGGACCTCATAGATAGAAAAGTGAGAGGTCTGATAAGACTTAGTCTAGCTGATTTTGCACTCCTAAATCTCCATGAGGAGAAGTCTACAACTTCGTTATGGAAGAAGCTTGGTGATATTTATCAAGTCAATTCTCTGGTAAATAAGTTATTCCTGAGGAAGAAGTTTCACTCCTTGAAGATGGAAGAAGGTGGATCTATTTTAGACCATCGGAACTCATTTAATATGAGTTTTACTCAGTTGGAATTTGTGGGTGTGAAGATAGAGGATGAGGATCGTTGCATTCTCCTATTATGTTCATTACTTGACACTTGGTATCATCTTGTAATGGCTATTGGAAGTATGGCCACTATTTTCAAGATGGAAGACATTGTTGCCTTGCTACTGTCTAAAGAGATGTTGAGGAAGTCTTCATAGATGGAAAAAGAGGCCCTTGTTGTTCAAGGTAGATCAAAGGAGAAAGGGAAGAAGAGGGACAAGAAGTCTAAATCCAAATCTGAAGGGAGATCAAAGTCTCTTGGTAAAAAGTCCAAGGTGAAATGCTAGAACTGTGGGCAGCCTAGCCACATCCGAAAGGATTGTAGGGGGAAAAAGAAGAATAATAACTCTTCAGACAATGACTCTTCTCAGAGTGATGCAGATGCCTTCATTGCATCCTTGGCAACTCAAGCATTAGATGATGTATGTTTGGTTGACTTAGGTGCATCTTTCCACATGACGTCTCATAGAGAGTGGTTCACTAAGTAGGAAAAGTATGATGGTGGAAAGGTGTACCTGGCAAGTGATTCAACACTGGAGATTGTTGGCTGTGGAAGAGTCAAAATACAATTCATTGATGGAGGAATCAAAGGGATTGATGATGTACTACACATACAAGGTTTGGCTCATAACTTACTTTCTATCAGTAAGTTGAATGATGCTGGTGTGGAAGTTTCTTTCTTTAGTAAAGGATGTAATATGGTTAGAGGCGCAATGGTGTTGGCTAAGGGTGTATGTACTGGTACTCTGTACAAGCTAGATGCACATCATGTTCAATGTAACAACATCTATGTAAAGTCAAACAAAGTTTCTATTGTAAAGATGGATGATGAAGCTCCTCTGGGTGCAAATGCCTTGGAAGTGAAACTCCTAGTAGAGAAGACCATGTTGTAGCATCATAGACTTGGTCACATAGGTGAGAAAAGTTTAAAAACTCTGAAATATAAAAACATTATTGAAGGTCTTGTTGATTGTAACCTTGAGTTTGATTTTTGCAAACACTATATTTATGGAAAGCAACATCGTGTTTCATTTTATTCGAGTCCTCATAAATATTCGGGTGTACTGGATTATGTACATTCTGATGTTTTTGGTCTAGTGAATGTTTCTTCGTTATCGAAGTCTAGATATTATGTTTCTTTTATTGATGACTGTTCGAGAAGGGAATTTGTATACTTCCTTAAAAGTAAATTAGAAGTGTTCAATTAGTTTAAAGAATTTAAAAATTTGGTAGAGAATCAAACTAGAAGGAAAATTAAATGTTTGAGGACAGATAATGGCAGTGAGTTTTATTATGTAGATTTCGAAAGGTATTGTAAAGACAATGGGATTAAAAGACATTAAACTACACCTTATATTCCACAACAAAATGGAGTTGCTGAAAGGTTGAACAAAATATTAATGGAGAGAGCAAGAAGTATGTTGAGCAGTGTTGGTCTGAAGCAAAAGTTCTAGGTTGTGGCTATAGCATTTTACTTGGTAAATCATTCACCTTGTTCTATTCTTGTTGACAAAACACCTTTGGAAGCTTGGTCTGGTAAGAATCCCTCTCTGAGACATAGTTGTGTTTTTGGCTGTGAGGCATATTCATATGTGTCAAATGAGAAAAGATCAAAGCTGGAGAACAAGGCTATTAAATGTATCTTCATCGGCTATGGTGTCAGTGTGAAGGGATACAATCTTTGGAATCTTGATACTGAGAAGGTTCTATACAACATAGGTGTAATATTTCATGAGCTGAAACCTTCAGTAGCTGATCCATAGTTAGAGATAGATAAAAGAGAAAAGAAGAATGATGTAGTTGAAATTCTTGAGACTCCAGGAAAAGAGGAACTACATGGTGTACCTGAAACTGAGGAGAGTTCAAGTAGCTCTGAGAGTTTTGAAGATGAAGAACCATTACCTCAGCTAGTAATAAGGTCTACATGTGAAAAATGACAACCTGATAGGTATGGTTTCTCTATGTTGGATTCGAACTATTCCTATGCTTTGATTACTAGCACTAATGAGCCTAGGAATATGAAAGAGGAAATTAACATGTTTGATTCAAATTCTTGGTTGGAAGCCATGAATGAAGAAATGGAATTATTGAAGAAAAATTAAACCTTGGATTTGGTACCTTTTCCTAAAGGAAAAAAGTTTGTTGGTTGTAAATGGGTATTTAAGAAGATGACTAGTCTAGATGGGCAGTGTTGAAAAGTATAAAGTGAGGTTGGTTGCAAAGGGGTATTCTGAGGTAGAGGGAATTCATTATGGGGAATTTTTTTCCCCTATAGCATAGCTGACATCTATCAAATTTCTTTTGTCATTGGTAGTAGCATATGACTTACAGATCGAGCAGATGGATGTGAAGACAACATTTCTCCATGGAGAGCTAGAAGAATAAATTTACATTTCCCAGCCTGAGCACTTCGTTGAAAAAGGTAAAGAAAGTCTCGTCTGCAAATTAAAGAAATCTTTGTATAGTTTGATTTAGTCTCCTAGAATGTGGTACCAGAAGTTTGGCACCTTTGTGTTGTCTATGGGATTTGTGAGATCAAAATCTAATCATTGTGTGTATTACAAATCTGAAAATGATTGTGTGCTTATTATTACCTTGTATGTGGATGATATGTTGTTCATAGGAAATAGTAAGTCTATGATTTATGATCTTAAATCTCAGTTATCTGCAAAGTTCGAAATGAAAGATTTGGGTGCAGCAAGGTATATTTTGGGGATGGAAATAACCAAGGACATGAAGAGTAGAAAGCTTTGGGTCAACCAGAGTAAGTATGTTAACGCTGTTCTTGAGAGATTCAGTATGAATGATTGCAAGCAACTAGTTGTTTCGGTTTTGCAGGAAACAAAGCTATCTGTTGAAGACTATCCAAAATCTGTTACTAAGATTGAGGACATGACAAGGGTGCCCTATGCAAGTGTTGTTGGTAGTTTAATGTATGCAATGGTTTGTATAAGGCTAGAAATTTCCCAAGCAGTGGGATTTCTTATTCATTTCATGGAAAATCTAGGAAGGACACATTGGGATGGTGTGAAGAGAGTGTTTAGATATTTAAAGGGAACTTCAAAATTTTCTCTATGTTACCATAAAAATTTGGCTGGTTCACAGAGGAATCTCAAAATTCATGGATATGTGGATTCTGATTGGGCAGGGGACATTGATAGGAGAAGATCCACCAGTGGATATACTTACATTTTAAGTGGTGGTGCAATTAGTTGGATGAGAAAAGCGATAGGATATAGTAGCTTTGTCTACTACAGAGTCAGAATACATGGCAACAACGCACACCTGTAAAGCAGTTGTTTGGCTTGGTCATTTGTGTTTTTATATTGGTTTTGATGTAGGGGAGATTACTATTTCCTATAGTCAGAGTGCCATTTTCATGGCAAAAAATCCATCTTTCCATGCTAGGACGAAACATATCGATTTGCAGTATCAATTTGTTCGAGATATGGTGGAGGATGGAAAGGTCTATTTAGAAAAGGTAGATACTCTAAAGAATGTTGATGATGCTTTGACAAAGCTAGTGAGCATGAAAAATTTCAGATGGTGTGCAAGTTCGATGGGCCTTGGGGCCTATGATTGTTAGTAAATTTGAAGTTTGGAGGAAGCCAGTAAGTCTTCATCAAGTGGGAGCTTGTTGGAAAATGTGCCTCAACTTTTTGGCTTGGACCTCCGTTAAGGACTTGATGAATTTACCCTCCATACCATGAAGTCCTTGTAGGTCCACATAAAAATGACCTAGGCCCGCAAGCTCTATTTTTAATCTTTTTCCTCCTCGCATAATTAAGAAATTTTAATTATTTTCTTGATTCACTTTCGACTATTAATTAAATAATTCATAATTATCTAATTAATTCACGTCCTCTTTATTCTTCATGATTATTAAATAAATAAATTTATTTAATGCATCACTAATTGTCTAATGTCTTCCTATAATTAAATAAATTTCTTAATTTATTTAATTATTTTTGTCCATTATGTCTTCCTAATTATTAAATAAATAATTTTATTTATTTATTTAATATGTCACTAATTCTTAAAAGGTCCTCTTATAATTAAACAAAGTCTTTAATTTATTTAATTATTACCACCTTCACATCTCCCTCATTTTAAATAAAAATATTTATTTAAAATAATCCCAATTTCTAATTTCCCTCCTTTTAGTAAATAATTCAAATTAATTATTTACTATCATGTCACCCCACCTTTTGAATTAAAATTAATTTTTAATTCAAAATACTCTTTTTCCTCCAAAAAATCAAGATTAATTAATTTTCCACCCACCTCGTTTGCTATGCTCATTTTAAATAAAATTTATTTATTTAAAATAGTCTTTACTTTCTAATTTCCCTCTTTTTAGTAAATAATTAAATTTAAAATTATTTTCTGTCACATGACCCCACCACTTTTGAATTAAATTAATTTTTAATTCAAAATTTCAACATCACTTCTTGAATCAAATAATTTTAAATTATTATTTGATTCTCTAGCAACTTCATTTTATGTGCCCAATATCTCTTGTCACATGCATTGTCAACCCTTGATTTGGTTTTCTAAAAATCAATCCTATCCATTCATTTAAAATTTGACCTAATGTTTCCTTAACCCTAATTGTGGGTTGTCATATTGAAGCTTGTCCATTGATTCTAGGGAACTTGTTAAATTTTAATCTTGGCCATTCACACAAAATTGTATTTTCTATAAAATGGCAATTTTGGTCTCATTTTGGCATATCTTGAAACCTCATTTTCTTGCATATTATACTCTTGCATTCTTTTCATTTTGTCAAAGGCATATTTAGATTTCATTTGGCACAATTAAAACATATTAAGATGCTTACTAGTTGCATTATAGCATAGTATTGCATGTAGTTACTCAAATCCTTCAACATTTGCTTAGGGCTTGTCATTGTCATTAGATTGCTCATCATAAATTTGAGGGAAACATCATTTTTCAGCAAGTTGAGAAGGTTTAATGGAGGTCAGCCATGGAGGATGAAGACAGTTTGGTGAGATTGTTTCATTTATTCCTTTGCACTTCATTATCACTTTGGGTTTTTTATGTTTTGCATTTGATTTGCTAACTTTAGAAAAATTCCCTTAGTTACATTGGTGAACCCTGTTGATGCAAAATTTTGTAGGGGGCAACAGTCTTATCGGAAACTTAGCTACTGGGGGACATAGTGCGCTTAGCTAAGTGACCTTCGATATTTTATCAAAACCGGCTCTTCATTTTTAATGGGGGAGGTAAAAGGTTTAGAAAGACAATAGGAAATATTAAAATCTAAACTAAAGGTGATGTGCCAAATAATGAATGAAATTACTTGGGCACAGTGCCGAAAGAAAATTCTCAAACCATAAACTGTTGTCTATCAAATAGATTATCCAGAAGCACCGCTGAACTAAAAATACCCTTAAATTGCATAGCATAATCTAACACAACTTCGGCCAACACAGAAGTGTTCAAACATGATATGTATTTATTAAGTTGTAGAAGATTACAAAAGATGAAGAACAGGCATTCATATGTTGTAAGAAAGGAAAAGAACAATCTAAAAATCTTATCAAATGCATGAAAAATAGAAAAGGATGAATTGATTGGCACAGTTTGCAAAATTCAAGTTCAATAAAAATATTACAAAGTCTATTCCCAGTGCTTCGGAATGATTTTATCTATCCAACAACAACCGCACCAAAGAGAAAAAGAGCTCCTTAAATAAGCCAACCCACCACGTGAAAGCCACATTGAGAAAGATTCCCTTTTAAAACATTGACATTATGAATCTCCTCGAGCCGACATAGAATAGGAAGATTTCCCAGTAGCATGCCAGTAAATTCATCCTCTAAGAAAAGAAGGCCATGTAGCAGCAACAAAGGACATGCAACATCGAAAAAGAAAATGCGGTATCAAGAGAGAACGACACAGGAAGCAACTCCTAGATAATCGACACAAAAGAATACGCCACACATCGAGCAAATGGAGCTTGGCAAAAGAATGAGGAACATCCCCGCAAAAATCTCTGAGAGGAAGCCATGTGGGAGATGCCAACTGAAGATAACTGCATAGGGGGCCCAGCTCGGGAAACTGCCAAAGAAAGCCATGCGTTGTGCACATGGAACTCGGTAGAGGAAAAGTGATATGGAGCAACATGAATCTTTGTTTGGAGGCCACGTGGAAAATTCTGAAAAGTTGCGATTGGTAAAGGACAAGGCGAAGCCACGAAGGAAAGATAATCACAAAAGCTAGTGGTCCATGAAATAAAGTTCACAGTTTATCGACTCACAAGGACATTTCACCTGCGGAATGAAGAACCCCAGAAACCTTGGTTCAACATCCCATTATCGCTCACAGCTTAGAGAGGGCAGCTTGCAGACCAGTCCAGACCTCACTTGATGGTGTAGAGAGGGCTCGTAGATTTTTGTGTGCCAATTTGAGATCGATGATTTCCTTAAAAGACAATCCGCCAAATATCTTCACCTCCAACTCAAGTTGGAAAAAGAGTTGCACCAATTGATGCGTGATACCTTTAATATTTTTGATGATTGGAGACTGATCAAAAGATTGGAAAATAAAGAGGTCCTACATCTTCTCCTCAATCCTTTCAATTATGTGTTCCACACCTGCTACTACTTGATCTACAATGAAGGGCGAAGGGAGGCCTTGCTGAGTTGAGCGGGAAATTTTTTCCTGCATGTCACTAGTAATTTGATTCAATCTGGCTCTGCACTCTACTACATGTCGAACGGCCTCATGCATGGAAATGAGAATGTTTATGCCCAAAGCTTCCATTTTCTGATCCTCAATACCTACATAGCTCAGAGCCTCATCAGAAGCCGTATACAACTTTCCCAACAAAACCCTAGCCTCCAGAACTTTATTGGAAGTCATCTCCTACACCTGCTATATTGTTTCACTAATTGTTCCACATAGGCTGGTTGCCTATGTCATAAACTTCAGGGTGGGCTACAAAGTAAGGCATAACGCCTTGACCCTATCCCAGTATGACACATATAACTCCTTGGAAATTTCCAACGAGCTCATCTATGGTGCATGAGGTTGGGCTCTCAAAATATCTAAATCTACTACTTTATTGCTTAGGTCTGCCCTTAGCTTTGATAAGCTTCCCTCCAAAATGGACAACTGACTCCTTAGAGTGGAAATTTATTCTCTTTCTCTACCAAGGCTAATTTGGCATGTTTCCTTTTTTGAATTTCTGACTCTAGAGTGGTATTCATTTCATTTACTTCATCATTTGTACTCTACTAGAGCTGCTTCATGCCTTCATCCCTCTTCTTCAAATCGGCATCGAGGGTTGCCTCGTTCACTCGGTATTTTTCAATTTTATTTTGGAGGGCTGAAACGACATCCACACCCAAAGCTTGAAGCTCATTCATTTTTCCTTCCAAGTTATTCTTCTCGGAGAGTAGGTGGTTAATTTCGTTTTCCTAGGCCCTAGACTTGTTTTCCCAAAATTCAACCTTGCCTTTCAGTTCTTTCAATTGCTCCTCCTTTTTCCTTGGATGGCGATTGAGTTTGAGGTAGTCAGTGGTCACTAACCTCTGAGTCTCTTCCATCAGCTCGACTTTATCTTGTGGACAAGCCTAATGTAAATCCAGCCCAATGGTGTTGACAAAATAATCACTTGGCAACATATCCCCGACCGGCTTGATCACATGGGGGTGATCTTTGCAAACATCAATTAATTCTGACTCTCGTGGAAAACCATTTGCAAAGGAGGCTTTGCCTACCTGCCTACATCCTTTTCTCTTCTTTTTTGAATTCGGCTTGCGTGGGCGCTTTTGTTTGCATCCACCTACAATAAATATTCCTAGGAAGAAATACCTAGTCCACCAGCAAAAGGAAACTCCCAAGGGACTGCTAGTGGGAAGGAAAGTGTGCTCAATGCATCGCTGGAATTGATAGGCCTCATAATAACTACCGGGAGAAGGGTTGAATAAATTGGCCACTCAGAGATGATAGCAACATGCTATGAGGAAAGGCCGGGGAAGCACCGACTGAAAGGCTAGGTCTCAGGGATGAAAACTATTGGCCCATAAGGTCAAGACTGGTAGCCAATTGTGTTCCATGGGTGGAATGAAAAGCAGAGGATGAAAATGGAAAACTAGGAGGCAAAATATTTGACTACCCTAGATATCCAACAATAGGAAAAGCTGGTGTGGATGAAATAGCAGGGGAAAAAGAAGAGGAGACAAAAGACATAGAAGAGAGAGAAGAGGGAGGAAATAATACCTGAGGTTCTTGAAGAACTACAAATGATACAACTTCTTCTTCATGCTACAACTCCTCCTCTCCAGTGGACTCTCTCATTTGTGGCCGCTTCTCCTCCGGAGAATCTTCAAGGTTCACAATAACCTTCTTCCTATGACCAGAACTCCTTGGCCTTTTCCTATTCGATTTAGAGGAGCTGGAAGGCTTCGACGTTTGCATGTTTGAAGAGACCTCCTGCTATGAATGTTGGCTATTGATAGTTGCCTCATGTGTTGGATCTTTCTTAGCAATAGGGGCATTCTAGGTTACCTCCTCTCTGGGTTTCGTGGCAACTCTTCTCTTTTCATAGTATTGCTCTAAAACCGAAGGGTTTGGGGAGTTCTCATTGTTTGAATGCTCGTGCACCCATATGTTGTCAAACTAATTGTCTGATTCTACCTCATGGAAAAAGCTACTTGTTGTCTTTATCTCCTTCCGGTATATCTAGAAGTCTCTAATTCTTCCGGGCTTCCATCCGAGCCTATTCAACTAGTTGCACAGGTATGGGCTAATCTTCTGATTTTGGTTGGGCTTCCCAACAATGTGGTAAAATTTCAACCATGGTGGTCTCCCCTCTTTAGTAGGAAAATATTCAATGCCTACATAAATTTTCAAATTCCCCTCTTCAACATTTCTCTGAGGGTCCCAAAAGGGCTGAGGCTAGTGTGGAATTTTTTTGCCAATCTTCGATAGATTATTTTCTGGGTTGTATTGCCATGTGTGATTGATAATTACCAGCCCAAGACTATCCAACTTAGAGTACAAAACCTCCAAGCTATTAACCTTCGATGTCACGTATAGATTTTTCATCTACTTATTAAATGCAAATGTTACTTGATTTGTCGAATTTAGATTGATTAATGATTATTTTAAAGGTGATTTAATTGAAATTCGAAATGAAATGAAGATGAAATTTAATTGAAATTGAAATGAAAATTATTGTATTTATGTTTATTTTGGGGTTTGTCATTACTGATGATAAATCGAGTGCAAGTGAACGTAGGAAACAAGTGAACGAGGTTGAAGGCGAGAAAAACGATCAGGTAGAGTTGTTTAGCCGATTGATGTGTGCGAATAGATGGGATCTCACACACTCACGTAGAATTATATTTTATATGTCTTGTGTGTATATTATGCCTACAAATCGAAAAATTTGGTTTTTGTGTGATTTCTTAAAAAATTGAAAAATGTGTTTTCGTATATGATTTTGTTAAATTTATGAAATTTAATGTAATTTAAATAAGATAGATTTGTTTGTTGAGTATTTTTATTCTTATATTGGAAATACAAAGTTGAATTTTGAAAATTAAAGGTAATATTGTTTTAAACTTGACTTTGATTAAATTTAGTTTAATAAAGTTATTTTTAAATTTAAATGATATTTAAATTGGAAATAGTGAAAATAAATGATTTTTAATATTTAGAAATAGATTCATTTTTAAATATATAAAAAAAATAGTGAAATGGAAATTGATTCTGTTCAATAATTTCGAAATTGAAATTAGCAATCAAAATTGAAGTCAACAAAAGTAATAGAGTAAAATATCTTTAACTAAGAGATTTAAATTGATCTGAAGATCAATTGGAGAGAATGGTGGATCTAAGCATGCATGAATGCATGAGGAAAACAAATATATCTGAAGAAAATCCAAAATCAAACACACAGAAGATTTGCACAAACAAAAATTTTGAATTTGGGAAAATATAGAAGAAATAATAGTTTGTTTTGGAGATTGTTTATCTTTTTACTATTTTTCATTCACTGACAATTGTGAATTGGTGAGAGAGGTGAGAAGAAGACATAGCAGCAAAGCAGAGCTTCTTTCACCCATGCGAGGAAGGAGCAAGGAGGAGCTAGTGGAGGTTAGTTTAGGATCCTTCACTCCTTATGCAGCAAAGAGAGAAAGGAAGTGCGGCCAAGGGAGAAGGCAAGCACTTGCCTTCCCCTTCCAGCTCTCTACACACAATCCCTCTTTCCCACGCAATAAGAGGTCTCTCCTTCCAGCTCTCTATGTAGGTCACTCTCTCTCCCACGCATGGCCTCCCTCACACTTCCTACGCAATTCCTTGCACAGTCAACAAAGGGAGACTCTTCCACTCCCAACTACCTTCTGTTGCACCCTCCACCCACGCTATCCTCTCCTACAGTCAACAGTAGTCTACATAGCTAGGAAGAATAGGAAGTTAAGAATAGAACAAAATTACTAGGTGCATCACAACAACAATAGGAAGAATTTGGAAAAGAGAGAGAGACCAGAAAACAACTAGAAAAGAACAGAGAAAGCAGAGGAGAAAAGGTTGAAAGAATTAGTAGAATGAAATTACCAAGTAGGGGCTTGAAGATTTTAATTGTAAAATAGATAATCCATTTTGTTTTCTGATAATTCTGAGGATGATTATATAAAAGAATGTAAATGGTAAGAAATCTAGGGAAAAGGAGAATTAGAATAGACAAAAACAAAATAATGATTGTCAAATTATACTTGAAGTATGTAAAAATAGAAAATTGAAACAAAATTGTATTGATTTCTAAAATTATAGACAAAATTTAGACACAAAGATTAAATGGACAATCAATAGTTAAATCTTCATGTTAGGAAAAATTCAACTGAGTTTTAATTTCTAGAATTCAAGAAAAGATTTGAAACAAAAACATTATTTATTATGCTGAGAATTAGACAAATTCTGATCAAGATCATTCTGAGAACAATAAACTAAAAATTAGAAAAACATATTAAACTTCGAATCTAACTTACAATATTGAGAAAAATGAAATTATGCTGATACAAATTTGTTAAATCATGTTGACAGAATTTAAGAAATTATTGATAGAAAAACATCAAGAAACATAATTTTAACTTGATTATTTCACTTTTTAGGAAAACTCTCAAAACTCGGAATTTTAAAATAGTTAAATTAAATTTGATAGATAATGGACATGTAAACGCTAAAAATAGGATGAACTTGAATCAAAATGTTTAACTTGAGTTTCATTCAATTTTTGTGAACTATCCAAATGAATTTTAAATAACTTAAATTAAATGAGAGTTTGAAACAACTGAATGCATGCTCTTTTAATTTACGTTTTTATATGTATTTTTGACCTACTTGAGATACACCTTCATTTTTGAAACTTTATTGATTAATTAAATGATTAAATTAAAATATTGATTTTATGTCTATTTGCAAATTGGAACAATGAAAAGTGGTCTTTGATAAACTATTTTCATTTTAACTACTATTTTCAGTTTAAATGTTTGAAAGATTTCGAAAGATTGTGATTGACTATTTGAACCATGCATGAATGATAGATAATTCTGCATGTATTTTTTTTGGGAAAGTTACCTTCTAGGACGGGTGCCAAAAATGGGTAAATAGAGAGAGTAGTTTTTCTTTTTCCAAAACTACTTTTTTATTGTCATGCATGACATCTTACTTGGCCAAGTAATTACTCTACCATTGAAATAGATGGATTATTTGAGCTCTGTACCATATCCTAGTATCAAACTTGCTTCTTTCTTAACTGAATTAGAAAACTGAAAATGCTTGTGGATTACTAGTAGTACTAGGCATGCACCAGATTCCATCTTGCTCATCGACTATTTTTTGCTAAGCAATTCGTGCAAGGTCGAGAATTTCTTGATTGACTAAGAAATTCTGGGGAAGCATAAGCTTCGAGGTTGGGCGGAAAAGTGCCTGATTCTTGTTCTCAGCTTCTTTTGAAGATTTTTTCATGCAAAGAAGATCGACTAACTGATTCTTCTTTTTAATGCTTTATTATTCATGATGTATATATTGACGAGCTTATGGTGACTGAATGCCTAAGTCTCAAATTTGTAAACTAGATATGTATCATCCTTTGTATTTATTTGAAATGTGTATTTCGACACTTGTAATATTTAAACTGAAATGTAATGAAAGATATCTTTTCGAATTTTATGTCATTGTATGTAATCAACTTGTTTTATGATGAATGTATGAATGAGATGACGAATTTATTTGGAATATAATGGAATTTATTTTAAGTATTG
Source organism: Sequoiadendron giganteum (assembly GCA_007115665.2). Lineage (NCBI taxonomy): Eukaryota > Viridiplantae > Streptophyta > Pinopsida > Cupressales > Cupressaceae > Sequoiadendron > Sequoiadendron giganteum. Next base: position 288,816,875 of record CM021101.1, on the reverse strand, counting down.
TTGAATTGTTTTTATGGAATTTTTCACTCTTTACATTTGGTATCAAAGCCCTAGGTTTGAACTCTAGGGTCCTTTGTCCATTACGCTAAATGAACATTCCTTGATGCAAGAATTGTGAAACATAATGGGTATAAGAGGTAAAGCTATTGGAAGCAATGAGACTGATAGGTTGGATCAGATTCTCGGGTTTTTGAATTAGTAGGGTTCTAGAATGGACAATTTGGAACAGGAAGTTCAAGGTGTCAGAGAAGGGAAAAACCCTCGAGTTGAATTTCCCCAAAATCAGGAACAACCTAACAATGATAATGCAAGGTTTGAAGTACCAAATCCTCAAGCAAGGATTGAAGGGGAATTAGCAAAAAAATCAAAAAAGGGTAGCACCACCCAAGTTCGATGGTAAAACAATAGGTGATGGAGCAGAAGCTTGGGTCATTGAGATGGAGAAATACTTCGAACTTAGGAACATGTCCAATGAAACCAAGGCAGTTTGGGCTACATACTAGCTTACTGGAGAAGCTGCTACTTGGTGGGATAACGAAAAGACTGAGAAGAAGTTATTACCAGGTGGAACTACATGGGAATCATTCTTGAACTTGTTTAGGAAGAGGTGGCTTCCATAGCTTTTCTTCGAGAGGAAGATGACAAAATTCCAGAATTTGGCACAGGGTGGTCTTACAGTTACCCAGTACTAGGAGAGGTTCACCAATCTCCTTAAGTACATACCATAGTACCAGATGGATGAATGGTTTCACATCCGTAAATTCATTCTTGGGTTGAGGACACAGATTGGAGCTGATGTAGACATTCACAATCCATTGAAAATGGATGAGGTCTTTGAGAAGGGCATGAAATAGGAACAGAAGCTGCAACAGGTTGCGAATTATAGGAAAAGTGTGAATGCAAAATCTGGTTTTGGAAACAGAAAGTTCCAAAACAATAACAATAATAACCAAAGGGGCAATAGCAGTAATCAACAGATCAGGAATCTTAAGAGAGGGAACAATACCCAGGATAAAGGAGAAGGTAATTTTGGCGGGAACAAGAAGGTGAATAATAATAACACCAACTTCTCCAGTATCAAGAACAGGATAGGTGGTTAGCAAGGGCCACGAGGTGGATGCTATACTTGTGGAGGAGATCACAATGCCTCCAATTGCATGTAGCGTATAGGAAATCAGTGAGGTGGTAATGATAGGCGAGCACCACAACATCAGATCCATGCAGCAGTTGACAATCGTCAAGTCGACTTTCAGTCTACACCCATCCAGACGTCGGGTAAGCTTTTCGGTCAATCTGTTTCTATTTTGATAGATACTAGAGCTTCAGAATGTTTTATAGACCCTAAAGTAATTGATAGATTACCTATTAGACCTAGATTTATGTCACAATCATGGATGGTTCAGTATGTAAATCGAGTAGAGAAGAGGGTAGATACATGTCTATCATGCAACGATTTAGAATTACCTAACTTCCAAACTCAAGTTAACCTTTACGTAGCACCGTTGGGTTCTTATGATGTGATCTTAGGGATCAATTGGTTAACTGAGCATAATGCCATAGTGAATTGTGAGGACAAGGTGGTAAGTTGTTTGGATGACTTTGGACATCCTGTAGAGATTCTAGGATCTCGAGAGCCTTTACAGTTGAGACATGTCTTAGCTATGCAACTAAAGAAAGCACATCAGAAGGGATGTTCCATTTATGCTATTTTGGTGAGTGATTTGGATAATGCCTAGCAGAGTCCAAAGGACTATCCAGTTCTTAAAGAGTTCTTGGATATCTTTCCAGAATAACTTACAGAATTACTGCCGAAGAGAGAATTTGACTTCTTAATTGAAATGTTACCTAGAATGGAGCCACAATCCAAAGCTCCTTACAGAATGACTACTACTAAGCTGTATGAATTGAAAGCTCAGTTGTAGGAGATGTTGAAATAGGGATTCATAAGGCTGAGTGTATCACCATGGGGTGCACTAGTAATCTTTGTTAAGAAGAAGGATGGAACCTTGCGACTGTGTATTGATTATAGGATGCTTCATAAGGTTACCATCAAGAATAGGTATCCTCTACCTAGGATAGATGAGCTATTTGATTAGATGAAAGGGGCCACTGTGTTTTCTAAGATTGATCTTAGATCAGGTTACCACCAGTTGAGGATTAAGGATGAGGATATTTTGAAAATAGCTTTCAAAACTCGGTATGGACACTACGAGTTCACTGTGGTACCTTTTGGCCTAACGAATGCTCCAGCGGCATTCATCAACCTTACGAATATTATCTTCAGAGACTGTTTGGATGATTTCGTGCTCATATTCATTGATGACATTCTGATCTACTCTAAGATAGAAGAGGAACACAAGGAGCACTTGAGAATTGTTTTGCAATGTTTGAGGGATCATAAGCTTTTTGGAAAGTTTTAGAAATGTACTTTCTTTCAAAAGAAAGTTCACTATTTGGGGCATGTGATATTTGTTGAGGGAATCTCAATTGATCCTGCGAAGATAGAGGCAATTGTAGATTGGCCAAAACCGAGAAGTGTTACAGGAGTTCGTAGTTTAATGGGACTTGCAGGTTACTATAGGAAGTATGTTGAAGGGTTTTCTAAAATTGCAGCATCTATTACTTCTCTTCAAAAGAAGGGAAAGAGATATGAGTGGACAAAGAAGTGCGAAGAAGCATTTCAAATTCTTAAACAGAAGTTGACATCAGCACCAGTGTTGACTATACCGGATCCTAATGGTCACTTTGTTGTGATTACAGATGCATTAGGTGAAGGTGTAGTAGTTGTGCTAATGTAGGAAGGCAAAGTGGTGGCATATGAGTCTAGGAAACTGAAGCCATATGAGTTGAACTATGTGCCACACGATCTTGAGCTTACAACAATTGTGCATGCATTACAGATGTGGAGACATTATCTCCTAGGGAAGGCTTTTGAGCTTAAGACTGATCATTTGGGACTTAAGTACATCTTCACATAGCCAAACCTCAATGCGAGACAGAGGAGGTGGCTTGAGTTCCTGAGTGAGTACAAATTTGGTATCAAGTATATCAAAGGTAAGAAGAACATAGTTGTTGATGCTCTTAGTAGAAGAAGGCATCTATCTACTATGGTGACCATAAGGTCAAATTTGAGATAGCAAGTGTTGTAGTATCTTCCAAGTGATGATCATTATGATAGGGTTAGACAAGCCTTAGAGGCGGATCCTTCAGATCATAGGTTTGATGGTTATATGATGGAGAATGATGGCATTGTCAGATATCAGGGAAGGATGTGTATCCCTGAGGGTGGAGATTTGAGGAAGTCGATACCTAAGGAAATTCATGATGCACCTTATTCAGGGCATCCAGGAGTCACAAAGATGGTAGCAGAGTTGAAGGCTTTCTATTTTTGGCCTAAACTGAAGAAAGATGTCATGGAGTACATGGCTAGATGTTTGGAATGCTAGTGAGTCAAGGCTAAGCATGTGCATCTAGCAGGACTTTTGTATCCCCACGATATACCTGAGTATAAGTGGCAAGTAATCAGTATGGATTTCATCCAGGGATTACCGTTGAGCAGAAATAGGCATGATACCATCCTAGTAGTTGTTGATAAGCTGACGAAGGTTTCACATTTCATACTAGGGAATTTGAAGGATGGATCTTTGACTCTTGCAAGGAAATTTATGCAAGAGATATTCAGGTTGCATGGTGTACCTGAGACCATTATCTCTGATAGAGATACCGGGATGACATCTAGGTTCTGGACTACATTGAATGCAACTTTGGGAACTAAACTGAATTTTAGTTCTGCATATCACCCACAAACTGATGGCCAAACTGAAAGGGTCAATCAGGTTGTGGAGGACTTATTGAGGATGTACTGCATGGATTAGCAGTACAAGTGGGAAGAATATTTACCATTGGTTGAGTTTTCCTACAACAACTCATACCATTCTTCATTGGGTATGGAAACTTTTGAAGCACTCTATGGACAGAAATGTCGTACACCCATCAGCTGGGATAGGATTGAAGACAGGGTAATTATTGGACTAGATATGCTCAAGGAAATGGATGAGCAAATGAAGTTGATCAAGGGTAGATTGAAGGAAGCAACTGATAGATAGAAGAGCTGTGCTGATAGGAACATGACTTATAGATAGTTTGCTACAGGAGATAAAGTATTCTTGAGGGTTAAGCCTCATAAGAGCTCTATCTCATTTGGGAAATCATCAAAGTTGGCACCAAGATTTGTGGGCCCATTTGATGTACTGGAAGTTATAAATCTAGTTGCTTATAGAATAGCGTTACTGCCTGCTCTTGCTCAAATCCATAATTTTTTCCATGTTTCTTTGTTGAAACCTTATCATCGTGATATGACTCATACTCTTGATTGGTGTTCATTATAGGTATAGGATCCAGGGGTGGTGCTAGTGGAGCCCATCCGAATCCTAGATAGGCTTAGCATTAAGCTACGTAATAGAGATAGTACCAAGTATAAGGTCTAATGGGACCAGTATACTGAGGACAGTGCTACATGGGAGGATTCTGAGATGATAGATTATCATTTTCCTCATTTGCTTTCATAGATTAGCATTTGTTTTGTGCGGAGATACTGATACTCTAGTTTTGAATCACTTGTTGTGAACTTGATAGCATGGATGCTACTATTTGCTTATGTTTATGTTGGAGAACTATGATGCTAGTTACTATTTCATTATGCTTGATTGAGACACTATGCTTTACTTATTGAGATACTATGTTATTGATTGAGATATTTTGTCTTAATAATTATGATGATTTTATGCTTGTTGAATGACTAATAAGACATCGAGACGATGTCTCTTCCAACAGGGGAAGGATGTCACGTATAGATTTTTCATTTACTTATTAAATGCAGATGTTACTTGATTTGTCGAATTTAGATTGATTAATGATTATTTTAAAGGTGATTTAATTGAAATTCGAACTGAAATGAAGATGAAATTTAATTCAAATTGAAATGCAAATTATTGTATTTACGTTTATTCCGGAGTTTGTCATTACTGATGATAAATCGAGTGCAAGTGAACGTAGGAAATAGGTGAACGAGGTTGAAGGCAAGAACAACGATCAGGTAGAGTTGTTTAGCTGATTGATGTGTGCAAATAGATGGGATCTCACACACTCACGTAGATTGATATTTTATATGTCTCATGCGTATATTATGCTTGCAAATCGAAAAATTTGGTTTTTGTGTGATTTCTTAAAAAATTGTAAAAATGTGTTTTTGTATATGATTTTGTTAAATTTTTGAAATTTAATGTTATTTAAATAAGATAGATTTGTTTGTTGAGTATTTTTATTCTTTTATTGGAAATATGAAGTTGAATTTTAAAAATTAAAAGTAATATTGTTTTAAACTTGACTTTGATTAAACTTAGTTTAATAAAGTTATTTTTAAATTTAAATGATATTTAAATTGGAAATAGTGAAAATAAATGATTTTTAATATTTAGAAATAGATTCATTTTTAAATATATAAAAAAAAATAGTGAAATGGAAATTGATTTTGTTCAATAATTTCGAAATTGAAATTAGCAATCAAAATTGAACTCAACAAAAGTAATAGAGTAAAATATCTTTAACTAAGAGATTTAAATTGATCTGAAGATCAATTGGAGAGAATGGTGGATCTAAGCATGCATGAATGCATGAGGAAAACAAATATATCTGAAGAAAATCCGAAATCAAACACACAAAAGATTTGCACAAATAAAAATTTTGAATTTGGGAAACTATAGAAGAAATAATAGTTTTTTTTGGAGATTGTTTATCTTTTTACTATTTTTCATTCACTGACAATTGTGAATTGGTGAGAGAGGTGAGAAGAAGACATAGCAGCAAAGCAGAGCTTCTTTCACCCATGCGAGGAAGGAGCAAGGAGGAGCCAGTGGAGGTTAGTTTAGGATCCTTCACTCCTTACACAACAAAGAGAGAAAGGAAGTGCGGCCAAGGGAGAAGGCGTGCACCTGCCTTCCCCTTCCAGCTCTCTACACACAGTCCCTCTTTCCCATGCAATAAGAGGTCTCTCCTTCCAGCTCTCTGTGTAGGTCACTCTCTCTCCCACGCACGACCTCCCTCACACTTCTTGTGCCATTCCTTGCACAGTCAACAAAGGGAGACTCTTCCACTCCCAACTGCCTCTTGTTGCACCCTCCACCCATGCTGTCCTCTCGTGCAGTCAACAGTAGTCTACACAGCTAGGAAGAGTAGGAATTAAGAACAAAACAAAATTACCAGGTGCATCACAGCAGCAATAGGAAGAATTTGGAAAAGAGAGAGAGACCAGACAACAACTAGAAAGGAACAGTGAAAGCAAAGGAGAAAAGGCTAAAAGAATTAGTAGAACAAAATTACCAGGTAGGGGCTTGAAGATTTTAATTGTAAATTAGATAATCCATTTTGTTTTCTGATAATTCTGAGAATGATTATATAGAAGAATGTATATGGTAAGAAATCTAGGGAAAAGGAGAATTAGAATAGACAAAAACAAAATAATGACTGTCAAATTATACTTGAAGTATTTAAAAATAGAAAACTAAAACAAAATTGTATTGATTTCCAAAATTATAGATAGAATTTAGACACAAAGATTAAATGGACAATCAATAGTTAAATCTTCATGTTAGGAAAAATTCAACTGAGTTTTAATTTCCCGAATTCAAGAAAAGATTTGGAATAGAAACCTTATTTATTATGCTGAGAATTAGACAAATTTTGATCAAGAAACATAATTTTAACTTGATTATTTCACTTTTTTGGAAAACTATCAAAACTCAAAATTTTAAAATAGTTAGATTAAATTTGATAGATAATGGACATGTAAATGCTGAAAATAGGATGAACTTGAATCAAAATGCTTAACTTGAGTTTCAGTCAATTTTTCTAAACTATCCAAATGAATTTTAAATAACTTAAATTAAATGAGAGTTTGAAACAACTCATGTGTGCTCTTTTAATTTACGTTTTTATATGTATTTTTGACCTACTGGAGATACACCTTCGTTTTTCAAAATTTATTGATTAATTAAATGATTATATTAAAATATTGATTTTATGTCTATTTGAAAATTGGAACAATGAAAAGTGGTGTTTGATAAACTGTTTTCATTTTAACTACTATTTTCAGTTAAATGTTTGAAAGATTTCAAAAGATTGTGATTGACTGTTTGAACCATGCATGAATGATAGATAATTCTGCATGTATTATTTTTTGGGAAAGTTACCTTCCAGGATGGGTGCCGAATATGGGTAAATAGAAAGTGTAGTTTTTCTTTTTCCAAAACTACTTTTTTATTGTCGTGCATGACATCTTACTTGGCCAAGTAATTACTCTACCATTGAAATAGATGGATTATTTGAGCTCTGTACCATATCCTAGTATCGAACTTGCTTCTTTCTTAACTGAATTAGAAAACTGAAAATGCTTGTGGATTACTAGTAGTACTAGGAATGCACCAGATTCCATCTTGCTCGTAGACTGCTTTTTGCTAAGAAATTTGTGCAAGGTCGAGAATTTCTTGATTGACTAAGAAATTCCAGGGAAGCGTAAGCTTCGAGGTTGGGCGGAAAAGCGCCTAATTCTTGTTCTCATCTTCTTTTGAAGATTTGCTTATGGAAAGAAGATTGACTGACTGATTCTTCTTTTTAATGCTTTATTATTCATGATGTATATATTGATGAGCTTATGGCGACTGAATGCCTAAGTCTCAAATTTGTAAACTGGATATGTATCATCCTTTGTATTTATTTGAAATGTGTATTTCGACACTTGTAAGATTTAAACTGAAATGTAATGAAAGATATCTTTTCAAATTTTATGTCGTTGTATGTAATCAACTTGTTGTATGATGAATGTATGAATGAGATGACGAATTTATTTGGAATATAATGGAATTTATTTTAAGTATTGTCAAATTGTTTTTATGGAATTTTTCGCTCTTTACATTCGAGCTCTTCTTCTTCACTAGTGATACCGAGTTGAACATGACAGGAAGCATCAAATAGGAAGTCAAATGCTTTCCTCCACAGTAGTCATTCTCAATGTTACTCAATTGTCGCAACGCCTCCAGGGCCAGCACTTTGTCGGAAACAATACGCAGGAGCTAGAAGGGTTCCTGGATAAAACCTCACATGCAGAACATAGTGAAATATGTGCCAAAGAACCAATCGCAAGTTGGAAAGAGGCCTCTCAACCATGTTTTTTGTCTTTGCGACAATCGCACAGACATGCTGATCTTAGATTTATCTAAATCCCGTAAATTCAGAGCTAGGAACGAATCTGAAAATTTATAATAATCAAAAAATTTTGACAAGATGAGAGTCCATGTCAAAACTGGCTTCCTTGCGCCACTTTCATCGAAAATGGCTAGGGCCATAAATTGTTTGAAATATTCAAGATTCTGATGCAATATCAAGTAGACTAGGAAAGAAGAATACTCGAATCTAAAACCAACCTCGAATTCCTCCAGCTATTGGATCATCCCATCAACAATAGCCTTCATGAATTCCATAAGCGAAGGCATGTTGTTCTTCCTCAGCATAAAGCTGAGACTCATTTTTAATTCAAAAACCCCCTTGTCTATATCTAGCCCACAAACTAGTGCCAACATAGAACAAACAGAAGAAGAACCTGATTTTAAAGCACCCAGAGCAATTGGGAATCTGAGAGGTGTTGAGACATCTGTCGGCTGAGCAGTCTTAGTGTGGTAGAATTGCTACACCATCCAGAACATTCTCCAGCAGTCCTGCATCCTTTTAATGTTAAAATCTTCAACATTCTTGGGCAAGCGGAATGAGACACATATCATATCTTATAGGGCTTGGGGGCTGATAACAACCCTTAAATTAGGGCCACTTATAACTCCAATTTGAGGTTCAAAGTTTGTTGCACATGCTGACACAATTTTAGTTAAATAATGCACTAGAGGAACCATGTACTGGGGCAGCCCAGAGTTCCATAGACATTTGTGGAAAGGGTCTGAAAATTTCTTCATCTTTTCACATGTAGCTTACCTCAGGCTCTTGGGATTCTGAGATAACTCGGGATCCAAAACATTATCCCAATCCTATGATAGTAGGGCTTGGTTTCTAGGAGAAACTATGCCAAGTTTTTTCTGTTCCGCTTGACTGGTAAAGGGCCAGTATGACTTAGTTGGGATGCTAGGAGTAGCATAAGACTCTTGACCATAGATATCTACATAGAGCATGATCAATATTTTTTCATTAATGCTCTTAGGGACCGCTACCTATGTTGAACTTCCTGCAATTTCAGCCATTTCTTTGTATCCACAATGGGCTTCTTAAAATTTTTAAATGACTTAGCTTCTAAAAGACTCTTTCTCTCTTTGAGAATGATTTAGCCATTTTTATCTTTTGATAAATTCTCACCATAAATTCCTTTCACATGCCTAGCCTACTTTTTTATTTTTGTGAAAAATGACTTAGCAATTGTATGTGCCAGCCTTTCACATTTAGTTGCTACATGCATCAACAGCTTTTTGTGCATGCGAAAAGATCACCAACCTACCAAAATAATCTCTATATTTAAGAGACATGACTTTGCATGAGGTGGTGCCAAATTTTTCTTGGACAACGGACCAAGATAGCCTTGTTATATCTTTCACAAGCTCCTTTTCATTTACTAATTTCCTGATTGTACTTGGGCACATCTCCCAATGGCTTTATCAAAAAATTTCCCTTGATTCTTTTGGGATGGCAGCTTCTCATGCATACACTTGGCCTATTTTCTTTTAATTTGGCAACTTGAAAGAAGCAAGTTGCAACTGTACCTGATCATTCACATCACTTCATATGTCATGGCACTGATTATCAAGGCATGATAGCACCATTTTCCTTTGATTTCATCATAGCTTACCTTGTTGGGCACATCCCGACCAATCTATAAATATGGCCCTTAGCAACCTTGCTAATCACAATTACCTCTAACATTACTATTAGTAGGCCCTAGTTAATCTTAGCATTTTCATTCTCAAGTTAGAGTAGCAAGCAATAATGGAGACACCAATTAGACTAGTTTGTAAAAAGAGTCAGGCTGCATTTGTAGGGAAGGTTTGGTGCAGGCGCTTGAAGCACATGGCAAACATAAATAACTTGTTATATGTAAAGGTGATGAAATGGGTCCTCGGCAAAGACTATGTGGAATACGAGGACCAATATAGGGTAAACACTAGCATCTGCTCCCACTTTGTCACTTCACTCCTAGACATTAGTGTTTCTAAACGCAAAATTCTAAAGCTGACCAAGCGGGTCTTCCCTCGACGTTACCTTGGAGGATTGGAGAAAGTAGTGCAGGCCATCGTATTTGATCATGGGGTCCCTTTTGTTCGTAACCTACACTAGTTGTTGCTGCATGGAGGACCTGTGCCAACCAAGCCCTTTTTTATTCAGTTTTGAGTTGGAGACCCATGAAGAAAATCACTCCAAGGTTTGTGTCGGCTGCTACTTCCTCATATGGATACATCACATTGAACCCTTTTGAAATATGCAGTGGTATGAGGATTTTGAGAGGATGGTATTTCCTCACCTTGCGCCACTAGATGCTTTTGCTGGTAGTCCCTCCTCTACTTGATAACTAAGAAGAAAAATAATCTCAATTTCTATTTTTCCTTTTAGCTAACCTCCCGCCCTTTAGCAGATGCTATATATTTTGATACAAGGCCACTGGCCTCAATTGTATATAATGTAAATATTTTGGCAATAATATAATACTCATTTTTTTTATATCCTGGGTCATTTACAATGTATCTCAATTTCTTGCAATACTATTGTTGTTTTCAAAAAGCACTGAGAAAACCAAAAACTTAAAGTAGGAAAAATAATTACATATTTACAATTTACAAACCCACTGCATGAGCAGAACTAATTAAAATTTTTAAGGTGTATTCCATTGACTGAAATACCCAAGGCATTACCTTCCACGTCTTCTAACTTGAAAGAGTTAAACTGTTTGCAATGAAATTTTTTAAAAGGCCCTTCCCAGAGACTATCAAACTTCCCATGTTGGTTAGGCTTTTCCCCGCACTCCTTGAACTTGAGCACCAAGTCCCCACATTTTAGCTCCTGGTCAAACATATTTTTATCAAACCACTTCTTCACCACCTACTAGTGGCTATTCATGGCCTCGAGAGCATGCTCTCTTTTCTCTTGTACTTCCAGTAACTTAGAAAACCATACCTCCATAGCTCTATTTTGCTCGATTTCAAGAGACTTGAGTAATTGGAGAGTAGTGATTTCCATGGAAATAGGCAAAAATGCCTCCTTCCCATACACCATCTCATAAGGAGATGTCTTTAATATCTTCTTGGGCCTGATACAGTCTACCCACAACATTGTTCAGAGGTTTTTATGCCACTCCCTCTGGTGTTCTGAGCCTATCTTTTTGATTAACCTAATGAGGTTTTTATTTGTGGATTCCACAAGGCCATTCCCCTGAGGGTAATAATTAGAAAAAGTTTTCAAGAATACCCCATATTTCAATGCAAATTGGCTCATATTAGAGTCGAGGAAAGCTTTAGCATTGTCTAAAATAATTGTTTTCGGTGGGACAAATCTGGCTACTAGTTCCTCTAGGAAGTTAACAATTTCTACTTCTGTTGCAATTTTTAATGGCACCACCTCTGCCCACCTGGTGAAGTAGTCAGTTTCTGTCAATATCCACCAGTGTCTAGATAATGAAAAAGGGTTAATCATACCAATGACATCTAGACCCCATTGAGAAAAAGGTTCCTCCGCTACTATGGGTCTTAGTGGCATAGCAACATTCTTTCTCTTTCCAACATAAAATTGGCATTCACTGCAAGACTTTACTAATGAAAATGAATCATTGAATAGTGTTGGTCAAAAATAACCAGCACATATAATTTTAATTGTAGTTGTTCTTGCAGAAAAGTGCCCTCCAGTTGGGTTGTTGTGATATTGATCTAATATTCTTTTGGCTTCTTCCTTATTCACACATCTTAACAGGACACCATTAAAATTTCTTTTGAAAAATACTCCTTCTAAGAGAGCATAATTGCTATTTTGCAACCGATAGAACCATCTCTTAAAGGAAGGGAGATTGGTTGGATACCTTCCAGTTTGCATGAAGTTTATCCTAGCTTCTAGCCAATCACCCTTAGAGCTTTCTTCATTCAGTAACATAGGTTCCAAGGCTTTGAGCTCTATCATTGGTTCATTGTTTTTGGTGAGGTACTCATACAGTTCTTCTCCCTTGACAGTCCGAACACGTCTGATCTCAATATCATATTCTAGAATCTTGGTAATCCAATTAGCTCTTTTCTTGGTGATTTCTCTGTCCATAATATATTCCTGCACACTAGGATGCGGTACACAAACAATCACCTTATTGTATGATATCAAGTGCCATAACTTCTTAAGCCCTTTCACAATAGAAAAGGCCTGCTTTTCTAAAAAATTATATCTTACCTCATATTCCTTTAAGGTGCACAAGTAGAAAGCAACATGAGATTCTTTTTTATCCTCATCATCCTTTTGCATAAGCATAGTGGCAATACTGTTTCCAACACAAAAAATATACGTGATAAGGTCCTTTGACAAGTCTGGGTTGATCAATATAGGGGCTAAAGAAATAAACTCTTTTATAAGCTCAAATTTTTTTCTGGCCTCCGTCATCCACTTGAAAATCTGATCCTTTTTAAGCATCAGGGTAATCAGCCGAATGATCCCTACAGAGTCTATAATGAATCAGTTATTGAAATTGACCTTACCCAAAAAAGATTGTACTCCTTTCTTGTTTACGGGTACAGGAAGATCCCATATTGCATCAATTATTTTCAGATCAATGCAAATTCCCTCCTTTGAGACAACATATCATAATAGCTTCCCCTAGGGAACTCCGAACACACATTCTTTGGGTTAAAGGAAATCCCAAATTTCTGGCACTTCTAGAAGACAAGCTCTAAATGATCAAAGTGATCATCGACGGATTTGGAAAACACTATCAAGTCATCCAGATAGATAAGTATAATCTTATGTATTAAATCCTTAAAGGCAATATCCATAGCTCTTTGAAAGGTAGCTCCACCATTTGAGAGTCCAAAGGGCATCTTAGCATATGCAAATGTTTCCCACTTTGTGGTGAACGCTATTTTGTGTTGGTCTTCTTCCTTTACATGAATCTGATTGTACCTCAAAAAGCCATCCAACATTGAAAACATTTCAGAACCAACTACGGTTTGTGCAATTACCTCCATAGAAGGCAAGGGGTAATGATCCTTCAAGGATTCCCTCTTCAAGTCTCGAAAGTCTACACACAGTTGTATGTCACCATTCTTCTTTCAGACTGGCATCAAGTTAGACACCCAAATGCTATGCTTGATTGGGAACACTATTCAGGACGTAATCAATTAATTGAATTCTTGTGACATGAGTGACTCAATCTTGGGATTCACAGGCCTCTATCTTTGATGAACTGGCTTCACTCCTTCCGAGAGCTCAATTGTATGCTAAATAATCTCAGGATCGTATCCCTTAAGATCATCATATGACCAGGCTACTACGCTCGGATATTCCTCGCAGAAGTGTTTTAGCCTGTCTTTATTCTTTTGAGATACTTCCTTACCGACCTTGATCTTTTTGTCTTCTGTGATATGCAAATCAGTATAATCACCTTTGTCAGCTACTAGTTTCCTTTTATCCTTCCTTGCATCATCAAAATCAAAATGACTCTCCCGAGTAACTAGGCCTTTGGGAAGCTTATTGGATTTCAATAGGATTAATTGATCCCCGTAGGCTTTGACAATCTTTGGTTGCATTTGATCAGAAAATTCCCCAGATGACTGGAGAAATGATGCAATATGAGCATCACTATCGAAATCTTTCCAGTCTTGATCATTGTTCAGAATAGCAAGTCATACAATTACTTTCACTGCATGTTTATTTTTTAACAACTGGGAGGCTGTCTCAAACTGAGCCCTAATAGTTGCCATCTGGTCAGCTTCAAAGTTCTTCTCCCTCAGTATAGCCTGAATATTAAATGCCTCAAATATTCAATAAGATCCCAGACCCTATGCTAGTATGATCGCATCCAGACATTCTCTATAGTCGAAATTCCTCGGATTTGGTTGACCACCAATTCCAAATCTCTGAACACTCTTATTTTCTTTATGCCCATATGTTCTACAAGGCTCAAACCATGGACAAGACCTTCATGTTCTACTTCGTTGTTTGAGCATGCAAACTGGAAGCTATAAGACCTCAAGGTCTTATCCTCAGATGGAGATGTCAAACATATTCCTCCTCCAGCTCCTACTCTACATCTTGCTCCATCAAATTGCAAAGTCCACAACTCTGAGGATGTTTCGCCTCTGGATTCCTTAGTAACTCTGGGCATAATTTGTTCTTCCTCATGTATGAAATAGGTTCTGAGTCCAGTTGCATGATAATTTCTAAAAGGGTTTGTGTCTATAAACTCATTCAACAGAGCTTCTTAATTTTTTGTCCAGGAGCTAGTTGCCTCTTCCTCTTCCAGAAATTCAACATTGAACCTTTCTTCCTGGGTAATTGAAGTATGCGCCGCTTCAAAGTTGAGCAAGGCCTCATCAAAAACATGTTCAGAATGCAATGTTTCCAAGAATAGTTTCATCTTAGCTCCATGTTTGGTTCTCAAAATCAGATGTGACCAGTCTAATGCTAGATATCCTCCAGCATTTGCCGTGAACTCTTGAGACAAACATATCCTAAACAGAGGAGGGACATCAATGATTATAGTATCCTAATTCACAGTGATATTGGGGCAAGAAAAAAATGTCATAGGTAATCCCCTGATTACCCCGATGGTATCAACCCTATTTCCATCTAGTTGCATGACTCCTTTATTAAGAGGCTCATATTTTAACTCCAAAACATCAGCTACTTGCTTAGGCATGATAGTGGTGCTAGCACCAGAGTCGATCATACAATTATGCAATAGCTTGTTGCCAATGATAAGCATTAGAAAGAAAGGATTAGGTTTAGGCTTACTCTCTGTTTCAACTTTGAGCTTTTCTTTCGGTTGATTCATTAGCACTTTATCTAGGTCCAGCTTGGATATCTTTTCTTCACTAGGCTAACTAGGTATCTTCTCATCTTCCTCTCCTAAAAATACTTTATGTAATAGCACCTTTTGCACTGGAATAGCCAGGATATCCCACAAATAAACATTAGCAAAGGACTTCTTCAGTTGTTCCACCACATTGAACTATTTTTGTGACTGATGAGTCACGATTGGTTTCTCCTTAAGTCTCGCAGCTGGTGTAGGCCTCACGACTGGTGTATCCGACTATTTGGCAATAGCTAGGGTGATCATAGGATCCTTTTCCTTTGGAGGAGGTGGATTTAGAGAGTTGGGAGTAGCCACCTTAGACTACTGTGGGACTAACAATAGGCCTACCGATGGACTGGGTGTCAACTGAGATGGAGCATTGGTTGGTGGAGAAGTGAATTCTTCAGTGAGTCTATGCTTTGAAAGTGTGTTGTAGTCAGATTGCACTCGGGGCAATTGTGTTATAGGAATGCCATTCTAAAATTTTGATTCTTCTCCTTCCATCCATGAAAAGAGCGCTTGGTCTGGAACTATGTCTAACTCCTATTCTATGGACATCCCTTGCATCTGAGCAGTGAGAACTGCATTATACATCTGCTGAGAGGCATATGACTAGATTTTGGGATCAGGTGTGCTGCGTTGGCTACGTTTCTCTACAATCTTTTGTTGTAAATTTCCCCACAGACAATTTTAGGGCATGTGTGCATCATTACAAGGAAAACACCATGAATTAGTGTCCTCGGCTAGGTTATTTTGTCCTGCCACTAGCTCTTTACTTGAACTAGGATGGATGGTCTACATTGGCAGGGTCATTGGAACAACTTGGTTATTCGGCTAAGTCTGAGTATTGCCACGCGATCTATCTTGCCACTGATTTGACTAGTAAGGAGCTTTTCTGCCTTGATAATTTTGGTAAGTCAGCTTCTAATAGCTATATTGTTGCTACTTTATGGTATTCAATTAATTTATCATAGTTTGCATTTGTTCTCTCATCTCGTTCATCTTGACCATCAGGGGGTTAGGCACTGGAGCTACACTCGGCATAATTCTTGGGTACACATACATATATTGGGGAGGAGTTGCAAGAGTGCTACTCAAAGTCGCTTCAGCTTTTGCGGTGTTGAATTCTAGGAACAAAGGAATGATAGGTCTTGGTGCAAAATTTCCATTAGCAATAAGGTTATTCTCCATAGTAACAATAAGACCATAAGAATTGGGTAGAGTATCTCTGCCAAGAGCTTGTAGCATCATGGAAATGTTAGCATTAATGGACTTCAAATAGAACATGAATGCCAAATCTAGAGGCGGACAACTACCAACAGGAACTCTCTTCCAAGTTGAATGAAACCACGCATTAAAGTTAGGCAGAGCTTCATGAGGAGCTCGCTTTATGCTGGCCAGTTGATGATATACTGAAGACCTATTGCAAGCATTTGAAAAATGCTCATAAAATGGGGTTCCAAGATCATCCCATGTAGCAATCGTATTAGCTAGAAGATTTATATACCTGTTCAATGCTTTTCCTCAGAATGAGGCAACAAGCAATCTTAGAGCTATGCTTTCATTAGAAACACCATGTACCAGACACATGTTTGCCACATCTTGGCGGTGTTCTTTCAATGTCTTCAATTCATCCTTGGAATACTTAGGGATAGCTTTTCACGTAGAAGTGGGGATTGGAGCCCATACTACAGGAGGTACAGGTGCTAATAATGGGCTACCAATGTCCCAAGATACATTATTTCTAGCGGCCATAGGTGTAGGGGATGAAGGAGAAGGGGGAGGTGAAGGACTACCTTGTCAACCTCCGGGCAAACAGAAACTAATGGTGGTACAAATAAGCCAGGGAATCTTATAGTTTGTGACCTAGTTACCGACCTATGGCTCATACACACTTATATATTAAGCTAATGTCCTAGTTCGAATCTCACCGGGTGTGCCAGAAAAAGAATTGATGACACAAAATTTTGCAGGGGGCAGTAGTCTTATGGGAAACTTAGCTACTGGGGGACATAGTGTGCTTAGCTAAGTGACCTCCAGGATTTTATTGAAGTCAGCTCTTTGTTTTTAATGGGGGAGCTAAAAGGTTTAGAAAGACAATAGGAAATATTAAAATCTAAACTAAAGGCGATGAGCTAAATCATGAATGAAATTACTTGGACACAGTGCTGAAAGCAAAGGCTCAAACCATAAATTGTTGTTTATCAAATATATTTTATGTTTATCATATTAAAAAGAACACAATCTTGCATGATAACTCATTGGATTAAAATAAATTTTCATCTCTTCATAGAGTTGGGTTAAAAAGAACTTTTAGGTAGCTCACACTACAAACGGTTAAAATGAATCCCATGTTTTTTATGTTTTTCAACACATTTTGATTTGGGCTTAAAATGAACACCATGCGAGTGTGAGTTACGATATTCATGTGCTCTCTCTTTGTTTTTAAACAAAGATTGATTGAACTATGAATATGTTGGCTCGCTTTTGTTAGCCTTAGAAATTGGGCCTTCTTTGGTGGGAAAAATTACTTACCCAAAGTGACTCAAACTGAAAATGTGCTAAAGCCAAGTGATGCCCAACTAGTATATAAATTTTAATGTTAAGGAAAGCTTAGCATTATAGAAATTACTACGGACCAGCAACTGACTCCCTAGTATGCTTGTGGTGCATCAAAATCTATAGAGCGTAACCTCTACAGAATAGGATGATAATGCCTCTCGTGTGGCCTTCTGAACGGTACCCGAAATAAATCCTGTGTTAGAAAACCACAAACCTTCTATTGTTTGGTGCAGTAATCGACGTTGCCAAGGCACCCGCACTTGCACAGTTCTTAGTAGAAATGATCAATTTTCCATGATATTTTCATGGAGGTTGGAAGGTTGGTTTCCCTGAGAAGTGAGTGCACTGTAAGGGGGAGCCTGTGGGGCCAAGCTTCTGAATTCATTCGCTAAGGATATGTGGTTAGTGGGATCTATAAGAATATTGTCCTTGCAGCCCTAGGATTTTTTGTGAAATGATTTCTATGTGTTTAAGTTTCATTTTTTACAACACCATGTATTTGCCAACTCTTTTCAAACAATTCCAACAAATAAACATCAAACTTGCCAAAATCTGAAACAACTTTGCCAACTGAAACAAATCTTTACAATCGGCCTAAAATTTTGTCAAATCACTTCTTACAATGCATTTACCATCCTGAACCACAACTGCTTGTTCCTGAGCCACATTCGCTCTGTTAAGCCACATTTGATGGAAACTGAGCCACAATCACTTTGGTGAGCCACATTTGAAATCTCCTGAAATGTAATGGCCATTTCACACCGCATCTACTAAAATCTAAGACCGATAAACCTACTGAAAATTTTTCCAAAATTGTTTCATGCGATGCAATCCCCCTGTCTGAGCCGCATTTTCTAGTTTGAGCCACATTTGAAATATCCTAAACTGCAATCACCATTTCACACCACATCTACTTTATCATCTAGCATAAGCACCCTATCAAGCCACATTTTCTTGAATTTGAGCCGCATTTGCCAGTCAGAGCCACATTCGCCATTATGAGCTGCGTGTGTTCTGTCGTGCCACATTTTCTTCGAGGCATTTTCTAGATTTCATAAGCATCTTCCCACTATCAAAATTGAAGTCCAAACCTATCTTTTTCCAGATTTCATCATCTTTTTTTGTTTTTGTCAAACCAAACATTGATTTGCTCAACTTCCCTCATCGTGACATTATAGATGGCATTCTTAGGATCACCATAGGTTTCCATTTTCATTTGACTAGTTGCATTGTTAACTCTACCATCTCCTTAGACACTCATTTTGGAGATTTTAGGAGTAGATTACTTACCATCTAGTGTCAAACTTTTCCTTCAAAAGTAGGTTATCATTGGAACCAATCAGCCTTTCTCCTTTAGTCAAATCTTTTGTTAATTATTTCCCACTCAATAGTCTAGTGTGAAAATTTCACTTTGTCCTCCTTTAGTCCTTTTATGGTCCATTAATTTTTCAAACATGAAGCATTGCCAACACTTTGTTTGGTCAAGTAGTCATCTCCTTAGATTTTCCAATAGTGAGCACATCTTAGGCTCCTTTTAGTTTTCATACCATTAGTCTCCTCATTTTAGTGTCATACCATTTGCATCCACAAACCTTTAGTATCATTTTAATCTCATTTGCATTTCATAGCATTCCTTATTTCCAAAACACCCAAAAACATAGTGTCATATTTAGGTCATTCTCCCTCATCATCCCATAATTGAGCAAAAATTTTTATGGTTGAAACTAGGTTACAAAGAAATAAAAGACTCATGGATTCTTTTGGTCAAGACACCAATTTTCCCAATTTCACCAATGACATGAATTCATTCCCTAGTGACATGAACACTCTTTCAAATGACATGGGAAATTCTATTATCAATCCTTTCAGTGAGATGTCCATTCCACACAATCCCTTTGAACAATTTGTCTATAGAGACCAAAATGGGGAAGTATATGAAGAAGACATACAAGTTGCTACCCAAAACCTAGAAGTGGCCTCTTTTGTGGACGAATTAGTCTTAAATGACTCAGCTAGATATTTAGCCATGCTCCTTGACCAAGGGGCTAAGTTACCAAAAGGATTTGACCTCAACACTATTAGAGCAACATCTCTTGATCACCAATCACACAATCCTTCCATTGGAGCCTCTTCACAAAACATCATTAACACCATTAATGCTACCTCCTTTGGTCATGCTACCACCACAACTAACATAACATTTATTGGGGGATCATCTACCCAAACCAACACCACATCACAATCCATCCCCCAACAAGCATCCTCTATCCCTTCACAAACATTTGGATCAATAATGGGTGCAACCACCTCAAACCTATTTGGAACTTCATCTAGTTCCATGGGTACATCAACAAACCTATTATTAGATTCCTCAAATGCTATGGCAACCAGCTCATTGAATCCTCTTGGGAGAAATAAATGAAGAGTTATCATTCAAGGCACCCAACCTAATTCCTCACAGGTTAATACCAAAATTCCTTTGAGGAAAAACACCAACATTCCTCATGGCCATTGTAAGCATGGATAGGGTGTAAAGCACAAAACACACTTCTTAATACGACATTATATCAAAGACAAATCTAATTGAATCAAATCAAAGCAATAATCTACTGAAAGCGTCATATTGTTCTCTATCTCCAAAGATCTATTAAATCACTGTGGCTCTCAAATTGTGTAATCTATGTGACTGTTAAAATGACAATTCAAAGAATGAGATGGATGTTAATGCAATGATATGGAGCTAGATATGATAATACTAGATGACAAAGAAACTAAACTAGCATGAATAGACATGAAACAGATAAATGCAGCTACAAGAGGAAACCATGATATGAAAACTTGATTGCTGGATGTTGAATGCTTGATGCTTGAATTCCTGCAGAGTAAGAGTGCATAAGTTAGATTATCTGGATGCTTTTCTTGGTTCAATGAGGCTTTATTTATAGATTTCCTGGCTGTAGAAATGCACAAGGATGGCTTTGAGAGGCTTGGATTCAATCTGAAGGATTAAATGGTGAAAGATGGAGGAGATTGAGAGAAATTTGGTGATTGTCTCTACCCATAAAAACACTAGGCAAGAGAAGAGGAAAGATTAATGGAGGAGGATTGAGAGAAGAATTTGGAATTTGTCTCCAATTTGTCTTTAAAACTTCCCGTGAAGTTTCAAGGCCTTAATTGTGACATATTTTAGAAATAAATTAGACATAGGATATCTAATTCATTTTTGAGGAAATATAGATGGAATATTCCTTATCCTTTAATACAAATATTTTGATTTATTTAAATTAGCAAAAGAGGGATAAATAATTTAATAAAATGAACTATAGAAGTTGTTTATTAAATTAGACAGAAGAAAATGGAAATTAATTAATAAATTGTTTTGATCTCTATTTAATTAATTTAAGATTGATGTGATAGAATAAAATAGGGATTTGATAATTAAATCAAACAAAGTATTTAATTTTGTTTATTTAATTAAGATGAAATATAAATGTGAACTATATAAATAAATATTTCTATTTATTCAAACAGTAGAGGAAATTAGTATAATTAATCAAATAATTTGTATTTAATTAATCGGATGCTCCAAACCAATTTTAGGTGTATACATTTTTCTCCTCTTCGAAGTGATGTGTTTACGTGTTGCTTCGAAGAAAATTTTGCTGGTACTACCAGGATCGATGATAAAAAAGAATAATTTTTTATGCCCCAGACATGCCGCGGACATTGATTTTCAGATGATTGTTGATAATATGCCCCCTCAGGAGATAAATTAATGATTTGATAATTTTTGAAATTTTTCAAAATTTTTATGATGATTTGATGAAGATACGTTGATGAAATAATTTATCTCCCAACAAATGATGAAGAAAAATATAGCTCACAGATGAATTTCAATTAATTTCATGGATAAAATTATTCAAAATATGATAAAACCCCTCAAAAATCCCTTTTCAACAGTTATATATAGTCCAAAAGGTCATTTTCAAAGTCATTTGTACTTTTGAGTTTGAAAAATACTTCGATAAAGACATTTCAGCCAGCTGGAGCAGAATGCCAATCCCTTACCACACTCACCGTTTCGAGCGTGTTTGATGTCACCGACGACCGACCGCATATGGCCTCCAATATGTACCTCTTATCCTCCTCATTTTTGATTTAATTTTGTTTTTTTTGCATTTTATAGCTTTAGACGTATTTTTCTTGTTTTAGCGCTTTCAAGCCACACTGTAGCACTTTCACTCTAGTGTAGCGCTTTCAGTATGTAGATTAGCACTTTGAGATTTAGCGCCTGCGTTAAATTCTCTAGCACTTCCATAGGATAATGTAGCGCTTTCGATGATATAGCGCTTAGGTAGTGAATTTCAGCACTTTGATGCCAAATGTTAGCACTTAGAGAGTTCTAGCACTTTGATTTAGTTGATTAACACTTTCATGGTCTATTCTAGCACTTATGGTAAAGCGGCGCTTTGACGGACTGTTTTATCACTTTGATGTGGTAAAACAATGCTTAGAGTATAATTGTGCTTCAGATGCCTGTTATAGCGCATCAGAGTGCTGGAGTAGCACTTTCAAGATTTAGCGCTTTGGGTGCCTGATTTAGTGCCTTTGTTTATAAAGTAGCACTTTTGGGATTTAGTGCTTTGGAAGCCTCATTTAGCACTTCCATGTCAAAATTGCATATTTTGACTTAGTAAACCCTGATTTTGTCAATTCTGATCATGTCCATTCTTCAGATTGGTATGATTGATAATCCAATTTCTTGATGTTGGAGTTTAATGATTTAAACAAGACTAAATTCTCATGATAGGCGAGAAGGAAATCCTATTTCTGATGATCCTCATGATAGGCGAGGAAATGATTCAATATTTGATAAATCTCATGATAGGCGAGATTAGATAATGTTTGATGAACCTCATGATAGGTGAGGTTTGTTGATGTTCGCCCATGAATTTTGATCGAAAATTTATACCAATTTTTTTGGAATAGACTTGATAGTAGAATGACTTTTGATTTCTTGACATAGTTCACTGATTGTGGATTTTTCATTATGATGATAGGAGGATTTGGGTACTCTCTAGATGCGAGAGAGGTTTCCTTGGACCACAGACTTGATACCTCATCTGACATTAGATGAGCTCTAGATTATAGGCCGATGCGGCTTGACTAGTTTGCTTTATATGCCCTAGATTAGGATTAATCAGGGTCTGCTGACTACTTTGGCTGAGAGGTGGCACAATGACCACAACACCTTTCATTTACCCACTGGCAAGATGACGATCACACCCATGGATGTGTGGTGGATTTTGTGCATTCCACTCATGGGGGAGATTGTAGTGTATGATTCCCATGGAACCAGCGGTAGAGATGCTCTTCACAGAGTATTCCAAGTTTAGGCTATTAAGGGTCCGAGCATCTGATGGAGGAGGATCATTGATTGATACGCGACACTACCAGCAGTGCTTGTTGGATTTATTGGAGGTTTCCTTTGCCCTGATCACAGGTCAAAGGGATTCCTCATGGGTTGGGGTAGGACCTTAGAGAGCATGATGGTACACGGTACTAGATATGTGTGGGGGATGTGCATGTTGGCACATCTTTATCATGATCTTCACTCAATGGTGTACCTAGGGGCACGCATCTTATCAACATGGATGACCCTATTACAAGTGTGGGCATGGGAGAATTTCTCTATTACTTGACCATTTCCAATGGTAGATAGACCAACAGGAAGACCCTATGTGTTCAGATATAGAGGTCGGCTTACCGAAGCCCGGATGGGTAAGTTAGAGCACTGGAGGTGGGTTTTTGATGACATAGAGACTGTTACCTGGCATCCATACTTGCACTGTGAGCAATGGGATGAGGATGATGCAGTGTTGGGATACCTCTGTGATTCTATGTATCTGATCAGCCGAAAACCTTTTGTCTTAGAGATATTTTTGCTTTGCCGAGTGTATAGGCTGTATGGCATCATGCAGTGTATGCCACAGGGGGTCGCTCACTATGCTAGGCGACAGAGTGATATTCCTGATTGGGGGCCCTATTTGTCTTATGATGCTTTAATGGAGGGATACAGGGAATTGCAGCCATCACCCTAGGACATGTAGAAAGACATTGCAGAAGCACTAGTTACAGAGGAGTATGCTGTATTCCTGGCCTTGGTTCCACATCCTTGTATTACTATTCTGGATGAGCTAGCACAGTTACCGGTAGAGGAGGATGTGGCAGAGGGTTCAACAAAGAGTGAGGGTGGTACTCCATTAGGTAGTAGCATGGAGAGGGGTGATGATGATAATAGCAATGATGACATCGATGGTAGCAGTGGAGGGGATAGAGCTGTAGGGCCACTCAGCAATGGTCCATCATCTAGTAGGCCTCGCAAGAGGCGAGCAGTGATAGTACCACCAGTAGACCATCAAAGACAAATTGCCATTCTCTAGACACAGGTCCAAACACTATAGGGGCAGTTGGTATAGGCTCGAGGTTTGCTCGTTCAGACCCAAACTCAGATGCGGGCCCAGGCTCAGGCTCATGCTCAGGCTTTAGCGGAGGTTTAGGGACAGTTGGCCATTGTGCCGACTCAAGTTGCTACTTTGACAGCTGAGCAAGACCATGCTCGACAGATTGTCGTGAGGGCACAGGAGACAACAGAGACCCTCTAGAGAGTGGCTGATGGTACCTCAGTAGGATATTATATGAGGGTGGTTCTGTGGGCTAACTGAGAGGCCGAGTTTTATAGAGGCAGATATCATGATGTAGTGCCTGTCGATCACAAAGTTAGTTATGTCCCATCGAGATCTGGGTAGATGCATACACAGACAATGAGTGAGGGGGTGACACAGCCTCCATGCAGAGATCCCATAGATCTCGGTTCTTTCGGGGGTGGTGGTGGTGTTGGTCCCGTTGGGCCGCATAGTTTGGTAGTAGTAGATCATAGATTTCATTGAGATTTTTCTTTTTGAGACATGATGTATATTATGATGTACCTCATTTTTGATGATGTATCTTTATGCTTCGACTTCATTGTATACTTGACACTGATGATATATATATATATATGAGATGTAGTTGATGTGATTTTATGATGGTTTATGATCTCTATGTGATGGATGCATTTATTATGTTGATCTATGCAATATGTGATGATTTTATTTCAAATGTGATGATGTAATGATAAATTCTTTTATTTCATGTAATGATTCAATGATAAATGTATTTGTAGAATATATGATATATGGATGTATGATGTGATGCAAATGTATGGATGGATGGATAAATGCTTTTTATTTTTAAATATGATGATGATAAAAATGATGATCTTATGATGAATGATAATGGATGGATGTAATGAGAATAATGACATGACTTTGCATTTATTTTATATGTGATAAAATGTATGGATGAAAAAGATGTATGCACATGATGTTTGATGGATGATAATGTAATGAATGTTTTTATGGTAAAATGAACATGAGGTACTTATGGTACAATTTAGTTCATAATTTATTTGATGTATGATGAAATGTATGAATGATGAAAGGATGAAACTAAATGATGAGATGATGACTCCTACATGTTTTTGATGATTTTTAGAATTATGTCAAGTATACTTAGTCTTATTTGTAGATAAGATAATCATTGATTGGAACCCTTTATACAAAAAATACTTTGCAGATAATGAATATGATGAATGCAATCTAATTTTAGCATGCAACTATATGCAAAAAGATTGTCATTTTAACAGTACTTTTGTGATTTTTTGTCATCATAGAGCTTTATTGGATGTTGAAAGTGAGTACAAGCATCAATAGTATGTGTTAGACCAATGACGACCTGAGTACTTCTTTCATGATTTTTGATATTGCAAGCAAACACAAGTATCTAGGTATGATTTAAATGAGATGACCTGAGCATTCATTGCGTAAATAGGTAGTGGTTAATCATTTCAATGTGTGAATTCTAAATGTCATCAGTGATACATTTGCATAGCACATCCCCCGACAATTCATACATTTATATGATTAACTTACAAACAATAGATAATAAAAACATCATTCTTCTTCCTTGTTTCTCTAGTTCAAAATATCATTGAGTTACACCAAAGAAATGATAATAAAAAATACAATTTATCCATTGTTTACTTATAGTGTTTCATTCATTATTCAGATTTTAGATCATCCATCTTGATTTTGTGATGTTTTTGGATTTTTGAGATTTTGACCAAAAACCTAACCTACTAACCTATCCTAGCGGTCTCAGGGGCTAATCAAAGATTAGCCTTGCCTATGTTACACACGCACAGACCACGTAGTTCGACTGACATAGACCTATTTTTTTGGATTTTTCTTTTTCAAACTTAACTTTTTGACATGTTTTTGGATTTTTGAAAATGATACGGATGGTTGATGCCTTTTTGACAATGATTGATTTTGTGCTTTGATTTTTGTTTTTGGTTTTTCTACTATACTGTTGTTCGCCCTTTGGTGAAATCGATTTTTTTGTTGCCCCCAAGCTTTGGAGTGATACATGGACTATTTGAAAATGATTTTGATATGGATGCAAAGATGACAAGACTACTGACATGATATGAAACGGTATTGACTACCAGACTAAAGATCCTAATATATATCAAAATAGATGGGAAAGCTGATCTTAGAATCACATACGACGCCTGTTTCTAGGTTTTCACCATATGTTTTGATTACACTCTTTGTTTTGTGTATTTTTCTCCTTTTTCACTTTTTCTTTCTTTTTTTGTATTTCTTATTTTTATTTTATTTTTGTGTTGCCAAGATGCTTGTTTGCCAGGTTTTCATCAAGGAAACCATTTTTAGAAGTTTGACCCATGCACTAGGGGATTCAAGCATAGAACTTTCTGAGATGGATATTGTTGATAGGTTCATCAAATAAATACCCTTCTGACGTTGATAGCTGATATGCTCCTGATCCATACACTGATTTGATGACAAAAGGACCAAGCCAGTTAGGCTCAAATTTCCCTTTCTTCTCCCTATCTTGCTGATTCCTATGGTTTTCTTTTAGTACCAAGTCACCAACTTGAAAGACCCACTGTTTTACCTTGTGGTTGTAACTTCTTGACATCCTCTGCTGATAAGTCATTAGATGATTGATAGCTTGTTGACGACACTCATCCAACAATTCCAGTTCCTACAGTTTAGATACCCTATAGTCTTCATCTAAAATGATACCTCTGAGTGATACACGAAAGGATGGAATTTCAACTTCAATGGGAAATATGGCTTCTAACCCATATACCAAGGCATATGGTGTAGCTCTTGTTGGTGTTCTGATACTTGTTCTATAGGCCCATAGTGCATGGTTGAGTTGAACATTGCAATCATGTCCAACATCGTTAACCGTCTTTTTGAGAATTTTGAGTATTGTTTTGTTTGAGGCCTCTGCTTGGCCATTCCCTTGAGGATAGTATGGTGTTGAAAAACGATGTTGGATATGAAACTTCTCACATAGCTCTTGGACATCTTGATTCTTGAAAGGTCATCCATTATCAGTGATAATGGATTGAGGGATTCCATACTGACATATTATGTAATTCAAGATGAAAGAGGAGATCTGCTTCCCAGTTATTGTTGTAAGAGGTACTACTTCTATCCACTTTGTGAAATATTTTGTAGTTGTTATAATGAACTTGTGTCCATTGGATGAAGATGGATTTATTTTTCCTACTAGATCGAGGCCCCATTGACAAAAAGGCCATGTTGATGTGAAGGGATGCAGTTCTTGTGCTAGTGCATGAATCAGATTGCTATGGATCTAACACTTTTGACATTTCTTAACAGACTGATAGGATTCTTTCTCCATGCATGGCCAATAATATCCCAAATGAAGGAGTTTCTTAGCTAGAGTTATCCCACTTGAGTGAGTGCCAAAAATACCCTCATGAACCTCACGCAGGGCCATTTCAGATTCGTCATGCTCTAGACATCGAAGAAAAGTACCATCAAGACCTCGATGATAAAGTATGTCGGTGATTAAAGTATGTCGTGCAGATTGGCAGATGAAGTTTTGTTTTTGGTTCCTGGATAGATCAGGAGGAAGGATATCATCTTTCAGGTAAGCATAGGTCTTTTCATAGATGGAGGTTTCAATGGTTTCTATATGGCAGATGGTAGCGGATTCTGATTTATAATGGGAAGGACATGATATTTTTTCTACCATAAACTCATAACAAACACACTTCTCAGATAATTGTGATAATGAAGCAATTGTAGCCATAGCGTCCGCAGCTTTGTTCTCCGCCCTTGGAATTTGATCAAACTTGATACTAACAAAGGAATTTTTCAGATTATCTATTTGTTGCTTGCAGGGCATCAAATTTTCATCTTTTATTTGATACTCATCATTTACTTGATAAATGACTAGTTGAGAGTCCCCATATACTTGTAAGTCTGTCATCTTCCATTGAATTGCTATTTTGACCCTAATGATCAATGCTTCATATTTTGCCACATTATTTGTACACTGAAACATCAGCCTATATGATTTTGGAATGTTGTGTCCTTGTGGAGAGATGAACAAAATCCCTGCTCATGATCCTTGCTATGTATATGATCCATCAAAATATAATACCCATTGTTGGGGCATCATTGTCAGAATGTTTGCATCTAGAAACTCCATCGTCATTGGTCAATCATCTGGTAAAGGAGCCTCTACTAATTGTTTAGCGATTGCCTAACCATTGATTGCCTTTCTCTCTACATATTGAATGCCAAATTCACTTAATAGCATGACCCACTTTGCCAGTCTACCTCTTAAGGCAGCTTTATTGAGTAGATATTTTAAAGGATCAATTTTTGCTATAAGCTTGATTGTATGAGTTAGCATATAGTGTCTCAACTGTTGAGTAGCGAATACCACCGTCAAGCAATATTTATCTATGAAAGTGTAACTGATTTCATACCCATTTAATGTCTGGGTGATATAGTAGATGGCATGTTCTTTTCCTTCATAATCTTCTTGCACTAATAGTGCCCCTAAAGAGATATTTGTCATAGCAATGTACAATATCAAAGGTCTTCCTTCCGTTGGTGGCATGAGAATAGGTGGTGACACTAGATGCTATTTGATTTGATTAAATGTTGTTTCACACCCCTCATCCCACTTGAAAACTATATTCTTATGCAATAGATGATTAAAAGGATGACTTTTGTCCGCCACCTGGGAGATAAATCTTCCAATCGATTGGAGCCTTCCCTACAGTGATCTGATTTGACTGATATTCTTAGGAGGTGCCATCTCCATTATCACTTTGACTTTCACTGGATCTACTTCAATGCCTTTTTTTGAGACAATGTACCCTAATAGTTTTGTTGATGTGACCCCAAAGACACACTTCTTGGGGTTTAACCTCACATTGAATTTCTCCATCCATGTGAAGATTTTGTCTAGGATATACAAATGTCTTTACCTAGTACCATATTTTTCCAAGATGTCATCCACATAATCCTCCATGAAGGTGTGCATCATATCATGGAATATTGTCATCATTGCTCTTTGATAAGTGGATCCTACATTATTTAGACCAAATGGCATGACGTTCCAGTAGAAGGTTCCCCATGGACATGTAAAAGCCATCTTTTCTTGATCTTCTAGAGCTATTTTTATTTGATTGTACCCAGAGAAACCATCCATGATTGATAACATGACATGCCTTGCTGTCAAGTCCACGATGATGTCTATATTTGGTAGTGGAAAATCATCCTTCGGGCATGCTTTATTTAGGTCCATGAAATCTATACATATTTTGATGCTATTTTCTGGCTTTGAAATAGGCACAATGTTTGATATCCACTCGACATAGTCTATAGAACTTATGAATCCAGCATCCAATCATTTCTTTAGCTCTATCTTTACCATCAATGCGATATGGGGATGCATTTTTCTTAATTTTTGCTTGACAGGCTTGATTCCTGTGGGCAAAGACAAGTGATGCATAAGAAAATTTGGGTCTAAGCCTAGCATATCGGAATATGAACAAGCGAAGTTGATGCTTATTTCTTTGAAGAATTTGATGAATTCTGATCTTTCTTGATCTATCATGGATTCTGCCAGATGTAGGATTTTTGACTTTTCTTATGTGTCAATGTTCACCAACTGTGTTGGTTCCACTAGGATTGATGATCACTCATGATAATGTTCCAGAAGAGTGTCAAATCTTCCATCTTTTAGTGCCTTAGAAAGGTTTTCACCATTAGACGCGTTCTTTATTTTTTCTTTTTCAAGATCTAATGCCACCATAGAATGGTTTTCACCGTTAGATCTATTTTCCCTATTTTCATTTTTACAATTGGAAGATTTGACACCCTCCTGCCGAGTCATTTTGTTATGAGTATTATAGATAGAACTTGTACCAAGTTTTCTATGACATAGGAAATTTATCATGGCATCATCATCTATAAATATGGGTATAGTCAAAGGTTCGACAAGTTTCCAGTCAATGAGTTCAGGATGGATTAATGGCATGAGGTCATCGGTTTAATTTAGGTTGATGGATGTAAGGGTTTGGATGGCCATTTCATCATAGTTGTTTATGGTAATGTCGAGGTCAATGATGGTACTTTCTTCAAGATTGTCTAGCTCACTCGAGGTATGTTCATCCCCACTTGAATCATCGATATTTAGTGACGCTGCCACGATTGGTCTAGACCCAGACCCTTGGCCCTCCTCATGCATAGGTGCTTATTGTTGGATGACATCAATATGAATATTTGTGAAAGATACATTATAACATGAATCCCATTCATATTCATTTGAATCTATCTCAGAGCTATTTCTAAGTTGAAGAATTTTTTCTACAACCTTCTTTTCCAGTTCTTGTTTTTCTTCATTAGAGTATCCTAGTCCTGGCTTCTCCTTTGAGTGGAGAGTGAGGGGTGTAATAGGCTCTATGATTCCATCCTTTCTTAATCCAATAGGTCCTTGTCCTTCATACCCCATTTTTTTCTAAAATAGCTTTTCCTTTTCCATATTTATTAGTGTTAATATTGACATTTTTGATGCTGATATCTGATGTAGAGGGTTCCTCATCTTTGCATAGCCAATCCAAGATCGCTTTGCTTTCTGATTCATCCTCTATAGTACCTTTTTCGACATACCTTTCGTCAAGAGCTGTGACTAGTACTGATGTTTGAGATTTGATTATAGATGGTTGACCATATGTCTTAAGAGATGGAATTAACTGTGATAGGTTAAGCAATTGCTCCATAGAATATGTTCCCATTCCCTTGTCCATCAGTTGAACTTCCTCTTGGAACTTTTGTGATAAAGAAGTTTTTTGATCTGGATTATCTGTTGATTGAGTTTCAACATGACTTGTTTCTTTTTCTTTACCTTTCTTCTCTACCCACTTGGTGGTAATACTTGGACATTGTTCTTCTTTGGATGATTTTGAACATGATGCTTCCCTGTTGTGTGGTATAAAGGTATCTTGAGAGATCCTAAGGGTGTCACAATGTTGAGGATGATTGTAATTAGTAGATATAGTCACCTCTCATCCATTTATTGGAAACTTCAAACATTGATGATATGCTGAAGGTACAGCCTGTATTTCATGGATCCATGGTCGTCCTAAGAGAATGTTGTATGTTAACTCTTTCTCCAACACTTGACATTCTATATGTTTCATCATTGGCCCCACTTGAATGGGTAGTACAATCAAGCCTTTAGACGATATTTCTTCCTCATCATATGCTTTGATAGTCATTTTGCTTCAAGCATCAATAGCATCATCCGAATATCCTAGTGCACGAATTAACTTGAGAGTGCAAATGTTCATACCAGCTCCTCCATCTATTAAGACTCTCTTGATGCGATGATTTTGGATTAAGACTTCAATATGGAGCATAGTATTATGGGGATGGTTTATCGAGATATCATCCTATTCAGAGAATGATAGAAAATGTGGGGTAGTCAAATGTCCCACCATAGCTTGGAACTGACAAACATCTAGATTCTTTGGTACCATAGTGGAAACTAATGCTTGTTCAAGAACCTCCTTATGTGATGTTGATATTTTAAGGAGCTCTAGTATCAATAACC
Source organism: Sequoiadendron giganteum (assembly GCA_007115665.2). NCBI lineage: Eukaryota > Viridiplantae > Streptophyta > Pinopsida > Cupressales > Cupressaceae > Sequoiadendron > Sequoiadendron giganteum. Next base: position 288,785,149 of record CM021101.1, on the reverse strand, counting down.
GAGCAGGAATTTTTTGTAGTTGATCGATGATGTTATGATGAGAGGGAGGTGGAACTACATGTGTATACCCAACTCCTTTTAACATGACCTTGGCTTGCCCCCTAGTCATTACATTTTCTGGTTGATGTTCTTGATGGTCTCTGATTTTTAAGACATTGATTTGATTATTAGAGTTTTGTATGCTCAAGAGCAAGGCCAAAGGGGTAGTGTTGTTGATTTTGGGTTCGTCAATGTTGTGACTAACTGTTTGATCACTCTCTATTCCAGATAGACAAAAGATTGTTGTGTCAAAGACATGGTTGACATTCTTCCCTTTGTTGTTTGAAGATGATGGTGCTCCTTTGTCATAGTTTGGCAAAGGGTCCTTGAAGGCTGAATGATCATTATTGTTTTGGTGTGTTTCCACATATGCTTTATTATTGTCGATCAAATCTTGTATTGTGTGCTTCAATTCCATACAATCGTTGGTTTTGTGGCCTTTGTTATTATGGAAGTTGCAGTAATCAGCGTCATTCACCATGGTGGTTTGACCTTTGAATCCCAGAATCAGGCTTCCCATGTAGTGATAAGGCCATCGGTGACTAATTCTTTCATTGCTGATTCTATCATTTGGCCTAAAGGTGTGAACCTATGTCGAGTTGATGGTTTCTGATATGACTGTGTTTTTATGATCTCGTTGCTTTGTATAACATTTTACTTGAAAATTTGATCATTGTTTTGATTCTTTGATGTAGATGATGTCAAGTTAAAAACCAGTTTGACATTTTGGGAATCATTTGTTGTTTCGTTTGTAGTTGTGTTTTGATTCTTTTGCCAAAATTTTGGCTTATCACTGCTTGAGTATTGATTGGAGGAGTTATTTGTGTTATTCATTTTATCATTGAAATGTTTGATAACTCCTCTTTTGACTAATTCCTCCTCGATTTTAAGACCGTTTTCTATTAATTTTTCGAATGTGGGAGGACATTGCAATTAAAGCCTATAACTCATTTCCTCCGTCAAGTTGTCAATGAATAACTCCATCTTTTCTTCCTCGGGAATGGATCGAGGATATCTAGCGAACAATCATCGCCATCTTTTTAGAAAAGACAAGAATGTTTCCCCTTTTTTCTTCTTTAGGTTATAAAGATCCTTTATTGTAATATCATGTTGGATGTTAAAGGAGTATTGAGAAATGAACCTATTAAGAAGTTCCTCAAAATTTCTGATACCTAGTTGTAGTTTTGAAAACCACTCCATACATGATCCTCACAAGCTCCTTGGGAAGAATCTCATTAAGTAAGTTTCCTCTTGGGAAAACTTGAGGCTCATTGTTTTCAATTCCCTGATATGATCTATCGGATCTGTTCTTCCATTGTACTTATCATACTTTGGGATCTCACAATTTCTAGGAAAAGGTATCAGACTGACTGTTGCATCGAAAGGATAAGGAAAAATGTCCTGTATCACATATCTTTTGGTACTCCCTTTTGTCATACCCTATATCTATTGTTGTAACAACATTTGAGATGTGAAAGTGACAACTAGATCTATTGTTTATGGAGGTTGTAGTATTTCCATCTCACTTGTTCCAGGTGCTTCCTTCACATGATTCACGTCAAAGTCCTTGGGAAGTTTAGCACCCGATTCAACCAACATCAAAAGATGCTTCTCCATATCTTATTCTAAAACCTTTTCCATAAACTTATGGAACTTGGGATCTTGTTGAGTTATTTGAATATCCTTTGGAGTTATTTCATTCTTATCATTTTGGTTCAGATTGTTCCAAGGATTCTCTTCTGCCATTGTTTGGGATGTTTCAAGTTCTCGCTCTAAGAGTCTGCTTTTGGGACCTAGTGAAGATTGGCATACAATTTTTTTTACCCTTTCTTCCGAAATGTTGATCTTCTATGCTGGGAAAATGTCAATTAAATTTTTAACAAAGTTGAATATGATGATTGATCTTATTGATGAGACTATGTTAAAAATTAGATTACTATACTTTATTTCATGATAAAGGATGATAGTATCCTAATGATGAAACTTCAGTGTAGTAATCGATTGTGTATCTGATTTTGACATTTTTTATTTGCAAAATCTTGTTTCAGTTGATAAGATTGGAAATTTGTATAAACATATATTTTCGGTCTCTAGACAATGATTCTAATAAAAAAAAACTTGGTTCCAATGAAAACTATGGATAAAATGACAAACTGATTAACTGGTAGGATTTTTGAACTCTTTGTTTTGAAAGCGCTAAAACATAGGATAGAGGCGCTATTTCACAAAAGTGCTAGAACAGAGTTTTGAAGAGTTGAAATAGGTGATAGAAGCGTTGTCTTCACAAAAGCACTAAAACAATACACGAAAGAACTGCAAAAATTGATGGAAGTGTTATCTTGACAGAAGCGTTGAAACAGTGCCCAAAACACTGGAAAAGATGATGAAAGTGCCACTTGATGGAAGTGCTAAAATATGGACTATAAGCGCTAAAACAGTGCTCGAAAGCGCTATTTCATAGAAGTGCTAAAACAGTGACCCGAAGCACTGAAACAAGTTTCTAGAGCGCTAAAAACAAGACTTTTATGACTCTCTATTGTAAAAACTGATCTGGCCTTGTGGCATACTGTATCATGGATTGTGGAAGATAAGAATGATGTATGTGCTGACTACGGCTGTGATACTAAGTGAGAGCTCTTCTTTGGAAGAAGTCTCATGAATAAAGTGGTTCTACTGCGTAATCTAAAGTGTGACCCATAGTAAAATTGTGATATCTATGGATGAATGTTCTATGTTGTAAAAAGAGCTTCTGATTTTGATATAGAAAATGATGTCCTCTTAATTTATCTCGATAACCAAAAGGATTCTTGGGTTTTGTGATTTGATTTTTCTCTTGACAAACATGGTGGACTTCCACTTTCATAGCATGGATTTTCTCATCTAACTTGACTTTGTTGTTTTCAGGATGATCTTTAATCGGATTTTAATGAATTTGTGAAAACACAACAAGCGATTGTGAATAATTGTTTTAACTAAATAGATCTTGTATGTTCAAAAACCACGTATGGTATTTATTGATTTTGGTGGGTTGTTTTGACAATTGTACACAAATCAAATAGACTCACACTTAATTAAAAATAGGTCATCATTATACTCACAACCCACATCTTGAATTGCATTGACGCACACAACCTGTCACCCCCTAGAGGGCACCTATGTGGCAATTGATAAACTCCCTCAAGAGACCTCCCAATCTTTAGAACAAAGATTTTGGGGATGGTTATCTTTCTCACTCCCGTCAAGTTGGACTTTCATCAACAACTTGCATTTTTATTATAGTGGGTTGGAATCCTTGGCTTTTAGCGTTCCCACTTAGGTCATTCTTGTAGGGTGAGTACTTTTTCCCACTACGGTAGGCCTTCTAAAGGATTTAATAAAGTGTAAATAGCATGAAGTACAAGTGAATCTAGCACTTTGGTCACCCAGTTTAAGGGGAGAGCATAAGCCTAATCACCACAAGCATAACATATAAGTTGTTATGTTTTAAGCCCAAAAAGAATTTTTCTAATCTATGTGAAGGTGTTGCTTCACATAAATCATGTTGTTCTTTTTTAACTTGTAATATAAAAATGTGATGACTACCCTAGGATTGATAAATTTGCTTTTAAGAAAACAAAAAGTGGCTACCCTAGGATTGATATATTTTAGAAACCAAGAAGTGACTATCCTAGGACTGATAAATTTTAAAAACCGGAAGAGACTATCCTAGGATTGATAAATTTTAGTCCAACTGTGAAAAGAAATTAAAACCTGGCCGTGGTCGTGTCGGATCCAGACTGAAATTAAAAAAGCCTTGGAACAGTCCACCAAAGCTCTATAACTCTTACCTGATGCACTAAAATACGAAAGCGTCGAAATAGGACACCCAAGTGTCGAAGTTTACCATGGAAGCACTAAATCACTGATGCGCTGAAATAGGTCATGCAAATGCTAAAGTTGAAAGCGCTGAAATTTTTGACGGATGCACTGTAGTAACACGGAAGCACCGAAATAGAGCATAGAAGCATTGTAGTTTGGCACAGAAGCACTATAGTATTTGACGAAAGCGCTAAAAGAAAATACACTGGGAACCTACGTGACACTTTCCAAAAAAATTGATAAAATTGGGGTCAATGCCCCACGGTGGGTGCCAAATTGTAAGCGTGGATAAGGTGTAAAGCAAAAGACACACTTCTTAATGTGACATTATATCAAAGACAAAGCTAATTGAATTAAATCAAAGCAATAATCTACTGAGAGCATCATATTGTTCTCTATCTCCAAAGATTTATTAAATCCCTATGGCTCTCAGATCGTGTAAGCTATGTGACTATTAAAATGACAATTCAAAGAATGAGATGGATGCTAATGCAATGATATGGAGCTAGATATGATAATACTAGATGATAAAGAAACTAAACTAGCATGAATAGACATGAAACAAATAAATGCAGCTACAGGAGGTAGCCATGATATGAAAACTTGATTTTTGGATGTTGAATGCTTGATGCTTGAATTCCTGTAGAGTAAGAGTGCATAAGTTAGATTATCTGGATCCTTTTCTTGATTCAATGAGGCTTTATTTATAGATTTCTTGGCTATAGAAATGCACAGGGATGGCATTGAGAGGCTTGGATTCAATATGAAGGATTGAATGGTGAAAGATGGAGGAGATTGAGAGAAATTTGGTGATTGTCTCTACCCATGAAAACACTAGGCAAGAGAAGAGGAAATATTGATGGAGGAGGATTGAGAGAAGAATTTGGAATTTGTCTCCAATTTGTCTCCAAAACTACTTGTGAAGTTTCAAAGCATTAATTGTGACATATTTTAGACATAAATTAGACATAGGATATCTAATTCATTTTTGAGGAAATATAGATGGAATATTCCTTATGCTTTAATTCAAATATTTTGATTTATTTAAATTAGCAAAAGAGGGATAAATAATTTAATAAAATGAACTATAGAAGTTGTTTATTAAATTAGATAGAAGAAAATGGTAATTAATCAATAAAGTGTTTTGATCTCTATTTAATTAATTTAAGATTGATGTGATAGAATAAAATAGGGATTTGATAATTAAATCAAACAAAGTATTTAATTTTGTTTATTTAATTAAGATGAAATATAAATGTGAACTATATAAATAAATATTTCTATTTATTCAAACAGTAGAGGAAATTAGGATAATTAATCAAATAATTTGTTTTTAATTAATCAAATGCTCCAAACCAATTTTAGGTGTATACAACCCTAATTTCTTGTTTGGGAAAGGCAATCAAGGCACCCAATTTTCCACTCAATTTGGGCATCAACATGCTCAAAACAAACAAGGCCCCCAAATTCAATCCGACATGGAAGGATCGCATATCCCCACTCATGCTTCTCAAGTTCATACATAGCAGCATATCCCTCATCAACACACTCATTTCCAACAACTACAAAATCATAACACTCACTTTACTCACCACCAACACATCCTATCACAACAAGTGGGAAATTGGTCCATACCTATCACCAACATGTGTGATGCTACCAACAACCCCATTGTGGAAGCACTCACACTCTGACTCGTTGCTCTTCAAACGCAAGTGGAGACCTTGCAACAGTCAAACAAAAAGTCTTACATGTCACATGACTTGTGTCCACATTTGTTCGACACAACCTTTTATATGCCACCCTTTCCTCATGGATATGTGGTACCTCATTTTCCTAAATACAAAGGAAAAATGAACCCTATTGAACACATAAGAGAATTCACCACTAGTTGCATGGATATTGCATATGAGCAAACCTATCTCATGAGACTTTTTTATAGAAGCCTCGCAGGTCATGCACTGGAATGGTTCTCACTATTTCTTAAAGGAATCAAAACATGGGACGAATTGGAAAACAAGTTTGTTGAAAACTATGCCTATAACATTGACATGAATATTGACATTGCCTCCTTATGCCAACTTACCCAATAGGAGGCAGAAGAGACTTTTATCCCACTCTTTCAAAGATGGAGAACCTTAGTGAGTAGATGTCTGATAGAAATACTAGAAAAGGAGAAAGTCACCATGTTTGTACAAAATCTCCTAAGACCACTTAGATATGGCTTACAAGTCCATTGTTGTACCAAATTTGTTGACCTTGTTGAAAAAGGTGTTCAACTTGAAAAAGCCTTGATCACAAAAGGCGAATTAAAATATGGTTGAAAAACCATCAACACCACCACAAACAATAACCCAAGTAACTCCAATAACAAAAACAAATATTGGGTTAAAAATAAACACATCACAAATGATGGTGTGGTTGATGCAAAAACCATTAATGCAACAGGTCATGTATTCACCATCAAAGGAGTTCAAAATCAAAATGTACTTGTGACCACACCGACACCAACTACCAATGTTGTTCAAAATAATCCTACTCAATTTAATCCAAGGCAATTGTGTCAACCATGACAATTTTGAAAACACACATACACCCCTTTGGGTGAACCTATCAAAATTTTCTTGAAAAAAATTCTCCAAAACGGAGTCATAACGTTTGAAGAACCTAAACCGTATGACCCTAATTAGTTCAAGCCATCATGGTGGCATGATAATGCATTTTGTGATTACCACCATGTCAAAAGGCACAAAACTTCCTCTTGCTGTCAGTTGCAAAATCTGGTACAAGACTTTATTGAAAACCATACCATTGAGTTAGGAGGTCAACCATTTGCATCAAATGTGGATCATACAATCCACAAGAACCCACTGCAGAATCATGGTTCTATTAAAACCTCCACATCTAGCACAAAGAATACCGATAACCAAGGCAATCACATATGTCTTGCCTTTAATTATTTTGGTGGTATCGTCATCAACAACTTGTGAGCTGGTAATTATGAATAATGTGTCAATACTATTACCATTAAAAATTCCCTAGACTACAATGTTACAACATGTAAAGGCAAGGTCACCATCCCAGGTCCCTCTACATGTCAGCCTAAAATTACCATACTTGGTCTGTCTGCTAGATAGTCCAACCCTAAACTAGAGTTCAATGTTATTGAGCACTTGAATAAAACCCTCACTACAATATCCATTCTTGAATTACTTCGCATCTCACCCACACATAAAGCCATCTTGGATAAAGTCCTGCAAGAGTCTTCCATCCCAACTAACATTGATGTCAACCACTTTGAAACTATGGTCAGATATCTGAATTCACCTCATCACATTACCTTTTTGGATAGTGACTATTCCTCTCCCAAACCATCTCATAATGATGCCCTTCATGTCGAGGTTTTTATCCACAAACATAAGGTTAGACGAGTCTTAATAGATGGCAGAGCAGGATTGAACATTTGTTCTCTAAAATTGGTTAAAGCTCTTGGCTTCTCTGATGCATGCATGGATGCTACCAAGAGCATTGTCATCAAGGCATATGATGATGAAGAACGTGCTTCTAAAGGCTTCATCATAATTCCACTTTGGGTGGGACCAGTTATTATTGATACAACATGCCAAGTCCTGGATTGTGACATACATTACAATATCTTACTTGGGCGCCCCTGGATTCATGCCCTAAAATTCATTCCTTCCACATACCACTAATGCCTAAAGTTCCCTTTTGATAATACTGAAATTACTATCCTAGGAGATCCTAATCCATTTCAATATTGTACCAATCTATAGAACACTGCTGAGCACCAGGTACCCATCAATCAAGAACCCTCGACTTCCACCTCTTCCAAATATATTGACCTATCTGCACTCACAAAATCATCCATTCCATCAAATTCTGCCACACCATCTTCCTCAGCCTCCATACTAGGTAAATATTTCTAGATCCAGGACCTTGGCTATGGAGAATTCAAATTGAATATGGCTTACTTTATCACTACAATGCCTAAGCTACCTAAAGTCTATGATAGACCATGTTTTGCGGTCGAACCCAAGACAACTTTCAAGGTTCCACCAAAAATGTTTTCAACACTATGGGGGGATATGAGTAATGAAGTCATCATCAACATAGCTAATTGGATCTACAAAGACCCGAAAAAGTTACCTCCACTACCAGTGCATCTCTACGGAAAAGGCTATGATATCTACAAGGCACTAGGTTTTGATGGCATGAGTGGTCTTGGAAAGGCCAACAATGGAAGGAGGGAACCTGTTATCATTTCTGTAAGACCAAGGTACATAGGGCTAGGGTTTGACCAACTCAGAATTGATGATCAATGTACCTATGAACTATGAAGTGAGGATGTAACGGCTCCAGAAAGTGTCGAGACAAGTGAAGAATCCCTTACCAAAATAGAATCTAATGAATGGGAATGGGGATTTGAGAAGAACCTGAGCAACTATGATATTGAAGAACTATTCTTGGACCCTGGTCAACTCCCCTTGGAAGAAAGATTTTGACAAGAATACAATATTGATCCTACTGACCAACACTCCAAAAATAAGGAATGGGTAAGCATTCCTTGAGATCCAGAAGAACGCTAATTGTCCCCAACAACACCTGAAATGTCCCACTCCATTATCGAGCCCAACCATGAGCCAGACATACATTAACATACTGTCCATGCCTCTGAAATTCCATCCAGCAGTCACAATGCTGATAATTTTGTGCCCTATTATGACTATGAATTCAACTCATCTGAATCTGAATATGGTCCATTCATTGCATCCGACACAGAAGTTGAAATTGACACTTTTCCTTCACACTTGAGGTTTCAATTTGCACACTTTCCACATCTTCCTCATCTTTTTTTGACACTGGTGATGGGATTTCCCTTGTTTCCCCGCAACTAATTGACTGGGACCAACAAGAACCACTAGTGATGGACATCTTTCAAAATGATAAGGCAATAGAAGAATTCATGGGGCTCCGAGAAGGCATACCATGGGGTGATCACAAAACAAGATTTTTCATTGACCTAAATTGTGCAACTTACTTCTGGGAGATTGTGCGATCCTCCAGTCACAAAAATGCAAGAAATAAGACAAAAAATAAATGTCTTTAGGTGAAAACCGCAAGACACCTTTTGACAACAAAATAGTAAAAATAAAGTACGTATCCAAAGGTGAAAACCTCTCTAAGACACCCAACATAAACATAAACACACCAGAGAATCCCAAAATAGTTTTCTTAGCTGCATCATTAACAGATGAAGAAAAACGAGAAGTTCCAACAATTCTTCATAGAAAGGAAGGTTAACTTTGCATGGTCATATGCTGAAATGCCAGGCCTAGATCCAAAATTGGTATTGCATCATCTTCCGTTAATCCCAAATATAAAACCAGTCAAACAAAAATTATAGAAAATGCATCCACAGATTGCACTACTTGTAAAGGTTGAACTAAAGAAGTTACTAGATGTGGGATTCATAAGATCAATATATTATTGTGACTGGATATCCAACATTGTCCCTATCACAAAGCCACATGGACAAATCCGTATCTACACAGATTTCAAATATTTGAATAAGGCTTGCCCAAAAGATGATTTCCCATTACCAAATATAGACATGATTGTTGATCTCACTATAGGGTATGAGATGTTGTCTCTCATGGATGGTTTCTCAGGCTATAACCAAATCCACATTGCAACTGATGATCAACTCAAATGGGCATTAACTTTCCCATGGGGAACATATTGTTGGAATTTCATGCCATTCGGCCTAAAGAATGCAAGCGCCACATACCAAAGAGCTATGACAACAATATTTCATGACATGATGCATATGCTCATAGAATATTATGTGGATGACATTTTGGCCAAGTCTTTGACATGGAAAGATCACCTCAAAGTCCTGGACAAAAAATTTAGACAGCTAGAGGAGTACAAGGTTGGTTTGAACCCAGAAAAATGTGTCTTTGGGGTCACGTCAGACAAATTATTGGGCTACATAGTTTCATGATGAGGCATAGAAGTTGATCTCGCTAAAGTGAAATCAATTCTAGACATGCCTCCACCGAAAGGAATCAGCGAGTTGAGAACACTTTAGGGAAGACTGTAGTCCATCCGATGCTTCATCACACAGTTGGCAGACAAGTGTCAACCATTTCAATACCTATTATGCAAAAGTATCCCCTTTGTATGGACAAACAAATGCCACATAGCCTTCGAACAAATCAAAGAATATCTATTGACACCACTTGTCCTAATGTCACCTATCGAAGGAGATTCATTGATCTTGTATGTCTTAGCAACTACAAATGCACTGGGGGCATTATTGGCACAAAATGACCATGAGGAGAAAGAAAGAGCCATATACTATATCATTCCCACACTGATAGGATATGAGTTGAACTATACAACCATTGAATATGCATGCCTTGCAGTTGTCTTTGTAGCATATAAACTAAGGAATTACATGTTGAGCCACCAAACACACCTAGTAGCCAAGATTGATCCACTAAAGTATCTCCTAAGTCAGGTAGGAATGACAGGCCGATTAGAAAAATGGGTCATGATTTTGAGTGAGTATGACATACAATATGTTGAGTGCAAGGCAATAAAAGGGTAGGTAATAGTAGATCAACTTACATATGCACCCATCCAAGGCACTCATGCACTGGGAATTGATTTTCCCGATGAGTCTGTCTTTCATGCAAAACCTACATTACCTTGGAAGCTGTATTTTTATGGGTCTCATACTGATCACGGCTCAAGGGTTGGAATTTTGTTCATCACACCACAATGGGATTCCATTCCTAAAGCATTTTAGATCGCCTTCCCATGCACTAACAACATTGCAGAATATGAAGCATTGGTCACAGGACTCAAGATCGCAATTAAATGGAAAATTTAGACATTGCTCATATTCGGGGATTCTCAGTTAGTTATCAACCAATTGAATGATGATTATGAAACAAAGGATGAAAATTTGATTCCCTACAAGCAAATGGTGGATAGATTCTTGACATATTTCAAATTAATTTCCTTTGAACAAATTCCAAGGAAACAGAATAAAGCAGCAAATGCAATGGCCACTATTGGATCTCTATTGGAAATCCCCAAAAATTTGACACAATTTGAGTTCTTAGTCGAACAACTATTGATTTTAGCATATGACATTCCAGACTCGAAAATGGTTTGCAATATTGTTGGTCCCAGTTCACCTTGGTACCAAGAAACTTATGACTATCTAAAGTCCCAAACCTTACCACCCAACCTTTCCAATAACCAGAGAAATTCCTTTATACGAAAAGCCACCTAACACACCATCATCAGTGACACCCTATATCATTGTGGCTTTGATAACACCCTTCTTCATTATCTTGACACTGATGAAGCCAAAAAAAATTATGACAAGTGCATGAGGGTATATGTAGATCTCATTTGAGTGGTCCAATGTTAGCTAGGAAAGTCACCAGACTGGGATACTATTGGCCGACATTAGAAAAATATGCTCTTCAGTTTGTCAGAACATGTCAGAAATGCCAGGTGCATACTGAACTAATCCATGCACCTACATAGGAGCTAAGACCGATCACTTATCCATGGCCTTTCATGCAATGGGGACTCGACCTCATGGGAAAGATCCATCCATTCTCCTCTAATTGCCACAAATTCATAATTACCACCACTAAGTACTTTACTAAGTGGATTGAAGTCGTACGTCTCACTTACATCACTGGTAAGAAAATATCAAAGTTTATCCTAAATTACATCATCTACTGGTATGGTGTTCCACAATCCATCATCAAAAATAATGGGAGTCCATTCAAAAATCAGGATGTTCATGACCTCCATGAGCAATTCCACATCCAACATCATTTCTCCACCCCATATTAACCACAAGGTAATGACCAAGTTGAGGCGTCAAATAAAACAATTCTTCACATTCTTAAGAAGACCGTCAATGACACTCGTTGAGATTGGCACCTACAACTTAATCATGCCTTATGGGCCTACTGTACCAGTATTTGTACACCCACTGGAGCCACTCCATTTTCCCTGGTCTATGGATCTAAGGCCATATTGCCCATCGAGGTCAAAATTCCTTCTCTCTAAGTCTCTTTGAAAGGAATGATTAATGATGAACAGTACATACAGTCTCACCTACATGAGCTAGAAATGTTACAAGAAAGACAAAAATGCCTTGAATCACTTGCAGGCATATCAAAATCATATATGTTGGAGCTATAACAAAAGAGTAATGGTGAGAAAATTTGAAATCGGTGACTTGGTCCTCATGCAAAATCTAAGAAATCAGGCTAACTGTGAAAAACCTAGCAAGTTTGAGGCTAATTTGCTCGGTCCTTATATTATTTCTACCGCATTCACTTCTGGAGCTTATATATTGGCCAAACCTGATGGAGAATAGTTGATAGAGCCCATCAAAAACTTACATCTGTGAAATTTCTACACATAGCATTAGAGAGCTTGGCTAAAAACCTAAAAATAAAAGAAAAATTGAAAAATAGTAAGAAAAAAAAATTGTTCCTTGATGAAAACTTGGAAAACACTTCTCCTGGTGACACCAAAAAAAACAAAAAATGAAAACAATAGTGAAAACCTCACAAACAGGCACTTTGGATAAGTACCATGGTGAAAATCTGGCAAACAGGTGCCATGTGGTCGATCGTTGCTCCGCTGTCTACTATAACTCTCATTGACCCTTATCCACTTTCCATAATCACCAAGGCCTAACACATTCATGACATTCGTCCTAAGTCCTGTCAATTCTGGTCACGGTTAGCATTTGGTTGAGATCATCCCTTCCACATCCTTTCCTTTTGCCTTGTGTCTGCCTATCTCCATATCATTAGACTCAGTTAATCCCTAATCTATCTGAGGGGGGCAAGACCTTTATCATGTAACTATAGTGGGTGTCATACATGATCCTGCATTCAAAAAAAATCTTGAAAAAATCCTAAAAATCTGAAAAAGTCCTGAAAAAAATCCTAAAAATCTGAAAAAGTCTTGAAAAAATATCTAAAAATGGAAAATGTCTTGAGTAAATCCAAAAATAGAGTCAAAGTAATATCTTTTCAGTCCATTCAATCACATCAATCAATATTTTTCCAAGTCCGAACTACGTTGTCTCTACATATTTGCTACATAGGCAAGATTCATCTTTGAATCCCCGAGACATTAGGTCAGTCTTTCTAGGTTTGTCAAAATAAAATCATGATTCAAAATTCTATCCTTTGGACAAGGTCATTGGTCATTTTGATCTACAAGTTCTTTGAGTGCACGATGTAGGCAAGGCCATCAATCGATGAGCCCCAGAGGCCACACTAGGTCAGTCCATTAGGGTTCATGGCACAACATTTTCACACACGTCAAGCTTTCTTCAAATCAGGAAAATCTTCCATCAATCTCGAGCAAGCAATCTATCAATAGTTTGTTTCATCAACAATCTCGATCAATTCAGCATATCAACAATGGCATGTAATCAAATTATATCAAGACAATTTAACTTGGCAAAATTTTGGGTTCCTCTTCAAGATGTGTCCTTCTGAAGAGTAACTCTCATCATTTCTTTATGCTTTTGGATGTGTCCTTCCTAAGCATTGTCCTCATTATCTAGCATTTTGATGGATTCTCCTAACTCCAAGAATTGATCTCCTAGATATCAACGTCATTCAGGATGTGTCCTTCTTGAATTTGATATCGCTCGACATTTGGCAACCTTGACACCCTAGCATTTTGACATCATCAAACCAGGCATCTTGACATTAAAACACTTGGCATTTAGACACACCTGGAAAACACTTGGCACTTGTCTTTGGCCTTTTCATCATGTTACTAGTTTTTCAGCGAGATCCTGACAACAGGATTTAGAGAAATAGTGACGTCTCATGACATTTGTCTTGTCTTTTGACACTCATGTTACTAGTTTCTCAACGATGTCCTGACTACGGGATTTAGAAAAATAGTGATGTATCATGATAGTGGCTTTATTTTTTTCTTTTGGCAATCATGTTGCTAGTTTCTCGAGGATTTCTTGGAAATAGGATTTAGAGAAGCAACGATGTTTCATGGTTTGTCCTTCTTGTCTTTTTCTGCTTGTGGTTGGTTATGACAAAATGATTGAGGCAATTGCGCTCTTAGTATAAGTCATGATCATCCTTGTCTATGACTGCTTGTCTTATGTGATGGTACAACCTTGCACACCTTGATTTATGTCATATCATGGTGTTTGTTGGCCATTACAATAATCTGCCCAATGATTATTAAGAGCAATAAATATTAAAGTCTTATGGTAATGTGTTGAAGGATTTGGTCTGGGAACTAAGATGCATCTCCTTTCTATCTTGTCATCTCCCCTCACTCATCTCATATAGGCATTGCATCCATATCATCATCCATATCTTTTGCACTAACACTTTCATGTCCTATCGTCTTCTAGTCTTCTCATCCATTTTTGAGAGCACACTCGTACACTCAGAACCCAATTGTCCTCTTGAGGGGGCATACCACAACCCTCCTCGTAATTCTTCCTCATCCTATTTTGCACTAGGGCATATTTTTGACTTATTTTCTTTGCCACAATGCGATAGGCTGCATTATGACAAAGAGGGGAAAATGTAGACACATAAAAATGACCTAGGCCTGCAAGCTCTATTTTTAATCTTTTTCTTCCTAGCATAATTAAGACATTTTAATTGTGTCCTTGATTCACTTTCAGCTATTAATTAAATAATTCATATTTATCTAATTAATTCATGTCCTCTTTATTCTTCTTGATTATTAAATAAATAAATTTTATTTATTTATTTAATGTGTCACTAATTGTCTAATGTCTTCCTATAATTAAATAAATTTCTTAATTTATTTAATTATTTTTGTCCATTATGTCTTCCTGATTATTAAATAAATAATTTTATTTATTTATTTAATATGTAACTAATTATTAAAAGGTCCTCTTATAATTAAATAAAGTCTTTAATTTATTTAATTATTACCACCTTCACATCTCCCTCATTTTAAATAAAATTATTTATTTAAAATAGTCCCAATTTCTAATTTCCCTCCTTTTAGTAAATAATTCAAATTAATTATTTACTGTCATGTGACCCCACCTTTTGAATAAAATTAATTTTTATTCCAAAATAGTCTTTTTCCTCAAAAAAATCAAGATTATTTGATTTTCCACCCACCTCTTTTGCTATGCTCATTTTAAATAAAATTTATTTATTTAAAATAGTCCCACTTTTTAAATTCCCTCTTTTTAGTAAATAATTAAAATTAAAATTATATACTGTCACATGACCCCACCACTTTTGAATTAAATTACTTTTTAATTCAAAAGGTCAACATCACTTCTTGAATCAAATAATTTTAAATTATTATTTGATTCTCCAGCAACTTCGTTTTATGTGCCCAATATCTCTTGTCACATGCATTGTCAACCCTTGATTTAATTTTCTAAAACTAAATCTTGTCCATTCATTTCAAATTTGACCTAATGTTTCCCTAACCCTAATTGTGGGTTGTCATACTGAATATTTTCCATTGATTCTAGGGCACTTGTTAACTTTTAATCTTGACCATTCACACAAAATTGCGTTTTCTATAAAATGGCAATTTTGGTCTCATTTTGGCATATCTTGCAACCTCATGTTCTTGTATTTTATTCTCTTGCATTCTTTTCATTTTTTCATAGGAATATTTAGATTTCATTTGGCACAATTTAGACATATTTAGATGCTTACTGGTTGCATTATAGCATAGTATTGCATGTAGTTACTCAAATCCTTCAAGATTTACTTAGGGCTTATCATTGTCATTAGATTTACCATAATAAATCTGAGGGAAAAATCATATTTCAGCAATTTGAGAAGGTATAATGGAGGTCAGCCATGGAGGATGAAGACATTCTGGTGAGATTGTTTCATTTATTCTTTTTCACTTCATTATCAATTTAGTTTTTTATGTTTTGCATTTGATTTGCGAACCCTAGGAAAATTCCCTTAGTTACAGTCCTTCCTTCTCTTTGGTGGTAGCATTATGAACCTTGGCTTCATCAGCAGAATGATCGCATATTGGTGATTGACAATGTGTTGTCGCACTAACATGTCAATATGCGATAAAAACTCTATTGGTGTGACTTGGGGTCATTGGTGGAACTTCTCACCGAGCTACATCAATAGACCGATGACAAATGGAAGGGGGGGCCACAACATAGTGTATCGAGGGGATCTTGATCTATGGTTGCAATTTTTCTAATCCAACAGTCCTCATTTTATTCCGTGCTCAGTTGAGGTGAGTACCAACAAACTCTTGTGAACCGAGCAGAACCATCTGAGTGTTTGACACTTGGCAACATGTGTGGTGTGCAGGCTTCGAACACATGTCATTTTTTTAGAGAAACTTATTGGGAATATTGTAGATGCCTTTTTGATTCCTCGAAATGGCACAAGATGTGTACACATGTCTCAGTGGACTCTAGTTGTTTGGCGATCAGACGTTTATCGCCATACTACGGTGGCCATTAGGCCATGCCGTGGTAGCACGGTAGGAGAAGCTTGGGGTATAGTTGACCATTTTGATAGTCAAAGTTATGGTTGAATGGAATTATGACATGTGGCATGATCTCATTCGTTGATTTTACATCACTGTTGTAAATCAACTGTTATTGGTTGAATGTTTAAATCTATGAAAGGGATATGTGCATTAACCATAAGATCAGATTCGGTGGTTGACATAATCCAAATCTAGGTAATTCTTTGTAGCATAATTAAATTATTAAGTGGCCTAATGCATGATTGCAGGGCGATCTTATCAGAGATCTAGTTTCTTGTCGGTGAAGTATGAAAATAAATTGGCTCCTTGTTTGGTAGTTGGAAAGATAAGGCATAGAGACTAAGGTGACGGTGAGAGCTGAGATTCATTGTATGCGGTAATAGCATTGGAACAATGAGGGGGTTCAAACTGAAGTCTATTGCTGTGAGCTAACTATTTGAGAGTGAAGTTTGTAACTTTGTACGTAATCTATTTACTGTAGTACAAAGAGACTTTTCTTGGTGTGGTGGGATTTTTCTCCCGTAAGGGTTTTCCCATGTATATCTAGTGTTATCTCTATGTATTTTTTTTTGTTTCTCTTGTCTTACTATGTATGTGCATCTCAAATGTACAAAATTTTTAAAATAAGGTTTTTGCACTTCTCCTCTGAGGTATTAGTGCTAGGAAAGCGTATTCCGCACCTCTGCTTTTCCTTTCAATTATTTAGTTTCCTACTTCCAAAAAAAAATTTACTCCATTTTCCAAATAATTGGTTACGTTCATGTCACGAGAGTTCCTATGGAAAGGATGTATATGGTAGGCCATATTCAGCACCCCCAATATTTTACTATATATAAGTATGCGTGGTTTCTTGGAGAAAGTATTCATGAGGGTTTGATAAGGTTGAAGAAATGAGTAGATGGAGTAAAGTTTAACTAGTATTCATTGTAGATGCATATGTTTTTGTTAAAAGGTGCACCTTACTTTGGGTAGAATATGATTTTGGATAGGAAAGAGGGTAACTTTTATTTTCCCATGCAATTCTAGACTATTGTCTTAGACAAGGATGATAGGACATATGACAATGTGACATTTCAGAATTTGTTTGCTTCAGAATTGAAGAGAGCCCTAGTTGTGAATATTCCTAGGACTCCCAAGGACCTACATGACTTCTTGAGATCCAAGGAAAGAAGGCTTGAGCTAGGGGTTGATCACAATTAGGGATATGCTATCCCATACCTCGATTATACTATTTTAAGAGTATAGGGTTCCACTGTTTCACCCCACCTACTACCAAAACATGTACTAGAGAGAATTGGTTTCCTTGAGACAATATGAAGAGTAGGAAGTGTGGAAAATTAACATCTATTGAATCAAGGAAAAGGAACATTCTTTCCTTTGCATACATGTTTTTTTTATTTTTTGATGAAAAAAGAAGGCTAGAATAAGATACTTGAAATACTTAAGGCCTACCACATGCAAAGAGTAGTATAGAGGATCATATATGACCCTAAAGGATTCATATCCTGGTTGAAGCAAAGAAACAAGAGTTCTAAATCTGTGAACATCTTCCAATTACCAGAAGATGTGACAAGAAGTGTGTTTGATCCTTTAGAACAAGAATGAAGAAAGGAAAAATTGACTACTTTCAACAAAATGCAGAGAGAGATAAAAAAGGAAAAACCTGATTTCATTATTCTTCCAGAGATTGATAATGTTATACAAAAGGTGGAGCATGTGTCCCAGAATTTTGAGAAAATAGTGGCCCATCTTGAAGGTGAGGGAATAATTAAGGATAAGGGGAAATCCACCATTGAAGAAAAACAAGGTGAGGGAGATATGCATGATATGGAAGAGAAACCTACATCTCACGCCCCTAATGAACCAAAAATAAAGTTCTTTGTGAAGTAAAGGAGTAAGGAAAAGAAAAATAATACTATTCTTGCTCCCTCCCAACAAGAGGAGCTAAGAACTCCTCTTCCTATTCTACAAGTACCATCACCATCTCCTCCCAAGTCAACAGGGCCTAAAATTGTGGATATTGATGCTCCACCATCAAGTACATCACCACCAAAGGAGTCTTTGTTGAAGAAGCATAAGGTTGAGGTAACAGGTTTGGTGGATTATGTTGATGATATTCAGGTATTACAATAGGAAATACAAGAAGGAATGCCCACTATGCTAGTAGTGGGGGAAACAAAACAATTAAGTATGAGGTTAAGTAAAGTTGACCTCACTCGGCTCAATGGTAAAAATGATATGTGGGTAGAGACATGCCCAATTTTTTTGGATGATGATTCATTTGTAAAATCTCAAGCTTTTTTGGAGTTTGCATATAGGGCCAAGAGAGATGAATATGTTAATATCTTGGCCATAGAAAGAAGTCTTCATCCAAAATTTACTAATGCTACCATTCAAGGAAAGGTTTTGAATGAAATGAAGGCCAAGTTCCAAAAGATGACTGCAAAGGAAGGTAGAGAATTGGTCAAAAATAGTGGTATTCAGTTACTTCCAAAATGGGATTTGGCTTATTCTATAGCCTTTGATACAATAAAGAGGTGTTATGGGCCTCTTTACAATTAGAGGAAGAGGTTGTGATTGCATTGTAAGGGTCTTATTTTACTGAACAATGGGATGCATTAGCTATTTGGTCTCTAGCCCCAAGTACAAGAAAACATGATATCATTGAGCCTGCACCTAAATATAAAGGAGACCTAATAATAAAGAGAGTGTCAGACACATCAGCTCTAGAGCTAGCAAATATGTCAGTACATGTTGCAAAATTCACAAGGGCAATAGTAGAATTAGTAACTATAGAAAAGGAGAAGCTCAAAATAGAAAATAATAATTTGTGGGTTTAATATGGAAAGATTGAACAACACAATATGCAATTGCAAATAAATGTTGCTTTATTAGAAGAGAAGTTGCAAAATTTGCAACCAAAAAAACATGAATAGGCTAGTGTTGACTCTCCTACTGCTTCTCAAGAAGTTGCACCCCTTGAATTTACCATTGAAATAAGTTCATCATGGTAAATAGTGCCATATAACATGGGAACTGCACCCATTTCAATAATAGAGCCTGGTACATCAAAAATGCCATAGGTTGAAGGATATTAGCAGGGAGGAGTTACTCAGGTAGCTAAATCAATATAAAGGAAAATGTGATGATCATGATAAGGATATTTTTTATAGAAATATGAAGATTGTCACTATAGTATTGTAACATCTCAACAGAGGGGTGAATAACCAATTGAATAGAATTCATAATAACTATTCATCCATAGTGGCTTCTATGAATAATTTTGATAATGACAAGAAAAGAGATATTCCACTTATGGAAACATGGATCCCTAGGATGAAGGAACTAATATTGATGTCAATTGGAACTAAGTAGGATGCTAACCCCTCTAAGAAGTTCAAGCCCAGTAATAATATTATATGTAAAATTGAAGGGTACAGGGGAAACATTGAACCTTTTGAAATCAAGATAAGGGATATGGTGAAGTCCTTTCATGAATCACACCATGGTCTCCTTCCATCCATTTTAAGGGATGATGGTAATATAAAAACTTTGCAAGAATGGAGGGATGAAACTAATAAAACCATTTCTGATTAGGTAGTTTCAATTTGTCAAAAATATGATATGGGCCCACTAAAAAGAAATATGGATATGTTGTCTCATGCATAGATTTTATAGTTAGAATTTGACATGGAGGCCAACCAAATTGTTACCAAGTATGCACCTTATAGAGAAAGATTTGATGAAGTCATGAATTTTGACTGGCCTACTAATGAGGAATTCAAGGCATGGATAGGTAGATACTTGGAGGGGGTGGTGGAATAGTATAAAGAGGTGGGGTGGTGATTTGAAATTTTTATTTTTAAATCTGCAATCATGATGAGTAATAGATAGGTGAAAATGCACTGCATAGCCTAGATTTAGTATAGATTAGGCTTTTGCTAAAGTATAGAAAATAGAGTGCATTTTATTCAAATTGAATTGATGGCAGGGCAATAGACGTGGATATTCTCTTTGTCCTTTCCTTTCCTTTTTTTCATTTCTTTGGTTCTTTCACTTCATGTGCATGGGCATAATTTCTAAGGAAACTGTTTGAAGATACCTTTTGGAAGGTGGGGACTAGATCTCTAGCAATGAATGAAGATTATTCTTTTCAACATGTGCCTTTTGGAAGGCATAGTATTCTACATAGACTAAAAGGAGGCTTTGTTTTGATGATGGGTATTCAATTAGTTTGTTGTAACTTCCCATAGGGGAATATTTGCTATAGCTGTCAAATAAAAGTGTGACATGTGTACTTCTCGACCTGAAGCTTATTTTTCTCTTATTCTTATAAAAGGGAATTTTGGGCCATTAGTATAGGTCTCTTGTTGAATTCTAGATCTGATTTATGCAAATTGAGAATACAGAGAGAACATATATGAAGTCTATATCTTAATTTTAGAGTCTAGCACATAAATTTTGTTAATTGTATGGTTTTTGAGCGTATTTGAACAATAACGAATATCTCATGAGTCTATTGTCTCTCCAGATTTACGTTGTATCTGAATTATTAATGAAAAAAACTGATCAAGGATCATTTCATTAATCTTCATTGTCATTGTACTTTGATGTATGTTTTAATTTAGGATTTGGTTATGGATTAGTTAAAATTCTTTGATTATAGCATGAATTTGTATACATGTTTAGTGAGTCTAATAAGTAGTCATAGAATCTAAATATTGATATGTGAGTTGCAAGGCAATCTCATCTAGATGATGGATGTTTAGAATTAAATTGACCTTATAGTTCAATTTGTTGTGTTTTAACTCATTTCCAAAAGACATGGCACTAGTCATATGTATTATTTGTATCTCCCATGGTTCTAGTTACCTAATTTGAGAACAATATTGATAAATAATCTTTGAATCATTTTACCTTTGTTAATGTTGGTATTATATTGATTCTCGACTTTAGAGGTGTTATCATTTAAAGGAGTTGCCAGTTTATTTAAAGATTCCACTGATTTAGCATTTGATTGAGAATGTATTTGTTAATTGTGCATTGCTTAGTATAATTGTGTAGCAATATTATATGATGCACATTGTAGGATTAACCTCCCTAGTCTTATAGAGCCTAAAGTTTATGAGGAAAGAGTTATAGTGTTTCCTAATTCATTGGCCAATCGTCTCCTAAGTATTCAATAATTGAAGTTGGAAAATTCATAGATACTTAGTGGGATATGCTTGGTTCTCCAAAAATAACCAATAGCACCAAGGTATTAATGACCAAGGCAACTTTGTATCTATTGTGTGGACTTTGACTCTACAAATAAGGAGTATTCTTTCTCATACCAGACATACAAAAACCCTATTAGAGTGTATGAGTGAGAAGATTTAAAATATCTTAGACCAATAACACAAGAGGTATTAAGAACCTAACATGCCACTGCTACATGAAATTCTTCAAAATGACTTCCACACATAGAACAAAGCAAGTATTCTTCATGGTACAAACATAAAAGACTAAAATGACGCTCAATTTCCCTCATTCCTTCCTCTCTAAATCCTTATGGACATCCTCAAGAGATCCTGGGAATGAGTCAATAATGTAAATCGAAAAGATAAGATAACAAAAAAGATAAAATAATTTTGTTACATCACTTGCCATATCTATTTGGGGTAGGGATATTATGTGGTGTTGATCATGTCTATCATAGGAACAAATCTGCTAAGACATATCTTAGGATGTTGTTGGTGAATTTTCAAAAGATAGGCAGATGATATGTCATCTTTTTTGTTCTCCAATTGTGATCAAATCTTTATGATTGTTTTCTTGAAAGTTCTAACTTTTGATGTTTTCTCTATTTGTTTGTTTTTTGTCAAATGGTGAGTGTGATGATCTATTTATTATGGATGAACCTTTATTATAGATAGGTGATGGTGGAAATAGGTTTTTTGAGATTTTTCAAACATTTTTGTTCTTTTTGATGTTATTTGATCTTGTTTTTGGTTTTTTCAATATATTTGAATGTTTTTTTTGTTTTTGTGAATGTTTTTTGATTTCTTTTTTTGAATTTTGTTTTGGATTTTGTCTCTTTTTGACTAAGTTGAAATGAAGCATGATAGAAATGTAATGGGAATGACCTAAGGAATTGGGGGCAGATTAGAGATAATCCTTTCCTATATTGTACATGCAGAGACCATGTAGTTCAACCAGTTGACTCAAAGCATAAACTTGTTTTTGGGATTTCAAACAACATTGATAACTTGGATTGATATGCCACTTCTATTTCTAGAGGATATTTTGTAGGAAATTTACTTGAACTAACTATGAGGTTCAAGAAAATTTTGATATCTTTGAATTTTGAGTGAAGGAATAATATAAAGTTGTTGTTTTTTTTTTTTGTCATTTTTCAAATACTTTTTATTTAGTTGTTTTCCACACTTTTTATTTTTAACATTTTTGAAGGTTATCCTGGTAGTGCATTGGTGGTATACCTTGTTGTTGGGATAATTTTTTTGAAGGTTACCCTGGTAGTGTGTTGGCGATATATCTTTTTGTTGGGACTATTTATTGGTAAGGATATCATGTGGCACACCTTGTTGTTTGGACAATGCCTAGATCACAATGTGAACTAGAAAGCATAGATTGAGATTTAGTCTAAAGAAAAATGTAAGTACTTTCTCCCCAGTGTCTAGCAATGTAGGTAATGGGTTATCTTGTGATATCATAACATGTTTGGATAGATTATTCCCTTTTGGAAAATACCTCATGGCTCAAATGATGTTGAATAGGATAGGATCAACAATAGTGACCCATGTCAAGATTTTTTCCATAATAAAGTGTAAAGTTTACACCAAACATTTTTCAAGATCAAGGTAAGTTGGATTTGGATACAAATGGATTGGATTTATTATGGATCATCTGAGACGATTCCAATTCAAATGGTGAATGTAGATGCTCGATTCTACACATGATGAATGTTTGCTATATTTTCATCATGGTACTTGTGCAAAGTGCCACTATAGTGGTTTTCACTGATGGAATATTTTCATCTTGACTATTTTCTTAACTTTTTATTTTTTATGATGTCACATAAGACACCTATTTACCAGGTTTTCATCATGGTGACATTTTTTTGCTTATGTTGAGCCACCTAGTAGTGCTGATGTAGATACTGTTGGGATTGGTATGGCTATTTTTGTTGTCATTATATTCCAACGATATCTTTCTTGGAGGATTTTTTTTTCTGGGATATGGGTGCTTGAATGTAACCCATGATAATTCTTATCTTCATTTTCGATATCAGAGTTAAGCTTACCTTGAAGTGCAAATCGTGATAGAGTTCCCTTAGAATCCTTATGATAAAGAGTTGTTTCCAACCCATGGTTAATGCGAGATTTGGATATTTTGGTTGGTGAAATGCATTGAGGGATATGATATTTAGATGGATTGGTCGACAATTTGGAACCTTTTATTTTCCAAACTTGGGATCATGAGTAATGATGGGTGGATATGGAGATTTGATTGGAGCCAACATATTGATATACCTTGTAGGTTTCTCTTGAAGCTTTCTTTTTCATTGTTGGAAATTTTTGATGGATGAACTTCCCTTTTTGATTTTTCCCCATAGTTTCTTTGACAAATGGATTTTGATAGGGATGATTTTATTTCTTTTTATTTTGTATCCATTTGAATTTTTCTTGTCCATTTTATTTTGTTGATTATTTTGCTTCAATGACTTGTTGCTTTCTTTGATATAGCTTTTTCTCTTGTTTTTGGTCCCAATTAGAGGGTGGAAAAATATGTGGATGATGATTCATGATATGGATAGTTGTAGCATTGGTAGAAATTTCATCATAAGGACTCTTTGTGCTCTCTATGTTGATGCTTACATTAGATAAAGTTTCCCTCAATATTATGGAGGTATCACTAATATGTTTAGATCCATTAGTTGTTGAATATCCAAGACCTTGATGCTTAGGATATTCATCCAAAACAAGCCTCATAATCTTGATATCATTACCAAGGAACAAGGGTATCCTACTCTTAACATATTTACACCTAATCAAGACATAGAAGAAGCTAGAGACATATAAAAAAGGGATAACGAATAAGGCTTATATAAGTTGTGAATCAAAAACATCATGTGAAGGCATATCAATAATAAACAATGAGGAAGAATTTTATGTAGGTAGTGAATTGTCAACACCTTTTGAAGAAACATTAAGATCTGATATGGATCAATGTGAAGATATCAATCAAAAATTTATCCCACATATGAAGGATCCTATCACTTATAAACTTGGATCACTTACCTTTTTTAGATCAAACTATCCTAAAAATGAAGAAGCTATCACCTTTGAAGATCCACAACAGAGTAGAGAAGGATTAGCACCTTCTGTCCAAGGTAAATCATATCCTATTCCAAATAATTTTTTTCAACAAATGAATTATCAAGGCAGAGGATTAGGCCTACATAAAAAGGTATTTTTTATGTAGGCCTAATCCTTTGCCTTGATAATTCATTTGTTGAAAAAAATTATTTGCAATAGGATATGATTTACCTTGGACAAAAGGTGCTAATCCTTCTCTACTTTGTTGTGGATCTTCAAAGGTGATAGCTTCTTCATTTTTAGGATAGCTTGATCTAAAAAAGGTAAGTGATCCAAGTTTACAAGTGATAGGATCCTTCATATGTGGGATAACTTTTTGATTGATATCTTTATGTTGATCCATATCAGATCTTAATGTTTCTTCAAAAGGTGTTGACGATTCACTACCTACATAAAATTCTTCCTCATTGTTTATTATTGATATGCCTTCACATGATGTTTTTGATTGACAACTTATATATAAGCCTTATTCGTTATCCCTTTCTGATATGTCTCTAGCTTCTTCTATGTCTTGATTAGGTGTAAATATGTTAGGAGTAGGAGACCCTTGTTCCTTGGTAATGATATCAAGATTATGAGGCTTGTTTTGGATGAATATCATCTACATGTCCATTAGGTGTAATAATCTCATGGGTAAGTGTATGCATTCTTGGTGTATGGATTTTTTCTTCCTTTGGAAAAAAATGGATGTCTTAGAAGATATTTTCCAAGTCATTGCAGTATTTTGATGATAGGGACTCTTGATCTTTACTTTGTGTGGTATTATCTTTGATATTATTTGGTTCACAATCTTGACATGGATCAATTTCAAAGAAGATATTTCTTGTAAAGGATCCTTGGATTTACTCAAAATGTGGACATATGGATTATAACTCTTGGTTTACATTTTTGCATTGGGTATAAGTGTGGGATTAAGAGTCTATGGATCATCAATATGTACTGCCATGAGGTAGGATGATGTTAATATATCTTGGACCAAACTATTACTAGACTTGGGTGATTTATTTTGATCATCCTTGGGATTAAATTCTTGATGTATTTCCTCTTACTCATTGGATGATGTAGAGACATTGTCAACATGATCAGTGGTAGATGCATCTTGATCATTATTTTCAACTTTTGAGACATTGTCACTATTATCATTGATAGATGGATTTTAATCATTATCGACAACATTAGAGTAGAGATATTGTTGATTTTTTCATTGGTAGATGAATCTTGATCTTTTTTTTTAACTTTTGAGATATTATTAATGTTATCAACGGTAGGTTGTTTTTTATCATTATCTGTAACATTTGAGGTAGAGATATTGTTAATGTTTTCCATAGTGGATGAACCTTGAATGTTGTCCTCAATATCTATTCCTTTTTTATCAATAATTTATTGGATGATATTTTTGAGTTCTATGCATTTTTTCTTTGTGTGACCCTTGATTTTTTGGAACTCACATCATTCATACTCATTATACCAAGGGAGTTTAAAGTTGGTTCACCATAAGTTGGAATATCATTGATTTTGATAAGGTCCTATTATACTATTTTATGCATGATTACCTCTAAAGTCTCTCCCAAAGGGGTGAATTTCCTTCTTTGTTGGTAATATTTCCTCTATGGCCTCTCTCACTAGTACAAAAATTGTGATATATGACTGAAAAACTACTAAAAAGTGATTATAAATGACTAAACTTGGTCATGTGACCATTAGTGTTTTATTTCCAGTCCTTTATAATGCGACCAAATTTATGACTAAACCAATTTTAGTCATTTATTGGTTGTTTAGGTTGATCGATTTGGTAGTATATTTAGTCATTAATTTAGTAATTGATTTAGTCATATTATTCACTAAGTTTGGTCATGTGACCATTAGTAGTTTATTTCTATTCATTTATTTAGTCATTTGATCAATTTGGTTATATATTTAGTCATATTTGTTCACTCATTTTTGTATTCATTGATTTCTGTCAACTAGTAGTATATTTAGTCATATTTTTTCACTGATTTATATCAATTGGTAGTATATTTAGTCAATTGGTAGTTTATTTAATTATTTTTGTTCACAACTAAATTTTTCCTAAAAGTGATGGAAATGAGACAATGCTTTTGAGGTTTGAACATAAAACACATAAAAACGTAATCAATCATTCATTTTCTCATAATGAAATAGATATTAAGAAGGAAAAATATTTTATTTTTATTGAGAAAAGGTGTTCTTACAATAGATACAAAACCTAAATATGTCTTTTTTTTCAAAAATGTGTTACAAATTATATTTTTGAGTGTCGTGACTAAGAAAATTGAGTTACAATGCTCTATTTTTTGCTTATACAGCTCCAAAACATGAAAGAACTACTTGAAAAATGAAGCCTAGGGGTCCTATGAATGACTCCTCTGTAGACTTCACACCATGAATACTCAGTATGGACTGAGAATTAAGTTCTACATATACCTTGAATCATAATTTTTACTAAACATGGTAGTGGACAAATCCAGACTGATCACAAACATTTATTAGTGGATGAGCATCTAGAAGTCTTGCTTCCATAAGAAAGTTCTATTTATTTTTAGCATCATAGAAGTTTGACTCTCTGGTTACACATTCCACCTCCTTGATTTGTCCAATTTTGGTTGTTGCTTCAATGTATTTTAAGTGAATGTCAGGATCCTCACTATCAATAACATTGAAAATATAGTTTACCATATAAGTACAAGTTTCCCAAGCTACTACAAAATTAGCTCCTCAAATAGATCAATGAATATTAGTGAAAAATGATACAAGTGTATCCAAAGTCAAATCACCTAAAGCTCAACTATGCACCCAAGAATAAATATAGCCCTTCATAAGACTTGAACTATTCAAACAAATTGATGCATGAATCTACACCCAATACAAGCACTACAATAAATAATCATATAACAAAAAAAATTACATTGAGAGCAATAGTTTAATAATCACCTCAACCTCAATGTTTCATATCAAATACCACAAGCTATTTATCAATAGGAAGAATATATATGAATTTACAACTAGAAAGAAATTACCTAAAGAAATATATTTGTGATGAAATTGTAATCAACTAGACAACCACCCTCCATTTGAGACATCATCAGTGCAAATTTTATAGCACCCTACAAAATTTACTCAACAAATAAGACCTCTCTTCAAAACATCTTCAGATTCAACATTATAAATATTTTTATATCAAAGGTAAAAAAGTATAGTGAGTATCATATCAAGCACATACATAATGAATGCAAGTTAGTGAATGCAATGAGTATCATATCAAGCATATACATAATGACAAATTTTTTTTGAGAGATGTGAACCATTTCCATCATTTTAAACAAGGACAATGTTCTTGTGGAGAATATTGGTGATGCTAAATGAAACAATCTGAAAAATAGGCTTGCACAATAATAATATGCACTACATAAGATATTTGAAGGGACATCCATCAAAGAATAATAGAAGGGATTTTTTTGTCATATGTTATAGTTACAAGTGCTCTACTAGACACACATGAAAACCTAAGGGATTTTTTTTATGGCTGGGCTAATAAAATCCTATTGTAAGGGATACTCCAAGTACATATGACCCAAATCTAATGACAACTATTATTAAAAGTAAAAATAGCTTTGGATGTTATTAGTCTATTATTGATATTTAATTGTGGTATGGACTATTTGATACCTTATGATTGAAGATCTTGTATCAATGGGGAGATATGGATCTTGCTGCCACTAATCTACCCAAAGAAATCCATATGCTAATATTTCACTTCTAAAATATACTTAGATATTTGTTTTATTATTTCATGTGCCTCCAAATAGGTGCACTAGATCCTTGAAGGGGATTAACACAAATTTATTCAACAAGAAAAAGAGACTAATTCTATATGATTTTTCTTTATAATTCATCCCAATGTTGATAACGATCAATCTCAGCTTTACAAAATACACAACATCATTAACTAATAAGTTCTTAAAAAATATTAGGATGTGCCCTTCCAAGGGACATACCTCTCCAAATTTTTGAAAGAATTTTAACTAGTCTAGCCATAAAATCTTAAGATGCATAGTGTTAAGGGACTACCTTAAACTATATTTTACTAATCGGTACGTTCTACCAAAAACTTATGTCTATTTGACCAAAGATGTGCATTTCATGACATTCTCTTTGATGCCTCCTTGTATTCACAAATATGTATGAATTTGCACCATGGACTTAACTAAATTGTCTTTTCCTTCAAAGCCTAATAGTCCATTAAGAGGCTCAAGAAAGCTTCTCATCCCTCTATAGAGGCCAACAACGTTAGAGCCTTCCACTTTGGAAATAATGGCATCTACTTCCATTGAAACTTTTAGTGATGTGCGAAGGAATTCCAAGCTATAGTTGTAGGTTTTCTTCAGTGTTCGGATCTGGTTTTGTATGGTGTTGGTATCTACTCCTTGGAGTGGTGAGGAGAAACCCTTCTTCACTCTCCTACAAACACTTCAAGCCATTCCTGTGGTAATATGGGATTTTACCACATTACCGTGGGAATGGCTTGAAGTGTCTATGGGAGAGGGGGTGAAGATGAGATTTCATTGGTTAAATTGTTGCAAAAAACCTTCAACAAATGATGCAAAAATGGTACATAATGCTTGGAAAGCCCATGAATTTGCACTATGGACTTAACTATGTTGTCTTTGCCTTCAAAGCCTAACAATCCTATCTTGCAAAAGTATTTAACATCCTAGAGGCTTTAATGATTAGATAGAAATCTTGTGAAAATATTTGACATCCTAGAGGCTATGATTACGCTCTATAATATATGCATTCATTGTAATAAATCTCAAGTTATTTTCTTCTATATGGTTTTTTGTTTTATATACTTATAGGATTACTCTTTCCCATGCAATGATACAAAGATGCAAGTCCTATGTGAAAAATCAAAAGCGCTTGATTGTGCATGAAGATCCAAAAATTCTTACTATTGTATTGAAGAGGTTTAAGGTAGCAATTTTACTTTTTCTTGACTATTTTAACTTTATGATTTTATTTTATTCCATAATATGCATGTTTTCAAATTTTCATGCTCATTTTCATTGTTGCAAAAAGGAAATTTTGGTAAATTAAACAAGCATGTTACTTTCCTATAATTTCTAGACATGTCACCCTATATGAGTGGAACTGTTGACGATCCACCCTTATATGCTCTATGCTATAATAGTGCACTTAGTTATGTTGAATGCTTCCTTTATTGGGCATTATGTATGTTATGTGAATGATTTACATTGGACACAGTTCAAAATTGACGAAACTGAGGTTTGTACTCTCAAATTATAGCTATTGATATATTTATAGACATTTTATTCTATGCAATTTGTGTTCATGACCAAAAGTATTTTTATTTTATTAAAGGTGATGCTCATGTTATTAACAAAAGGTAAAACAATAGAAATAGCTCGACTTGAATGCTAAGGATTAAATTTGTGAAATTTATAGTAGTTCCCATTGTTTGTGTTAATTAAAAAATAAAATATGGTCATGCCTTAATTCCAAACTTTGACATATAGGTACAACCTATAATGATTGATACGATAATGGAAGAATATTCTTACATGCTTTTGTACTCAAGGTTAGTACAAATATTGACTTTTAAGTAGTTTATCAATGATCTTATACTAGTTTTTTTCAATTACTGGTTAGGTAGGAATGCAAACCGGCCTATTGCTTATGCATGGTATTTATTCAGGTCTTCTCCACGACCACCATATGTTCTAAAGAATGGAATTTATCAAAATTGCATTCTATCACCTTTAAATAATCCAAATAATTCTTGAAAATCATTTACAATAGATATACAAAATGGAAGTTATAAAATGAATACAATTCAATTTTCTCCCCTGAACTTATGAGCTACAAGAATTTATGAAATTGATTCTGATATTGTTTGGAGTTTGGATGATTATGCCAATGATAGATTATTTACTAACATATATGGTTTCAATCATGAGAACCTTGCTTCAGACACAATTGACTAGGATGTAAATTCAACTTCTAGGGAGTACACGAATTACACATATAGTGGTACTGGATCTCTATTTAGTGGCTTAGATGAAGCATCTTGGAGTATAGAGAGCTATAGGGATTCAACAGGAATATAGGGATCATATTGAGAAAGTATTTGGTTGATTCAAGCTTCAAAACTTGTTTCATATCCTACTTGTCTTTCTCGTTCTATCATCGATAACATTTTGTATCCATGAACTTAGAGGTGAACATGATAGTCCATGACATTTCATAAGGAAAGTCCTATTTAAAAAAACCCATGGGTTAAAAATTCATGAGGGAAAAGGTATACAATACCTGGATGTCAAGGTATGACAGGTTTTATAATAAAGGAAAAATATGAGGGGATAATGAAATAAGTTGTCACACAAATATGAAGTCAAGATATATTTTGTGAAGGAATGAGGATAGTATTTGCCAAAATATGGGCACTCAACTATCATATTAAGTAGCATATTGGAAGAAGATAAGAGGACAGTCTACATTTCAAACCTTAGGTTGAGGAAATCACTTCACCAAGATAGAATCATATGAGAACAAAAATGGTAGTCTATAGGGCAATGGAAATCTATGGAGCAACCTAGTGAAAAGATGATAGTTCATAAGAGTAGGATAGTCTCAACACATTTTAAAGGAAGTTTATAATATGATATGAAAGTCCAAAGAATTTCTTTATCTTGGATCCCAAATGATATTTCTCATGAAAAACAACAGATCCCAAGAATTATCCATAGTTTGAAGGATAAGGGCACATTTTTTCTTACATAGAATCATAATCCCTTAAATATGGCGAAGGATCATTTCAAGATTCCAAGAAGGCAAGGTTTCCAATAAGATTCATGATAGGAAAAAATATACACTATCATAGTATGGTCACAAGTCAAAGGAACACTAAAAGTAAGTCACTGACCTGGACTTAAGGATATAGCCATGAAAAAATGAGAGCACACTGCACTATTTAAAAGGAAAATCATCATCATGACAGTCATAAGATACTCATACCAGGATAGTGGTAGTCATATACATTGTATGAAAGAAAAATTATACTATAAGAAATGGAACAAAGGTGGAAATTATTGAGGGCCATTACACAACAACACAATCATTTGAATGTTGGAATGCCATTAAAGGAAAACTACTATAAGGATTTCCTAGTAAAGTCAATGACCTAGATCCTCTAGGAGCATGGATAAGATAGTAAACAAGGAGTTCACATAGCAATTGAGAAGGAAAGGAAATAAATAATGAACTAAGGTAGACTTGTTGTAGGTCTAAAACATATAGAATGCATCATGAGTGTAATAATGGAGACTGTGTAAGAATGGTAATGACATTGAAAGTAGTAGGAGGCTCTAAGGTGCATCCATAGGGATAATGAAAGGATGTAAGGACATGTCAATCAAAGAGAGAAAGTTGATGTGCCGAGACCATGAGCATTTGAAAGGGGTAGTTAAAAACAAGATGGAATGTCATTAATTATTAGATATAAATGACAGATTGGAAGACTTCATTATGAAAATTCTGATCAGAATATGCTTAGCCCTGTTTTGACAAATACAATGATAGTAGTGTCCAGAGTTAAGAGGTCATTCAACTTTGCATTTCAATAAATTATTGTATGCATTGAGTACATGTTTGCAAGGAAACAAAAGTACAATCATATTAATGTTGAAAATATCAAACAACATGGCAGTGGTTGTGTTTAATTAGGCTTACAAAGGTAGGGATTTATCATTTTTTGTATACATCTGCAGTCTAAGCTCTAGGTCTACATTATTTTTTTACTATGTATGAGAAATGAGAAGTGAATAATTGTATAATATGGAGGCTATGTATAATGTTATGATGGACAAATTTGATGTTGATGATACATAATTGGAGAAAAATATAAAACCTATGATGAGTCATGAGATCAAGGGGACTATCATGGACAATTAATGAAGAATCATAGATGTTAAGAGAGAAAATAGTCACCATAGAGCACATGAAGAATAGACTTTATGATGGTATAGGGTAGTTTACTATCATAAAGAATGCATTCTCACATTTTAAAAGATATTCATACCAATGTGTAAGAACAATCACTCCAGCAATGAAAGATATAAGGACATGTATTAGAGGAATGATTGCTAAATAGTGTATTGAGCATAGAGATGATAAACCTTAAAAGGATAATGTTGTGTTGACATCAAATAAAGAGAAGAAGGCTACTATCAAGTGAAGTAAAGTTGCATGGATGTCATCAAGAGTACAATCAGATCCATTAGTGAGAATGAAAAGGTTTTGGAAGTAGTCTTGATGAATATCATAGTGCTCTTTACTTCACATTAGAATGGCATACTATACTAAGGAAGTGGTATGAAACTTTGCTGAAGAAAATCAACTACCATGAAGAGGGAAATGAATATATAATGATGGTATAAGCACTATGATAGAAAATTTTGGAGGCCAAAGTCAAGTGAAATTAAGATTCTTAAATAAGCTCAGAAGAAAAATTTTGACAATGGAAAGTAGAAAGCATAGTATTCAGAGGACAAAGTAGGATTGAAAGTTGGGTAGATAGTATAAGTTTGTGAGAGTGCCTTCAAGAGTGTAATGGTGATGAGGTATTGAAGGCTAAAGTTGTTGCAAATGTACAAAAATTTACTAAATGGACTCTCAAGTGATTTTCTTCCCATTCTCATGGTCAAGGAAGTCTTGACATAGTAACACACAATTCATCATGGGAATTACATAGAGGTTGAAGACATTATTGCAAAAATTTAGAGGTAGATAGAATAGTGAAGTAACAAGTTGTGAAAGAGAATATTGAGACAGTCATACGAAGGACAACCATCAAACAAAGGTTTTAATCAAGAGACAGTCACCCTTTGATGAGTTGAAAAAAATTTGTGAACATAAGAGGACAATTTGCAAGATAGACATATATATTGTAAAGAACAATGAATAAGGTTTTAAATTCTTACTCAAAGAGAAACTAGTAACCTAAACCTAATATTTGAACTCCATTTCATAAAAT
Organism: Sequoiadendron giganteum; assembly: GCA_007115665.2. Lineage (NCBI taxonomy): Eukaryota > Viridiplantae > Streptophyta > Pinopsida > Cupressales > Cupressaceae > Sequoiadendron > Sequoiadendron giganteum. The sequence goes on along the minus strand of CM021101.1, from coordinate 288,751,219 downwards.
TTCATTGAAAAAGGAATGTACTATGTAGTTGAATACAAAAAGCTCATTTTACAAATATGCACAACAAGCACAGCCTATGAACTAGATTCTAATTTTGCTAAAAAAGAAAAAATCAAAATAGTGAATATTAGACTACACACTAGAATCTATTTTTGTGGAAAATGAGCAATTTGGTGAGAAAAGGTACCCACTGTTCATCTTGGATACTTAGCTAGTGTACTAAAAAATAGGATTGCAAACGCAAAATTATTCTCACTCTAGAAATTCAATAGAAAAATACAAAATGTTGTCCTAGATACTTAGCTCTTAGACAGTCAATAAAATAATATGAGCATGATTATGAACATTTTTACCTGGTCCCACTCTTGATCTCCATGTTTGAGAGCCTTCTCTTTAAGACCCCATAAATCCACTTTGATCCATTGCTGCCAAAAGAGACTTTAATGTGTAAACAAGAATCCACATTTAGGCAAATCAATTGTCAATTTCTTTTGAGAAATTTAGAGACTACAAAAAGAAGATACCTGATGGGGATCATGTGGGCTTCCTAGAGCAAGTACTGCAATATGGCCTCGAGAATCCATGAAAAAAATTAGATTAGCTTCACAATAAATCCTAATAGCATGACCCTGAGGCTCCTCTTCATCAATTTGATGGTATGAAGAACCAGATCCATAGCCTCCTTGAGATACATATCATAGTGAATAGAAAAACAAAGTGACACAAGCAATCTAAATTGTGAGATAAAGCCTCCAAACCCTCTATGGAGACATGAATTTTACCAGATAATCAAAATTTTAAATTTATATAATACCCAAGAAAAATAATTCCATACAATGCAGCTACACACGAAACTTATAGATGGGACTAATCTTCCACTTTTGACTCTCCTTCTTGTTCCATTTGAAGAGGACAACCTATGTCCCTTAAGTCAGCTATGTAAGTTTATCATTAAAAAATAAAATAAAAATTAGCACAAGAAACAATCCTCACCCATCTAAACAAGCACCCATAAGATAGACCCAAAAATTTGAGTTTATCAAAATCAATTTATTTCGTTTTGCCTCAAACCCCAAATGGAAAATTCAAAACTCAAAGCACCATTTTACCTCTACCTCATGACAAGTTGATCAATGAGCATAAAATGACTTCTAGGCTATAGCTGTAGATTTCCTTTGGTGTGGATCTAGTTTTGTGTGGTGTTAGTCTCTCCTCCTTGGAGTGGCAAGGAGAAATCCTTCCCTACAAAGGATAAAGATGGGAATTTTTTTCACGGTCTCAAATCTTCCAAATGTTTTATGTATTACCTTTTATTTTAATGACATTTTTAAATGGTGAGGAAGAGGGAAATTGTGAGCACCCAAATAAATGGACTTCAAATTTTTATGTGTGACTAACTATTTAGTTATTTTTATTTGTGTGACTAATTATTTAGTTTTGGTTTTTACTCAATGATCAAATTAGTCATTTATTTACTCATTTATAGCTGTTTTGCAAAAACTGAGTAGAATTTAATCATTTTTAGTTGTTGTGACTAGAATTTTTAGTCACCTAGTCATTTCTTTATCAAATTATACTACTATCTTGATTGTTCTAATCTTGATTTTGTTGTTGGTTGTTCCATTGATGATTTTGGTAACTGATTTGATTGTTATTTTGTAACTGCAAGGTTATATTGTTAGTAGGTGTGCTCATTTGGTTTGGAAGGATATTATAACTTTGTTGTCTGATGAAATTTGTTTGATCATAGGTGGGTATTTGTGAAGGCATGGACCCTTCATAACCATGTTTTGTATAAGGAGGGTTAATTCCTTTCTATGTGTTGTAGGTATCTTGAGGGTGGGGTGCACCTTGATATAGAACTTGAGGAATTCTTTGATCTTGAGTTTGAGGTGTGCTTTGATGTTGTAGAACTCCTTGATAATATGTTTGAGGTACATCTTTGGGTTGTGGAACTCCTTGATACTGTGATTGAGGTACATTTTGATATTGCATTTGAGGTACGCCTTGGTGTTGTAGATTTTGTTTTGGAAATTGATGTTTTTGATTCACTTGATGTTGTGGAAATAGACTTTGTTGCTGATATGAATCAATTTTTTATTGATGTTGGAAATTTTGTTGATGTGGATATTGAGATATTTTAGGATGTTTGTTTTGTCTTGGGGGTATTGAATGAAGGAAGACCCATATTTATTTTTGATAACATTAGGATCTTGATTTTGTTGTTGTAACCCTCGTTGATATTGTGCATTATATGAAGGATCATAGGATGGGGGTTGTTGGTATGAGGTGTCTTGATGTTCAACATGTTGTCGATGATATGAATCTATGTTTTAAGGACTTCCAAGATGTTGTTGATATTATGACTCAATCTTTTGATGGTGTCCAAAGCATTGTATAAATTTTTCCAATTCTATTTTCAATTGCATTTAGGGAAACTTGATGTTTTAGATTTTGATGGTGATTTTGAGACCCTTGATGTTGGTGTGACCCTTGATAAGATTGATTCGGGTAATAGATTGATGTTGAAATTTTTTTGGGGATGTTATGATTCTCAATACCCTATTGTAAGGTCACTCAATTTATATCCCCATGGATGAGATTTTTTTTTGGTGAAATGATGTATGAAAAGTGATGTGGGGTGTTTGGTTTCCTAGTGGTGAAATATTTAACCAATTTTTTGATCTATTTCTAATTTTCACTAGAAAATAAGGTAACTGCAATAAAATTTGGGTCAAATACAATAGATTTTTGGGCAATTACGGTAGAGTTTAGGGAAAAAACATTAAATTTTGCAAGTGTGCAAATGTCAAATATCAGGTATGGTAGAGGGGTGCAACTATGCCAATGATGAAGTGAAAATGTTTTCCAATTTGTCAAAAGAAGAAAAGAAAAGCCAACAATAGTAGCCAAACTAGCAAATGAGATAGGAATCTTGTCTATTGTGGAAATTTTAGGACAAGTGCGGAAATGAATTGTAGCAGTGACTTTTGTATTTCTAATAATGTGTAATTAGTGAGAGAAAAAGCACAAATTTTTCAAAAGAATTGGTTTTTTGGATGACTACGGTAGAAATAATGTCAACTACACAAGAATTATATGACAAAAGTGTTAAAATTTTGTAGATGCACAAATTTCAGAGTCAACTGCATAAAGGGGTCCAATTGTGGTGAATTTTTACTAGTGACTATCTGGAGATAGAGGAAAAAAGAGTTGGATTTTTGGTAACTGTGACAATAATGGGTCAACTATGGTATAATTTTGTGCAAAAGTGACCTTTGTGTAATTTATTTCTAGTTTGAGAAAAATTTCTCCAATATTTTTTGCAAGTTTGGGATTTTTTTTCTTAAATTTCTCTATGGTTAGAGTATGGCAAGTGGTACAACAATATTTGACTAACTCAAAAATCATACGCTTGTGTGACCTGCATGTCTATGGTTTTAAGTTATGAAATCATAAAACCCAATACATTGTTTCTAATGTTCACTTCGAGCTAATTTAGCTTTAAATTAAAGCCTAGATATTTGGAAACCTTTAAGGAGATCCTTAAGGAGTGAAAATATAAGGATTCTTTTAGAAGCATACACTAAGACAAAAGGTTTGTGATTATGATAAATATATTAAGTGTTTTCTTTTATGTGTTCATTTTAAATCAAGCACAATGTGTGATGTCAAATTTGTTTTGAATTCTTTTGTAAAGTTTTACATAAACATCAATCACAATCCTAGAGATAAAAACCCATTCTTTTAGGTAGGATTGCCTCATACCACGAAGGGATGATTTGGTTCATAGTCATGTTTTGGGGTTATTAGTTTTTGGTGTCTATACATGTGACGTTTTTCTCAATTAAGATGCCTCCCATCCCTTGTGGGTTTTTATGTATCACACGGATACTAGAGGAGACTAAGGTCAGTATAAAATAGCCTTAATCAGTGGGTGAAAAACTTTTCTCACACCCACAATAGTTTATATAGTAGACCAAAACAATGTCGCTTGGGTCACCTATGAGTTCTCTAGTGTGGGATGTTTCTCAATAGGTAGGCCCTCTAAAGGTATGCTTTAAAAATAGAAATGTGAAGGTCAAGATTTTTTCACTCACCCAAGATCACCAAAAGGTACGAGGGGAAAAGAAAAACACCTAGCTTTCCAAACATAGAATGCATGGAATACACTTCATAAAAATTTGACTCTTTTTAAGAGCCTCGAGCAGTGTTATCCTTGGAAAAAAGTGTGAATAAGATAGCAATGGTTCTTTTTAAAGCATCCAATGGAAGTTTTCTAGATATCACTCAGTGAGATAGTAAAGGTGTAATACAAAGATTGATTTGTTAATTTTTAAGCCCAAAAATTGAGTGTTTCTAAATCATGGTCTTACTTGGTCAACAAAAATGAATTTGAGCATGCGTCAACAAAAGGAAATTATTTGATCAACAAAAATAAAATTAAACATTCCAAGTATTAACTTGAAAGATTAAACACATTTTTAGAGCACCAATTGAATTGTTTGTGTTGTTCTTTTTATGCACCAATCTGAAATTTTCTAACTTAGAAAGCTTTAAAATATTCATTTTAGAGCACTAAATTTTGTTTTTGGTGTTCTTTTTTGGTGCCAAATGAAAGATTTCCTAACTTAAAAAGCTTAAAAAATTCATTTTAGAGCACTAAACCGAAAGCTTAAAAATATTCATTTTAGAGAGCTTAAGTCAAAATAATCCTAACTTAAAAAGCTTAAAAATATAAATTTTAGAGAACTAAATTGAAAGTGTTTTGTTTGTGTTGTTATTTTTAGGTGCCAAATGAAATATTTCCTAACTTAAAAAGCTTTAAAAAGTCATTTTAGAGCACTAAACCAAAATCATTTTATTTGTGTTGTTCTTTTTAAGGACCAAATGAAAATTCTCCTAACTTAAGAGAGATTTGAAAATGATTCATTTTAGAGCACTTAATTCAAAAAAAAAAGTGTTTGTAGGGTTCTTTTTAAGCACCAAAATGAAGGATTTCTAACTTAAAAAGCATTGAAAATTTGAAATTCTTTGACCAATCATCTTCTTTGTAACAAATGTGTTAGTTGTTTTCATAAAAATATGTGTCATAAATCCTACAAGATCTACACAAGATGTGTTAGAAACTTTCTAAAAAAACACACAATCAAACATTAGGGTTAGATAATTGATTAAGCATCAAAACCCTACAACCTAGACCAAATTGTGAGATAAATTAAATTTAAGTGCACCAATGTAAAATTGAACTATACAAAAACTAAAAACTACCTACACCATTGAAAAGAGCATGAAATTATACCCCATTTTTAAGAGAAAAAGAACTAAAAATTACTTTTGTATGATCAAGATATGGTAGTTTGAAAATAGGGTAAAAAACGGCCCTGATTACTAGTCAATAGCACCCTATTATGTCAAAAGTGCCCTCTATCAAAGAGCAAAGGCACCAATTTTTTTCAAAAGCGCGAAAACATAGATCAAATGTGCCAAAATCACTGTCAAAAGGGCCAAAACATAGATCAAATGCGCCAAAATCACTGTCAAAAGCACTAGAATCATTGTCAAATGTGCCAAACCAGTGTCAAAAGCACTAGAACCATGAAAGAAGATGTGAAAAAATTTTGGGCCTATGCGTGAGGATTTTTCCAAAGTGCTTTTGGTACTTGTACCCTCAAAATTTACTCATGAAATCATTAGTGTTGGGGACCAAGGTCCCACCAAGCATGCCAAAATGTGTGAGGGGGAAAATCATAGAAGTCTATATGTGATAAACTTAATTGAAATAGAATCTAATCTATAATCAATAACACTAATCTAAGATCTATTCCTACACTTATGAAATATACAATTAAGAATACCAAATTCAAGAACATGTAAATGAAATGCATCAAAAACAATTGAATTCAATAACAAAACCGTTACCCCTATTGTATTGGAGTATATTCATGAGGATGTGGTTTCCCATATTACTGTGAAGCCTCCATAGTTCATATGCAACATCTTGAAGAACGACGCATGAATGGCTAATCAAAGCTATGTTGAAGCTCTAACAATGGTGTTTTGGCATTACTTCATTGTCTGAATAGGTTGATTCTTCGACCCTTTTTGTGAGGAAGAGGTTTGTTATGTAGAAATTATGATTTGAAATGGATGATCAGGATCGCATAGTAGAGTATCTTGATCGACAGTTGAATATGTTGAGAGGATTTAGATGGGCATAATTTATGCAAAATAGATTATGTAATTAGTGTCATTGAATAAATCTTGTTGAGCAATTTGTGAAATTGATGAAATAGGTGGATGAAATCATGAAATTGATGAAATCAATTTGAGCCTTCAATGAGATTGAGGAAATTATGTAGATAATTTTTTTAGATTGAATAATGTAGGTGAGGAAATCATGTTGGATAAATTTGCGCAATCATGAAAGTGGGTGAGGATATTTCAATTAATTGATTTAATTAATGAATCCTTTTTGGAGTTGAATGTGTAAATCAAGTTTGACTTTTGCAAACAAAGTTGCATTAGTTTGATTTGATTTTTGATGATTATTTGAATAGTTTATTCAAATTATTCAAATTTGGAAGGAAAGTGAGTTAATTAAATTATTATGATTTAAAAATTTAATTGACTTAGGGGAATAAAGTGAATTAGTGGCATAATTAAATAGTTGGTGTTATTTAATCAATCAAGAGGAATAAAGTTAGACTAGGACTTTATTAAATAAATGAATTTATTTAATTGGTCGAAATTGATGAAACGTGAATTAATTAAATAATGTCATTTTATTTAATTAATAGTAGAAATAGGGTTTTAAGACTTTCTTAAGTAACTGGAATTCATTTAATTAGTCAAAAAATGATGAACAAGTGAATTAATTAAATAATGTTGTATTATTCAATTAATAGGGTAAATTAGGGATTTTGAGGGTTTTGATGTGAAATGCAGTGCTATATACTAGTTCGTAGGCTAGGACAATTTTAGGTCTCTACATAAACAAATGTATTCAATCATTAAATCACCTTAAATCAAGTGTGTCCTAGAAGTTTAGGCTAGGAACCATTTTCCCTATGGTGAATGGGCCCCCTCCTTGGCCAAAGCCCAAATTCAAATATGTTAAAATTACATTATTTTAATACCCAAATTTCAAATATGAAGTGTCAGCTTTAGGAATATAATTTCTGGGAAATCAAATAAAAACTCATAAATACTTAGTCCTTTGATCATTTGAAAGAGAAAATACTTTTTGAAGCAATCCTCTTGAGAAAATTATTTTTAAAAAAAGCATATCAAATAATTATTACAAATCAAGATCCCAAATCATGTCAAAGTTTATGTGTGTTCATGTTCATGTTATGTGAAGTCTAACATTGTTGTAGGTCTTCAAGCATTCAAGCATTCAAGAAAACCTATCAAGCCAATACCAAGATCTTTGAAGAGATGTGTGTGTCTTTAGTCCTTCAAGAAAGCCATTGAAGCATGGTGAGTTGGAAAATTTTGTTCATTCACCATTTCCTTCCTTTCCATTAAAGGTTTTATCATTGAAATTACCATTGTGGAAATGTAAACACTAACATAGGGTTAGACTGAGGCAAGCCCCTATATGGCACAAAAAATTTCATCTTTGTGAATGTGAAGGTTTTAAGTTTGAAGTTGATTGAAGAGAGCTTGATTATCCATTTTTATTTGTTGCATTTGATATCATCAACCTATTCAAGGCACAAAAACTCACCTAGAGGATTTATTTAGGACATATTGACTGTAGGACAAGCATACATTAGAATTTCAAATTTGGCATTAGAGGACCCTAAAAGTTGAGAAGAACAAGCATACAAGGATTCAACAACCATTGGGAAAATAAGTCCTTGTTGTTGGAATTTTGTCATATATTATCATTAATATCACCATGTTGGTCTAGTATTGTGTACCAATGTGAGGATCATACTCATCCTATCCAGTATGTGATTAGGTATCTTTTGTATATTGGTTTGCATATTTCCTCTAGTAATTAATATGATCTACGGTTTTGGGGAAAATATTATAATGGTTGAAAGCGTGTATACATGTACTCTTAGATATTCATATGATCAAGTAATGCATTGGAATCAACTCTCTAGTTTATATTTTTGTATTAAGCTGATCTTGGCTGATGTGATGTTGTATGACATGGTTGAATTAATCTTGATATGAAACCGACAAGTTATCATCTTGAAAATATGATTTTCATCAATCAAGCTGACCTAATCAATATAGGCAGATATATCATATATATATATATATATACAAGATGGTTAGAAGATGAAAAGGTGATGAAGTGATGAAGGATAAGTAATGTGAATGCAAAGAGAAGAAGAATTGTGTGTATAAGCGAAGTGTGTGAATAGTGGTTGAGGATCATGTGAGTGAATACTCTGAGCATCAAAGGAATTAAACCTACACATGTGGTGTAACTCCTAAGTTCAACTCTAGAAGTTAGCCATTTTTTTTAACTTATTTTTGTAGGTAGTGAGCCTCCATTTTGGATAGTAAGTCCTTGTAAGCAGTGAGCTTTTGTATCTAGAAATTAGCCTCTTATTACCGGTATTGATATAGCTTTATATACTGAGTTAATCCTCACTGTGGTTTTTCCCTCGTTGGATTTTCCATGTAAAATATGATGTTCATGTGTTGTGGAACTTAATGTTTGACTATTACTTTAATCTGTTTTGTCCTATAATAATTTTTTTAAGTATTTGTTCAATGAGTTTGTGTGGATACTGATTCACCCCCCCTCTTAGTATTTGATTTATTCAACAATTGGTATCAAATCTTTGGTTCCTCTAAAGAAGTTTATCAACTTGAGGGAGATCCTGTAGATTGAAAAATAGATAAAGAAGAGCTCTAGACTACCCTTGAAGATCTTGGTAGGGTTGAAATTTAAAATAGAGACCCGAAGGAAAATATTGATGAAGCAAATGAATGTATCCAAAAATTGAAAGAGTAGTTAAATAAATTCAAGGAAAGATACAGAGAAGTGAGTGAGGAATTGAAACAAGGAAATGATGAGAATACTGGACTGAAATTGAAGATAGATAAAAAGAAGAAAGTTGAAGAATGTCTAAAAAATAGTGATACAAAGAAAAGCTAATGTTCGTTGTAGGCTTGAACAAGAAGTGATGAATATAAAGAAATAAATTGAGAAAGAGAAACTCTATGAAGAGGATTTCAAGACCAGCTCCACCAAGCTTTATGAACTGATAACAGGAAAAAAACCTTCTAAAAACAAGAGTGGGTTAGGTAGTGAAGCCGATGAAAAAATACACAATTCAAATACAGTAAATAATCAGAAGACTCAAGACAAAGGGAAGCAAAAAATATATTCTAGGAGGAAACCACCTTTCAGACAACCAAATGCACAAAGGTACTCATCATTAAAAGGTGTTTTTTTTTCATGTAATAAGTTTGATCATAAGGCAACTAGGTGTTGGAGTAGGTTGAATCAGTTTTCTGGTCCCTTCTCCAGACAATGTTATACATGCAAGAAGATAGGACATAAAGCTACTGACTACAAATCTTTGGTAAAAATGATGATGAATAGGTTCAATGGAAAAATGATGAATCAGTCAGTCAATGGTTATTGCTATACCTGTAACCTATTTGGACATAAAGGAAATCAAAGCATAATAGGGATGAATGGAAATCAAACAAGTTATAGAAATATAGTCTGCTATTATTGCAAGAAACCATGACATATCTCAAAGGTGTGCAAAAATAGAAAAGGGGAGCAATCTACTCCGGTGGAAGATGATAAACCAGTTGAAAATATTGATAAGGAAGAAGTTAAGTAAGAAATGAGAAAGATATGGAAAAATAAAGAAGGATTAGAGACTTTTGATGCATCTGTACCCTCATCTAGTGTAGATGAATCCTCCAGGAATTAGACCTAGCTTGGTCTTAGGGGGAGCTTTATCAAAAAATAAATTTAACCCCCAAAAATACAGTGTGTCAGGTGCTGGCATGTGGATATATTGTAAAGAATCACATGAGGGTATGTGCAGGATCATGATGGGCCAAAAAGTGGCAATATGTAAGTGATATGATGGCCCATGTGGCTGAGGACTTTTTTTTTACCCAAAATTGATGAAATGAAAAGGGTTTTTAAAGGATATTATTAGCTTTCCACCAATATAAATTATGCTTTACTTTGAATTTAATAAATAATTATTATTCATTTTCTATTTGAATTACGACTAAAGTCCTCATTGATAGGCTAATTGAAAAACATCTATAGCTTTCAAAGGGTATCACATTTTTTGAATCTAAAACATGCATCACATTCTATGCTTCAAATTCTATAGGATTAAAAAAAAAAAATTGAATTTCATGAAGTTTTGACCAAGTTAAGGTGGTCAGACGTACGAGTTTTTATATTTTATAAAATTTGTAATAAAAAAATAAAAAGTAATTATTTACGCGCAAAAAAATTACAAATAAATATGCATCACATCGAGACATGAGTCTTATAATTATATCTAAAATCTTATAAAAAATAATTATCATTTTATTGTGGTTAGGGTGGTCAGACAAACACCTACTTCTTATTTTTTCCCTAAAATTTAAGTACTACTGCATTAAAATTTCAAATTTTCACAAATAGATTTTTTCTAAATAAAAATAAACCTAGTAGTTTAGAAACTAAATTCAATTTGTAACAGATTCTATTCTTACATATTTTTAAAATAATATAGTTAACTTATTCAAATTTTTACGTCAAGTTGCGTAACTTTGATTTTTCTGAATTTTATTGCCATGATGATCCTACACATGCCCATGACATAAGTGATGTAAAAGAAACTAGAAGAAAAGGTTCAATCATGTTCATTTACGGAGTAAATTAGGGTTTCTCAATATAGATGGAAGAGAAGTTTGTCAATTTTTTACAATTAATGCGAATTAGGGTAAAATGATGAAGTATAAAGGAAATCTTGCAAATTATTTTTATCATCAAATTCATTCAAAGAACTTGTAGAGTGTTTGAAACCTTCTTGAAGTATCTCTGAAGTGATTTGATGACCCTCAAAGAAATCATTGTGGATAATCAATATAGGTGACAAAAATTTCCCCATCTCGTGGTAGCAAAAGAAGGTAACTGAAGAATTTTCTTGTTAAATTTTGAGAGCTATAATGTAAATTTCTAAAGTAGGATCGAGTGGAGATACCCCTCTAAAGTTTAAAGGATTTGAGATGGATGAGTTCGATCATCAAAAAATAGAGGTTGGAGTTATGGTTGGAACTGAATGATTTACGGAACATACAAACCCTAGGTTTGGATATATGGGGAAAATTCCCTTGGTTCGGTGAAAAAGAGTTCATCTTGTTCCTACTAAGAAAATTCAAGGATGGCAGCATTGTACTGGACAAACCTTATCTCATTTTTAAGGAAGCAATTGAAGTGGTTATCGGACTGTGCGGCGTTGGAGAACTTCTTGGAAGAAAAATAATAAAATACAAGGAAGTGGAGGAAATGACGAGAGTTGACAAGGATCTCTGAGCATTGTTGATCGATACTCTTTGTGATTCCTCAATTAAGTATGTTTCATACAACATTTCTTATAAAATATTTTTCAGAAATCATGAAGGCTCTACTTTGGCCATTGTAGTCTATTTGGTGCATAAAATCGTAAAAAAGAATATATAATTTGATCTATGTAAGCTAATCCTTGAAAATCTTACCGAGAATATACAAATGACATTGGGAGAAGGATACCCATTTCATTTTGTGTCCTTGCTTACATGTTTGGTGTTTTATTTTTTAAAATTTCTATCAGGAAAGAAAGATGTTGAGTGGGAATCTAAGATTCCCATTGGAAAATAGATATTCAAGCACTTGGAAATCTTGGAGGATAAAGCAAGTGCATGCAAAAAAAATTTCTTATCATTGCAGAATTTGATGAGCTCTGGTGAAGTCATGGTGAGTTGATTTGAGGAAGTTTCTTCCTCCAGGATGAAGGAATTGGAAGTAGTCACTAGAAATTCCCCCCTGGAATCAAAGAAAAGAAAAGATGTCTCTGAAAAATGTCATTGCTATCTCTGAAGAAAAGAAAGAAGAAGAAGAATATTTGGCTAGATTAGAATCTTTTGATCTAGAAGGCATCAAGTCCATGTTAATAAAAGGAAAAATGAAGAAATTTGGTGATGTATAGAGTACAGCCTCACCCATTGACAGAGTTAAAATTGCTGATGCTTTACTTGAATATCTACTTCATAAAGGTATTGATGTATCTCTTGTTTCTGATTCTTTACCTAAAAATTTAGTTGAAATAGTTGAAGAAAGAATGTTGCTTGAAGGTCTGGGAGGATGTAAGATGGAAGCTTTAGTTGAAAAGAGGTGTTCGAAAGCAAACTAAAGGTTATTTGAACTAATTTTAGAGACAAAGAAATTCATAAAAGAAATATCAGATATATACAAGTATTGTGTCCAGTGGCCTACTGTTGTTGATAACTTTCGAAGCAGAATTGAAACAATACAATTTGAAGTGAACAACATTAGAAATAAATTTGATATTTTTGAGGACAAAGAAGGGAAGCAAAGGCTTAGAATTGGTGAACTTCAGGCTGAAATGATCATTGTGCATAGGAAAAGGGATGACGTAGTGAAAATCGTTTGGCTTCTTAAGGAAGTGGTCGAGGTACGATTAGACCATCTTTCTAGAATACTCTCTGATGTAGAAGATTGTGAGAAACAATGCTCATCTACAGATTAGTCATCCTCCTTCACCCTATTCATTGTATTGGATAGTGTGTGTGCAGGAATGGACTTTGTAGTCCTTGAATGGAAGAAATTATATCCTTTTATCAAAGAGAGGTACAAAAAGGTATTTCAGGTGATAAATGTCATTCTGGTTTGAAGGATTGGTTGTTTAAAATTTTTGAAATTTTTGAATGAATTAGGACTTTTGAATGCTAGATGTCACCATGTTTACATCCTTTTGGCACCCTTTTCCATTGATGTCAAAGGGGGAGAGATTTGGAGAATTTTGGGAGTTTTTGGAAAGGGGGAATTTTTTTTGTTTTAGAGAATTTTGAATCGGACTTTTTTGCACATGTTGCCATCAATGATAAAGGGGGCGATTATTGGAAGTTTATCATATTTTGTCATTGATGGCACCATGTTGGTACAGTACTATGTACTAGTGTGAAGATCACGCTCATCCTATCTGCTATTTGATACAATATCTCTGATATATTGGTCCACAAATTTCCTCTGATAATTAATATGATCTACAATTTTGGGAAAAAGATTATAATGGTTGAAAATGTGTATACATGTACTCTTAGATATTCATATAATTGAGTAATGTGTTGGCATCAGTTCTTGAGGTTGTATTTTTGTATTAAGCTAATCTTGGATTGCATGATGTTACATGACACAAGTGAATTACTCTTTATATGAACCCAACAAGTTATCATCTTGAAAATATGATTTGCATCAATCAGGCCAGCCTAATCAATACATGAAAAATATATCAGGTATATATATACAAGAAGGTTAGAAGATGAAAAATGTGATGAAGCGATGAAGGATAAGTAATGTGAATGTCAAGAGAAGAAGTGTGTGTATAAGAGAAGTGTGTGAATAGTGGTTGAAGATCATGCGAGCGAATACTTTGAGCATCAAAGGAACTAAATTTGCACATGTGTTGTAACTCCTCAGTTCAACTCTAGCAGTTAGCCATTTTTGTTTACTTATTTTTGTAGGTAGTGAGCCTCCATTTTGGATGGTAAGTCCTTGTAAGCAATGAGCTTTTGTATCTGGCAGTGAGTCTCTTATTACCGATATTGATATAACTTTATATATTGTGAGTTAATCCTCACCGTGGTTTTTCCCTCATTGGGTTTTCCACATAAAATATGGTGTTCATGTGTTGTGGAACTTAATGTTAGACTATTACTTTAATCTATTCTATGTATAAAGTTTTAAGTATTTGTTCAATGAGTTTGTGTGGATACTGAGTCACCCCTCCTCTCAGTATCTAGTTTATTCAACACTTGAAGGCCTAATAAAACCAAATTTTATGGGTACGTACATAATTAACTACACTTTCCATATCTGCAGAACTTGACTATTTATATTCATCAATTATATATAATTTAAAATTTTTACATTAGGTCATATAGTTTAATTATGGTAATCAATCACAATCATTTCCAAATCATTCCCATCCCCCTAAAGGATATATATCTAGGTCTAATTGGCTCACCATTGAGCTTCATAGTCAATCTATACACCTTGTTGATCTATATCCCAATGAAACTATAGAAATAATTGAAATTTACCCTAGGTTACGAATATTAATTCCAGGGTTGCATATTACATCATAAAAATTAAAAAATATTTCACTAATATTGCATCATAGCTTGCATTATAGTGTGTTTTTTAGACATTTAAAACATATTTTTATTTCAAAATTACATTAAAAAGGTGTCATTTTATTCCAAAATTGTCATACATTTGCATCTATATTTCATTGAAGAAATTTTGAAAAATATTCACTCTAAAAATTGTTTGTAGATAAGAATAGTTATCTTAAATATCAATCTAAAAACTTAGTTTTTGATTTTTCAGAACCCTGTACAAAGACCCATTCACCCAGGGGCAACCCAATCCTTATATAGGTGTCTTAGCCAACTTTTTCACACTTTTCTTTATCTTCTCAATTACACTGTATTGTCAAATACCTATTTCAGAATTAGTTATTGCATGTTTTTGAACATTATTCCATCTTCTTCATTTGGTGAATGAAATTGCATTATTTGGAATCAAAATTTGCATTCAAAAGTTATCATTTTTTAGGTTCCTATATCTTACACTAGTCAAATATTTCATTCTAGATCTGAAAGTTGCATTCAATCTTGTTCAAACATTTTTAACATTGCTACATGTCCATATTGTCCTTTAAATTGGGATCCATTGAGAAAATTTTGGAATTTCAATTACTATTTCAACTATTGGTAAGTATAATTAGGATCGTTAAGTAGTTTAGTTCACATTCAAACCTTAATTTTATAAAACCCTTGACCAGGACCCATTCACCCAGGGGTGACCTATTCCTACTTTTCTTGGCTAAATTTTGTTTTTTGAGACCATTGTTGTTGTGTTTACTATGTGTTCCTACTTGTTGCTTCCTATTTTAGAGTGTTTGCTATACCTATTTTATAGTTTGGTATTCATCTTGGGTTAAATTTTAGTGTTGTGAAACTTGTATGAGTTTTAAAATATAGTGTCCTATTTCCAATACTCTAGTGAGGAATAGTTCTAGACTCATGGCATCTTGTGTTGCTTGAAACATAGAAAAATAGGTGGATCAATAATGATAACAAAATGGGGTTATGATGCAATAATATTCTTTAGTTTATTAGGATAAAGAGATCCCCTAGGACAAGATTGAATTTCAACCCTTAGGTGAGTCAACCTTGTTGGAGATCTTTCTATTTTAATTATGACTTAGGGCAAGGTAAATCAGCTATGACAACACTTTTGAGAGATGAATGAAAAATACCAAATAAATGCAATGATGCAATGTAACACATGAAACCTCTAAATTAAACCTTAATCTAGTACAATCTATAAATAAATTATAGATCTGAGAAGGGCTTGATTTTATGCACCTATGATAAATAGCTTATCTTGAGTGTCCTCTTGGGACTCATTTTCCCAAGTTAGAATGGGTCTTGCTACACGGACTGACAAATTTCTTTCGCAGTTCTCTGGTTCTATGTCTACACTCCTAATTCCTTTGGGTTTCATAGTTGAAATTCAAAAATAAATTTGAAAGTGAGTTTGTGTGGCTTAATGACAACTTTGACAACTTTTTCATTTCTCTTTTGATAGATCTTTAATCCTTCTTCAACCTAAGATCTGCAAAACACATAAGAGGGAAAAAATGTTTGTTTTTGGTGAATGGGGGTTTGCCTTGGTCAAACCCTATTTTGGTAATTAAACCTTCAAACTGAAAAAATTAAACATGAAATGAATAATGAATGAACAAGTACTATGTTTCAACTCACAAAACCCTTTCTTTTGAAAACCTTGAAGTATTGAAGCTTTGTAGGGCTCTCCAAGGTATCGATCTTGCATGAAGTGTCTTGATTGATGATGTGATCTTGATGCTCAAATCTTGATTTGAAACTTGAAACCTACATCACAATGTTAGCTCCAAAAACATACATGATGCTTGATATCTTGATTGCTGCAATAAATTCTTGCAGATTTTTCTCTTGAACACCTTTGACAACAATCTTAGATCTTGTGAAGTCTCTCTTGAAAATATAGGATGCTTCTAGGATTTGAATTGATAAAAAGGCCTTGTATGAATAGGTAATTTTCTAATTTCCCAAAAATTAAACATTACAAGCTAACATTTGAAATTGAATTTGGGATCATGAAAAGGCCACAAAAAAAATATTTAAAATTTAAAATTAGTAACTAAAGGGGGGCCATTTTCCCAAGGTAAAATGGGTCCTAACCTAAATTTCTAGGACCTATTCATTTTGGGGTGTTAAAAATGATAATTGTATTAATTAAATCATATTTCCCTTTCATAACTTTTAATTAATTAGGCTTGTAGATTCAGAATAGGAACAATTAGAGGCTTACTGAAGTCTAGTTTATTAAGGGACCCAAACATAGTGTGAAAATGTAAAGGAGTACATTTTCCAACATTGAATTTAGCCCCTACTTTAGTGAGAGGGTGAGCCCTATGCTCAAAATCACACTAAAGTAGTCAAACAAGTGTCAAGAAAGGTCTAATTGTACAATTGTTGGAAAGATAAGATAACAAAGGTCAAGGAGAATGATCATGATCCCAAGATCTAAGATCTAATGGAAAACCAACAAAGGCACAAAAGAGACACATGCCTATGTTAAATATGCAGCAGTAAGATACGATACATAAGCATACAATGCCAAAATTAATTAGAAGAGAAAGAGGGGTGGATCAAGCATCTAATATTTGTCCAATCAGTATGGATCAAGCCTTAGTTGTTTTTCTAGAAACATTTAAAAGTGGAAACCTGTTTTCCCTTATATAAACCAAATGTACTCACATAGGTTGGTGAAATTCGTTGTCCACTAGGTGAGCCCCAAAAAAGTGGCTAATGGGAAGTAATGTCAGGTATAGGCTCCCATTGTACTTGTTCAACAAAAACTGCCAAGCCTTTGTAGTTTTATATTTACCTTTGCGATTGTGCCTTAATTTACAACTGCTCACTACCCTCGGAGTGCTCCACGTGGCTTCCTCTCAAAGCTTTTTTCTTGTTGTATTGCTTTGCCTTTTTCCGATCTCCATCTGCATGCCACGTGTCTTTCTCTAGCTGCTTTCCGAGCTAGGCCCGCCTGGTACTTAATATTGCTTGAAGCACTCCACGTGGCTCCCTCTCAGAGGTTTTCACTGGGCATCTCTTCGACTTTCTGTCGGGCTCCGTCTGAGTGACATGTGGTGATTACTACTATGCCAGTTACCTTGGAAATTTCGCTTAAAATTTTGTACTGGTGTGCTGCTGTGTTTCTTGTTGTGGTGCCACGTATTCTCACCTACTGTTGCATGTTTTTCTATTCCATGTCATGGCTTTTTTGGCATGCTCTTGGCCGATTGATGGTCATTGTGGTGGCTCGAGATGATCTAGGTCATCGGTATCTGCTTACAGTGGTTTTTCTCTTGATACATTTTTAGGCGGTGGGCTGGCCTATAATACGACCATGTTTCTTTTTAATTAGGTTGTTGGTTAAGTTTTGCAAAAAACTCCCGAGCATTGGGAAGAAGGCCTTTGTAATAGCTTTATTGAATTTGAAGACTCCAAACTATGCCAAATAATTTTGACCTTTTTGTTTGTTTATCCATTTAATGAGACTATTGGTCTATGCCGCTATCTTCTTTTATTGTATGAATGCCTGTTCTTCAGCTTTCTATAATTTTTCATAACTCAATAAATACAAACCATGTTTACTTCAACTCTTCTATGTTAGCTAAAAGTTATGCTAAAATTATGTTATGCAAAATAGAAGGTACTCTTACATTTCAAGTGCTTTTGAGAAAATTAGTTTAACTAACAACAATTTAGTGGTTCGGGCCTTTGTGTTCTACACTATGCTTTGGTAAATTTGTCAAAGACTTTGGTGCATCACCTATAGTGTAAATTTCACATTTATGCTATCTTCCTCACCCTTTACTTCCCCCACTAAATGAAGAGCCAGCTTCAGTAAAATCCTGGAGGTCACTTAGCTAGTGCAAAACGTCCCCCATTAGCTAAGTTTCCCATGAGACTACTGCTACATGCAAAATTCTACATCAATAGTTCTTTCTTTGGCACACTCGGTGGGATTGTGAACAAGCACATTCACCTAATTTTTATAAGTGTGTATGTGCCATCAGCCTATAACTAGGTCGTAGATAGCAAGAGTCCCTGGCCAGCTTGTACCACCATTAGTTTCTGTGCACACGAGAGGTCACCGAGGCAGCCCTTCACCTCCTCTGTCTCTTTTGTCACCTTCTACTCCACCATCGCTTGCTTCCACTAATCATATGGCTGATAGAAACTATGTAGCATGGGACTTCGACAGTCCTTTAGTAGCACTTGTTCCTCCTGTAGTGTGGGCTCCCATTCCCACTTCTGCTCTAAAAGCTATCCCTAAGTATTTTGGGGATGAGTTAAAGACACCAACGAAGCATTTGCAAGATGTAGCAGATGTATGTCTGGTACATGGGGTATCAAATGAAAATGTAGCTCTTAGGATGCTAGCCACCTCCTTCCGAGGAAAAGTGCTAAACTGGTACCGGACTCTCGAAGCTAGAACTATTGCAACTTGGGACCAGCTTAGAACTCCATTTTATGAATGATTTTCCAATGCTGGAAATAGATCATTGGTGTACCATCAACTGGCAAATATAAAGTGAGCTCTTCATGAAGCTCTGCCTTATTTCAATGTGAGGTTCCATTCGACCTAGTAGAGAGTGACTATTGGAAGCCGACCACCTTTGGATCTGGCATTCATGTTCTACCTAAAGTCGATCAATGCTGACATCTCCATGATGTTACAAGCTCTTGGTGGAGAGACTCTACCCAATGCTTATGCTTTGGCTGTCACTGCAAAAAATAACCTGATTGCCACTGAAAAGTTGGCACCGAGACCGATAATGCCATTGTTTCTTGAATGCAATGCTGTAGAGGTTGAAGTTCCTTCCACTAGTGTGCCTACTGCTCTGGCCCATTCTATGTATGTTTATCCCAAAAATGCTCCGAGCATAGCTCTGATGGTAGCTCTTATGCCTAATCCCTTGGCTACCAAGATGAATGAGATGAGAGAATAGATGTGAGCCATGACCAATGAGTTAACTACAATGAAGTGGAAACAATATAGTTATCAGAAGCCAGCTTACCAGAGTTACCAAGGTGGAAAATCTCCCTACTAATAAAATCAATGGCAGGATAGGTCACATGGAAATACTTCAGCTCAACTGAGTAACTAGATTATTTTGGTAAGCCTACCAATGCAGACCATCCATCCTAGTTTGAATAAAGAGTTGGTAGCTAGAAAAAATAACTTAGCTAAAGATGCCAATTCATGGTGCTTTCATTGCAATTATGCACACATGCCAAGAAATTGTCCACAGGGAAACTTGTAACAAAAGATCACTGACCAACGTAGCCAAGGTGACACACCAGACCCCGATAACCCATCATATGCCTCTTAGCAGATAGACAATGTTGTCCTTGCTACTCAAATGCAAGGGATGTCCATTCAGTAAGAATCAAACATTATTCCAGACTAGGCTTTCTTTTCTTGGATGGAAGGAAAAGAGTCAGCTTTTCTGAATGATATCGCAATGGATAAAGTGCCCCAAGTGCAATCTAACTACAACACACATTCAAAGCATAGACTAACTGGAGAGTTCACAACCTTGCCTACCAATGCTTCACTGCAACCAATGCCTAGCCCAGTGGTAGGCCTATTGCCCATCCCACCACAGTCTAAGGTGGCTATTCCTAGCTCTCTGAGTCCCCTTCCTTTGAAGGTGAAGGCTCTATCAATCACTCCTGCTGTTGCCAAATAGCCAGATGCGTTGGCTGCGAAGCCAATGTCAACTATGAAGCCTAAAGAGAAAGAAAACACAACTCACCAATCGAGAGCGAAGTTCAACATGGTGGAACAACTAAAAAAATCATCTGCCAATGCTTCTTTGTGGGATGTCCTGGCTATTCCAGAGCAGAAGGTACTATTACAAAAGGCTTTTTTAGGAGAGGAGGATGCAAAGGTTCCTACTTAGTCTAATGAAGAGAAAATATCTAGGCCTAACATGGATAAAGTGCTAACAATTCAACTGAAGGAGAAGCTTGAGTCTAGAAAAGAAAGTAAGTCTAAATCTAAGCCTTTATTTCTAACACTTATTATTGCCGACAAGCTGTTACATAATTGTATGATCGACTCTGGTGCTAGGACCACTATCATGCCAAAGTAAGTAGCTAATGCTTTGGGTTTAAAATATGAGCCTCTGAACAAAGGAGTCATGCAACTAGATGGAAATAAGGTTGATACTATTGTGATAATCAAGGTTTTGCTTATGACTTTGTTTTCCTACCCTAGTATCACTGTAAATCAGGATACTATACTCATTGATATTCCTCCTCTATTTGAGAATTGTTTGTCCCAGGAATTCATAGCAAATATCGAAGGATATCTAGCACTGGACTAGTCACACTTGATTTTGATGACCAAACATGGAGCCAAGATGAAACTATTGTCGAAAACTTTGCATTCCGAACATGTCATTGATGAGGCCCTGCTCAACTTTGAAGCAACACATACTTCAATCACTTGGGAAGAAAGGTTCAATGTGGAATTTCTGGAAGAAGAGGAGGCTACTAGCTCCCAAAAAGAAGATGAAGAAAATTTGTTGAAGAAGTTCATTGATATAGACCCTTTTAGGAATTACCATGCAATCGGCCTCAGATCCTATGTTATACATGAAGAGGGGCAGATTATGCCCAAAGTCCCTAAGGAGCCTAGAGGTGAACAATCTTCAGAATTATGGACTTTGAATTTTGATGGTGCAAGATGCAAAGTAGGAGCTGGAGCTGGAATTTTTTTTACATCCCCTTCTAAGGAAAATACCTTGAGGTCATATCACTTCCAGTTCACATGCTCGAACAATGAAGAAAAATATGAAGATCTTGTCCATAGTTTAAGCCTTGTGAAGCAAATGGGTGCAAAGAAGATATGTGTGTTCAGAGATTTAGAGCTGGTGGTCAACCAAATCTGTGGAACTTCAGCTACAAAGAATATCCGTATGTGATCCTATCGACATAGAGTCTGGGATCTGATTGACAACTTTGAGGCATTCAATATTTAGGCTATTCCAAGGGAGATGAATTCTGAAGCCGAAAGAATGAAAACTATTGGGGCTCAGTTCGAGCTAGCCTCCAAATTATTGAGAAATAAGCATGCGGTGAGGGTAATTGTAAGACCCACTATTCCAGATAATAATCAAGATTGGAAAGTATTCGACAGCGATGCTCATATTGCATCATTCCTCCAGTCATCTAGAGAATTCACCGATCAACTGCAACCAAAGATCACTGAAGCTTACGGGGATCAAATTATCTAGCTGAAATCCAACAAGCTTCCAAGAGGCCTAGTCACTCTAGAGAGCTTGTTTGATTTTGATTATGCGACAAGAGACAAAAGGAAGCTTGTGGCTGCCAAAGGTGATTACACTGATTTGCATATCAGGGATGACAGAAAGCTCAAGGTCAGAAAAGAAGTCTCTCAGAAAAATAAGGACAGACTAAGGATTTCTATGAGGAATACTCAAGTGTAGTGGCCTGGTCATATGATGATCTTAAAGGATATGATCCTGGGATCATCGAGCATACAATTGAGTTGTCGAAAGGGGCAAAGCCAGTTCGTCAAAGGCAGAGACCTATGAACCCAAAGATAGAGTCTCTCATATCATAGGAGCTAAATAAGTTGATCGCATCCCGAATAGTGTTTTCGATCAAACACAACACTTGGGTGTCAAACCTGGTGCCAGTCCAGAAGAAAAATGGGGACACACGCCTTTGCATAGACTTCCATGACTTGAATAGAACATCCTTTAAGGATCATTATCCCCTGCCTTCAATGGAGGTAATTCTGCAAATTGTAGGTGGCTCTGAAATGTTTTCAATGTTGGACAGTTTTTTGGGCTACAACCAGATTCGAGTAAAGGAGGAGGATCAACACAAGATAGCGTTCACCATGAAGTGGGGGAATTATGCATATGCTAAGATTCCTTTTGAACTCTCAAATGTTGAAGCCACTTTTTAGAGGGCTATGGATATTGCCTTTAGGGATTTGATCCATAAGATTATACTCATCTATATGGATGATTTGATAGTATTTTCAAAACTTGCTAATGATCATTTTGACCATTTGGAGCTTGTCTTCACAAAGTGCCAAGAATTCAGGATTTCTTTAAATCTGAAGAAATGTGTGTTCAGATTTCCCCAGGGGAAGCTATTGGGATATGTTACAATCTCTAAAGAAGGCATTTCCATTGATCCGGAAAGAGTTGATGCAATTCGGGAGCTTCCATTACCTATCAACAAAAAGGGTGTGCAGTCTTTCCTGGATAAGGTCAACTTTATTAGCTGATTCATTGTAGAATTCGCAAGGACCGTTCAGACTATTACCTTGATGGTAAAGAAGGACCAAACTTTCAAATGGATGGTGGAAGCCAGAAAAGCTTTCGAGCTTATAAAGGAGGCTATTTCTTTCGCTCCTGTGTTGGTAAACCTCGACCTATCAAAATATTTTATTATGTATGTTTTTGGTGGCGGCAATAGTATTGCCATGGTGCTTATGCTAAAGAATGATGAAGAGAAAATGGAGTCCCCTATTGCTTTCTATTCATGAACCTTGAAAGAGTATGAATTAAAGTACAAATTTGTAGAAAAGCAGGCCTTTTCCATTGTTAAAGGGTTTAAAAAATTCTGACATTTGATATCATATAACAAGGTGATTGTTTGTGTACCGCATCCTAATGTGCGGAAGTATATAATGGAGGGAGAAATCATAGAGAAAAGAGCTAATTGGATCACCAAGATCCTAGAATATGATATTGAAGTCAGGCCCATCAAGACTGTCAAAGGAAAAGGACTATGTGAATATCTCATAGAAAACAGTGAAACAGTGATAGAACTTGAGGCTTCGAAGCCTGTGTTTTTGAATGAAGAAACTTCTCAGGGTGACTGGCTGGAAGATAGAATAAAATTCATATAGATAGGAAGGTATTCGATCAATCTACCCTCTTTCAAAAGGTGTTTCTATCATTTTAAAAATAGTAATTATGTTTTCCTGGAGGGTGTCCTATTTAAGAGAAATTTTAATGGAATTCTACTGAGGTGTGTAAATAAAGAACATGCCAAGAAAATATTAGATCAATATCATAACAGCCTGGCTGGAGGACATTTTTCTACAAGGACCATGGTGATTAAAGTGATATGTGCTGGTTATTTCTGGCCAACACTCTTCAACGATGCATTTTTACTGATTAGGTCTTGCAACAAATGTCAGTTTCATGTTGGGAGGAGAAAGAATGTTGCTATGCCATTAAGGCCTATAGAAGTAGAACTTTTTGCTCAATGGGGCTTAGATTTCATTGGGATGATTAGCCCTTTATCTTTAGCTAGATATAAGTGGATTTTGACAGCTACAGATTACTTCACCAGGTGGGCAGAGGTAGTGCCATTAAAAAATGCTACAGAGGTGGAGATTGTTAATTTCTTAGAAGAGTTGGTAGCCAGATTTGGCCCAACTAAAACAATCATTTTTGACAATGCTAAAGCATTCCTAGGCTCAAAGATGAGCCAGTTTGCATTAAAATATGGGGTTTGCCTGAAAACCTCTTCTAATTATTACCCCCAAGGAAATGACCTCATAGAGTCTACCAATAAAAACCTCATTAGGTTAATAAAGAAAATAGGCTCCGAACACCAAAAAGAATGGCATAGGAACCTCCAGATAGCATTGTGGGTAGACTAAATCACACCCAAGCAGGTACTAAAGCCATCCCCTATGAGATGGTGTATGCCAATGAGGCCTTGCTGCCTATTGCCATGGAAATTCTTGCCCTGCAACTGCTTAAATCTCTAGAAATTGAGCAAAACAAAGTAATGGAGGTGAGATTTTTTGAGTTACTCGAGGTACAAGAAAAAGGAGAGCACACCCTCAAGGTGATGAACAGCCGCCAACAGGTGATTAAGAAATGGTTTGACAAAAAGGTGTCGGATCAAGGGTTACAATGTGGGGATTTAGTACTCAAGTTCAATGAGCGCGGAGCAAAGCCCGGTCAGCACAACAAGTTCGACAGCCTTTGGGAAGGACCTTTCAAAATTACCCAGTGCAAATAGTTCAACTCTTTTCAGTTGAAAGATGAAGAAGGTGACCCCCTTAGTATTCCAGTTAATGGGATACATCTTAAAATATTTTATTAGTTCTGCCTGTGTGAAGGCCATGTAAATTGTAAATATGTAATTAATTTTTTTTGCTTTAAGTTTTGGTTGTTCTTGGTGCTTCATAATGATGGAAATAATGCAAGAAAATAGAAGAAAATATTGTAAATGGGCCAAGATTTTTGAAAAGACACATATTATATATAAGAGCCAAAAATTTACACTATAATTGGAGGGGCTAGAGGCTTTGCATCAATATTTACATATGTTTACTATAGAGCGGAGCTTGTAAGGTGAAAAAAAAAAATTGGGATTATTTTCATTCTCAAGTTATTAGTGGGAAGGACCAACAATCATGGCAACAGGTGGCACGAGATTGAGAAACACCATTCTCTCAAAATCTTCATACCACTGAAGATTTTGAAATGGTTCAATGTAGTGCACACGCATAAGGAAGTAGCAGCTGGTGCGGACCTTGACGCAATGCTCCTCATGGGTCTCCAGCTCGAAGCTGAAGAGGAAGGGCCTAGTTGGAATGATTCCTCCATGCAGTTGTTGCAGGTGAATGTTATGAACCGAGGGGATCCCATGACCAAATTAAGCCGTGTGCACATTCTTCTCTAGGCCTCCGAGGTAGCATCGAGGGAAGACCCACTTTGTCAACTTTAAGATTTTTCATTTGGAAACACTAATGTCCAGCAGTGAGGCTACAAAGTGGGAGCAGATGCTAGTATTTACCTAGTACTTCTCTTCATACTCCATGCAATCTTTCCCCAAGACCCACTTGATTGCCTTTACATACAACAGGTTCTTCACGCTTTTCATGCGCTTTAAGCACCTGCATCTAATTTTTCATAAAAATGTCACTTGAGTCTTCTTGCAGACAAGCCTCACTGGCGTTTCCATGTTTACTTTTCTAGCTAGAAAAATACAATTGTTAAGTAAATATCGGAAGCTTGTTAAGCTAGGAATGCTAGAAAATTTTGTGATTTGCTATGCTACCAAGGGTCTTATTTATAGATTGGTTAAGGTTCGCCAGCTGAGGAAAGCCATAATTACGACTGAGCCAAGAGTGTCAAATTGCCTTGGTTTTCAGTGTTAAAGCGTACGAGGTGATGGGAATGTGTGGGTATGATTTACAACTTGCTCTATTGAGTTTCTAGATTCATTAGAGCCTAGTCAGGTGTCGGCACAAAGCGTTGTTGTCCCATCTGAATCAAGATGAAATCTTAGAGAAAAGGTTGTTGGGTGACGTGCCCTATACATTCAATAAAGTCAATTAATGCAAATAGCCTTTGAGGGGATGTTTGCAAGGTTTCCTTGGTTCGTCTTTCAAGAAAAATCAGGCTTCGTCACATATGAGAGGCTGTCTCTTAAATGCTGGAGCAATTTGGCTAGTTGGCGATCTTTTCGCACATATGAAAAGCTGGCAACGCATAATGGAAACCTGGTATAAATGGCTGGTAGATACCCTTTTCGGCCGCTTTTCTCGAGGATCAAAAAGGCAAGTTATGGCATGCAGAAATACATTTATTGCAAGGAGTTACCTAAGGCATTCGCAAGAGAAAATATTTTTTTAGGAAAAAGCTAAGTCATTTGCAAGGTTTGCAGAAAAGTTCTTGCGAATACCAAACATGGCTGAAATGGTAAAGAACCCAATGCAGACCCTAGCTCTAGCAAATCTAAGAGAGCAAATGAGAAGGATGCCCTGTGTGCAGCTCTAGGACCAGGAGTCTAATGCTACTCCCAGCATCCCTACCAAGCCTTGTTGGCTGTTCACTCATCCGGTGGACCAGAGAGTACTAAATGCAATCGCTCACAGAGATCAGACTTTGGTCATGGAGGATTGGGATAACATCTTTGATCCTCAACTGTCTCAAAATCCTAAGAGCCTTTGAGAGGCTACATGCAAAAAAATGAAGCATATAACGAACCCTTTCAATAAGCGTCTTTGGTTCTGTGGGCTTCCATAATACATGGTTCCTTTGGTGCATCCGTGCCCAAAAATTGTGGCAACATGCACGACACACTTTGATATAGATACTGGAGTGATTGGCAGTAAAAATTTTAGGGTAGTCATTAGCCCTGAAGCTATTCAAGATATGTTGTGCATCTCTCTTCCCTTAACCCGGGAGGTTGAAATTTTTGAAGCGAAAAGAATGCAGCAAAAGTGGGGGGATCTTCAAAAGGTGCAATAGTTCTATCACTCTGAGATCAATTAGCCAACAAGTAGTTCGACGCTGCCCAAATTCCCTTTTAATTTGAAGGCTCTGAAAGGTGGGTCTTCTTCTGTTGCTTCTATGCTAGCGCTGGTGTGTGGTCTGGATTCAAACAAACACATTCTTGAGTTTCAAAATGTGCCTCAGCTTTATGCTGAAGAGGAATCATGAGGCCTCGCTCCTAGATTTTGCAAGAGTTATCAGTGATGGAATTTGGCAGCAGCTGCAGGAATTCCAGGCTAGCTCTAGGTTCAGGTATCCCTTTTTCTTGGCCTACTTGATTCTACATCAAAATTTGGATTATTTTCCAACATTTATGTCTCTAGCCATTTTTGACGAGGGTGGTTTGAGAAAGCTAGTCTCAACATGGGCTCCTATCATGTCAAAAACTTTTGATTTCTATGCATTTTCTAATTCATTCTTAGCCCCAACCCTACGGGCTTTGGATGGAGCTAGCATTAATATGACTGCACGCATATCGCCCCGACAGAAGTCCTGGTTGGGTAAGCTTGTACCTCCCTATGATTGGTTCTTTGGCATGGATTTCACCATACTCCACATACCTAGTTTTTCCTGGGAGCCCTTCTAGCTCCCCCATTATCTTTCAGACAGAGTGCTGGCCCTAGAAGCAATGAGGCAGCTATATACCCTTGATGATGATTACTAGGGGGGAAACATTTAACCTCCTATTTTCTGATACCAATCATGTTTGGATCCATATCACTAATCAAGAAGAGACTTTGAAGATTGATACTTCAGAGATTCTACTTTCAAAATTGGGTCACCTTGGGTTGGTACCAATAGAAGATTCCTAGCATTACAACCCCAACAATAATTTATCAGGGGTCGGCATCAAAATGCCACATTCGTGTTGGCCATTCTGGGACCTTCAGAGGAATGTCGAGGAAGGAAATTTATGTAGATATATAGGCCTTGAGTATTTTCCTACCGATGATAATCATCAGCCATGGTTGAATTTTTATTTCATCATGGGGAAGGCCAACCCAGAGTAGAAAATCAATCTGTCCCTATGCACTCAATTGACTAAGCTCAATTGGACGTCCAAGAAGATTTGAGATTTCTGGATATACCGACAGGAGACTCTGGCAACTGGAAAGCTTCATGGAGAGGTAGCCCTCGATGAAAGATTTGATGATATCTAGGAGAATGAGCATCCGGACATTGAAGGATCTCTAAACCGATCAACATCTGTGCAACATTATAGAAATGAAGAGATTGCCACAGAGCCTAGGGAAGAAGTAACTCAGAATTCCCCCACCATTGCCAAGAACCCAATGCATGAGAGGGATGCTGGTAAACAACTTGCACAAGAGGAGGATCCACACACGTAAGCATCAGAGCCATCCAGCTCCTCTAAATCAAAAAGGAAGCGAGCGAGGACTACACTGGTCGGAAGTGGGTCATTGTAGATCTTGATGATTATCCTAAGGAAAAGAGGCAATGAACTGGAGAGTCCGGTAGAGAGGAGGAGCGGCCCCTGGTGGAAGCAGTTGATGCATCTGTCACTCTGCATGATCCTCAAGTAAATTTTCCTCCATCTTCTCTCTCTACCATGTCTCTGGTCTCTTCTTCTTCTACCCCTGCTTTTTTATCTATGCCAGTTCTCTCTACTACTAGATTTCCTGGGCAGTCCAGTCTTGCCCCTCTCGGTTTCCCACCTTTATCTTCCACTTTCCATCCCTTACCCGGAGAGCAATTTGGTGTAAGTATTGGGTTCGTGGGCCACCAATTTTTATCTCCAAGGCCCGGCCCTATGGTTGGTGCATCTCCATTTTTCCCTTACACCTTGTTTCCATCTCCTTCGAGTGGCCAATTCATTCCGCCATTCTCCATGGCTATTATAACATGACCCAACAAGACTTCTGATGTGTTGAGTACATTGTCTTTCCTGCTGGTCGTCCCTTAGGAGTACCCTTTTGCTAGTGGCCTGGGTATCTCGGCCTAGGAATATTTCTTGCAGGTTGATGCAAATAAGAGCGCTCGCGCCAACCAGATAAGCAAAAGGAGACAAAAAGATGCAACCAGGCAGGCAGAGCCCCACTTTCAAACTGTATTCAATGAAAGTCAAAATTCTCTGATGTTTGCAAAAATCACTCCTAATGTGATCAAGTCAGTAGGAGAAATGTTGTCGAGTGATTATTCTGTGAATTTTGTAGGGTTAGACTTGTAGTAGGCCCGCCCACAAGATAAAGTTGAGCTAATGGAGGAGACCCAAAAATAAGTGACCACTGATTTTCTCAAACTTAGCCGATAGGAAAAGAAAAAGGATGACCAAATAGCAGAGCTCAAGGGAAAAGTCTACATCTAGGTGAACAAGTTTAAAGCCAAGGAGAACAAAATAAAGCACTTGGAAAAGGAGAGGAGTGCCTTCAAAAATGAAATCAAGGAGCTACAAAATTTGAGCACAGAGATTGTTCCAACTCTCCAGTAGGAGGTCGAGCAGAGCCGAGCAAACGAGGATAAAATCCACGCTAAGTCTAACCTGCTAACTAAGGGAATGAAGGAGCTCCGACAGAACACCAATGCTGAAATTAATGAAATGAATGCCAACCTAGAGTTGTAAATTCAAAAGGCGAAATGGGCCGAATTGGCCTTGGCAGAAAAAGAAAAAGAAGTTTTCACTCTAAGGAAGTATATGTCTACATTGGACAGGAACTTGTCAGAGCTAAAGGCAAGTTTGAGCAATAGAGAGGTAGAATTGGGTACCCTAAGGACCCAACCTCTTGTACCCCATATGAACTCATTGGTGATCACAAAAGAGTTGTATTCATCATACTGGGACAAGGTGAAGGCTTTGTTCCTTACTCTTTAGCCCACCTTAAAATTTATGGTGCAAGCAGCTAGCCTTTTCAAAAGAGTGAGTGAATCAATACAACAAGTTCAAGAGTTAACTTGTGACAAGGTTCCGGAGGCTCAAAGTTTATTGGGCAAGTTGTATACTACTTCCGATAAAGCATTGAGCAACATGGGCATCAATGACCAAGTGACAGTGGCTATGGGTGTAAGTATACTCATCTCTATGCATGAGGCCATTCAACAGGTAGCAGAATGTAGGTCTCGGTTGAACCAGGTTACCAACAATATGCAGGCAAAATTTTCCCATTTGACTTAGAGAGGCCTTCCTTCGCCCTTCATTGTAGATCAGGCGGTAGTAGGTGTGGAGCATATTGTTGCAATGATAAAAGAGAAGAAGCAAGACCTTTCTATCTTTCAATCTTTTGATCAATCTCCGATCGCCAAGGAAATCAAAGGAATCATGCATCAACTAGCAAAACTCCTCTTCCAATTGGAATTGGAAATGAAAGTATTAGGCAGATTGCCTTTTAAGGCAATTATCGATCTTAGGCTAGCTCACAAGAATCTGTGAGCTCTCTGTGTGTCGTTAAATGAAGTATGGACCAGTCTACAGGCCACCCTCTCGAGGTTGTGAGCAGTTTGGGGATGCTGAACCAAAGTTTCTGGGGTTCTTCATTCTGCGAGCAAAATGCCCCTGTGAGTCGCCAAACTATTCAACAAAAAATACCATGCCTTTGCAATTTTATATTTACCTTTGTGGCTACGCCTTAATTTACAACTGCTCACTACTCTCGGAGCACTCCACGTGGCTACCTCTTGAATATTTTTGCTTATTGTATCGCTTCACCTTTTTCCGATCTTCGTCTATGTGTCACGTGTCTTTCTCTAGCTACTTTCTATGTTGGGCCTGCCTAGTACTTAATCTTGCTTGGAGCGCTCCACTTGGATCCCTCTCAGAACTTTTTGCTGGGCATCTCTTCGACTTTCTGTTGGCCTCCGTCTAAGATACACATGGCAATTACTGCTGTGCCAGTTACCTTGGAAATACCGCTTAAACTTTTGTACTAGTCTGCTATTGTGTTTCTTGTTGTGGTGCTGTGTGTTGTCACTTGTTGTTGCATGTTTTTTCATTCTATTTCGTGGATTCACTGGCATGCTCCTAGCCGATTGATGGTCGTTGTGGTGGCTCAAGATGATCTGGGCCGTCAGTCTCTGCTTATAGTGGTTTTTCTCTTGATACATTTTCAGGTGGTGTGCTGGCCTATAATACGGCCATGTTTCTTTTTAATTAGGATGTTGGTTAAGTTTTGCAAAAAACTCCCGAGCACTGGGAAGAAGGCCTTTGTAATAGCTTTATTAAATTTGAAGACTCCAAACTGTGCTAAATAATTTTGGCCTTTCTATTTTTTTATGCATTTAACGAGACTATTGGTCTGTGCCACTATCTTCTTTTATTGTATGAATACCTATTCTTTAGCTTTCTATAATTTTTCATAACTCAATAAATATAGACCATGTTTACTTAAACTCTTCTATGTTAGCTAAAAGTTATGCTAAAATTATGTTATGCAAAATAGAAGGTACTCTTATGTTTCAAGTGCTTTTGAGAAAAATTAGTTTAACTAACAACAATTTAGTAGTTCAGGCCTTTGTGTTCTACACTATGCTCTGGTAAATTTGTCTAAGACTTTGGCGCATCGCCTGTAGTGTAAATTTTACATTTATGCTATCTTCCTCACCCTTTACTTCCCCCACTAAACAAAGAGTCGGCTTCAGTAAAATCT
The DNA here is from genome assembly GCA_007115665.2 of Sequoiadendron giganteum. Taxonomy (NCBI): domain Eukaryota; kingdom Viridiplantae; phylum Streptophyta; class Pinopsida; order Cupressales; family Cupressaceae; genus Sequoiadendron; species Sequoiadendron giganteum. The sequence continues at coordinate 288,719,931 of CM021101.1, read as the reverse complement.
CAGAGGTCACTTAGCTAGCGCAAAATGTCCCCCATTAGCTAAGTTTCCCATGAGACTACTGCTACATGCAAAATTCTGCATCAACATTCCTTACCATACTAAAGTTATACCTCCTAATAAATTTGATAAGGTGCCATAGAAATGGTCACAAGGCTAGCAAGATGCACTATGCTAGGCACTAATGAAAAAGGATCCACTAAAAAGCAAGAAAGTTGTTTTATTCTTGGTGGCCTTGATCCATGCAATAGAATATTCAAAGGGGTTTTTCTTAGTTCATGAAAGGTCTCACCTTAGGGAACATTGTGCCTAATGTCTCCAAGAAAGGACTCATCAAGGATAAAATATTTTCAACTTAGGGAATGCAATCCGTAGCATCACCACTAAGAGGAATGTGATATGCGAAGAAAGGTCATAATATTGAAGGACATAAAACTTGCTAACACCACTAAGAAGACACATCACATGAAGTAAGAAGAACACAATTTGAAGAAAACAATGAGTAGTGATGTGTATGCCCCCACTTTATAGAAATTACTAAACACCATGTTGTGAGCAATTACTTTAAAGTATATTATGATAAATTCCAATACATGAGCACTTTATTCAGAAATCCCTATGTAAAAATATGTTTCCTAGTAGAGCTACGTCATGAAAAGGAGGGTTACCACCCATATACAATTCAAAGATAACACATAAGGGATCCATGGATCTGGGGTCAGCTTTTGTCATTGCTACAGTGATATAATTGAGCTCTAAACTATCATCATTCCCCAAATAACTCATGAAACAACAAGCACAAAGGAAGAATGCCACATAAAGAGAGTACAAAGAGAATCTTTTGGTTCAACATGGAAGAGACCTGAATGTCTCGATGCCTTATGTCATCCCCAAAAGGAAAAAATAAGACACAAGATAAAGGTTGCAACAAAGAGAAGAATGTAGATACAAATAGACGAATGTCACAATGTATTTTTTTCTTTGTATCCTTGCACCAATGGAGTGACAAGGGTCATCCAAAGTAGGATCACAACCACAACAAGTAGCACAGTATGGGGGATCACATTACACACATGAAATCACAAAGAACACAAAGAGAAGACTAGTATGGCACATGTGAGTTAACCTATAGTGGGTCATTTGCATCCCAATCTTGTCCATCATATGTAGAAGGTTAATAACTAAAAAAAGGTAAAATGAAAAATGTTGTACTAGGAGAATCACCAAGTTCAACACATGGTGATTCACTCTTTATAGGAGGACCACCATGGTTGTTATCATCTAAGCACATGGAAGAGGAAAACAATAAAATTTTAGCCCATTATGCACTTCCTCATCAATCTTATCAATCTCATCATCATCATCGAAGTTAATAATAGTAGGAGGCCTAATGACAATGTCCAAAGAAGTTTATTTTTGTTTTCATTGTGGAAAAGATGCAGGATCATCATGATTTTTTCAATTAGTGTTTGATTTTGATTTTCTATTTTATTATCTTCTTTTAATCTATGATCAATTTCATGGCATCTACACCTACGCTCTTTAGCATTTTGGTTTCTTTTTGTATGGTTTTCAAGTTGTGATTGTGTAGGATGTAGGAGTGGGTTTATCAACCAAAACTTTCTTTTCTTCCAGCAATGGAGGAACATTACGAACCATGGAAGGTTTTTCAACCACTTTCTCTTTAACTTATAAACTTGTTTGATCCTAGGAGGGACAATACAACTTATTTGGTTATCTCTTGGTCTTTTGTAGGAAATAGGTGATGGATTTTTCATGGGTTGGTTGTGGTTACTTGGAATACCTTATGGTTCAATCATGGGTTGAGGCATGTTGCTAAAGGATAATTCTGCTATACAATTTGCCTTTAACATTTGGTAGGATTTGAAAAAGAAGTCCTCATGAGGCCTAATAGGTTCTATAGGTTTTGGAAAAAATAAATCTTATGAGAAATTTCCACATGAAGACATAAGATTAAAGCCACTATGGTGCATAGTAAATATTCCATTTCCAAATGGAAACTTTAAGAATTTATGCACTATTTGTGGGATGAAATCCATGGAGCATAGCCATGGGTAACCAAGCTTCACACAAAATTGGTCTGATGACGAGATGATGGAGAATGAGACATTCAATTTTTTTCATCCAAATTTTAAAGGAAGAGTTATCTAACCTATTGTAGGGAAAGAAAATCCATTATGCATTTTGATCCATTCTTTTAGTTGTTCATAAGAACCTTGATAAAGTTCACACACAAATAAGAATTCCTTGGAAATCACATTCTCTACAAACATGAGATCAATTAATATCTCATTTATTAGGTTTTCCATTGATTCTTCTAGTGATGAAAAGAGGACCATCAGGTGCACATCTAATTATGTCATTTTGTGAGAAAGCAATGTCAAGGGTCATTTTAGTTTGGACCTTACAAGGTTGAATATTAATGAAGTCGACCAAACATTCTAGGTCTAATTTAGCCTTATTTATATTACCAATGTTTGTATCTTCATGCTTTCCAACATTCATCACATCATTCTTGGCATAAGTAGCTTTCACAAAAGAGATGTTATAATTTATCATGGGATTGGTAAATATTTGCAAATTTTGGTTTGGTGGGGCAATGTACTTATTTCCTTGATCATTAACATCACCAATCAAAATGTGATTAGAATCAATGAGGTCTTGCACAATATGTTTAAGATTCTTACATTGTATGTATTGTGTCCATTTTGTTGGAGATATTGTAAAAAGGTATTTTGAGTTAAATTTTGGAGGTAAGAGCTTAGTTGTATCAATGGATCTAACATGAGGTAAGGTAACTAAGTTCTTACTTATTAGCCACAACATGATGGAGTGAAGGGTATTGGGTAAACAGGTAAATTGTCGACTCCTCTCCCTAAATGGATATGGATATTTCATTTATATATCAGCCACTTGGGAGTTAGCATGACTTTTTTGAGGTGTATTTATTTGTAAAAAACCTTTATTTTGTTTCTTGAAAATTTATAAATTTTTATGGGGCACGACTTCGAATTTCTCAAGATTGTTAGGAGTTTTTGCTTCATGATGACTAGCCGAATTCTGATAATCACAGAAGGCTCATGCACAAGTGTGTAAAGGAGGGAAACTTCAACATCTCAAGTTCAGCTTGAATATTGGTATGCAAATTTTCTATGAACATTATTTGAAGGTCAGCATCAAGAATCTTAATGTTTATTTATGAGTAAAACAATTTGTATTATACTATGAAATAAGTGACCTTTTCATCATTTTATTTTTTACATTTCATTAAATCAGTCAAGATCATCTTGGGACCCATGTGCACTTGCAAATAGTTAAGGCATCAACAAGTTCTTTGAAAGAACTAATTGAGTTATTTGGTAAGGAACAAAACCACTCCAAGGTAGTGTATTTCAGTGTTCTAGGGAAGAGTTTAGCCAAGATTTTATCCTAAAAATGAAGTCACTACATAAGGTTGTGTGTATGTTGAGACATGGTTACTAGGGTCTCCTTTTCCACCATATTTCTCAAATATAGGAATCTCTATGCCTTGTGGCATTTGTTCTCTCAATATTTGCAAGGATAAGGGGTTTCTTTTGACATATTGTGAAGGTTGGAAATTTTGACTTTGGTTCAATGTGGCAATTTCTTGTTGGAGGGATGAAACATTTTGTAGGATTTGGTTAGGGACATGATCATTTTTTTTGTTTTGATATGGAGGTGAATAAGGTGGAGGTGTATATAGAGGGAAAGTGAATTGTAAGTTTGTGAGGGTAGATGAATTAGGAGATATGAGATATGAATGCACAAATATAAAGGGATTCCTAGTGGAAATACCTAAGTTGGTATTGAAATTGCTAGTAGGTTGTCTAGTTGTTGTAATAGTTGGATTAGTGTATGTAAGAATAGAGGTCATAGTTGTAGAGGGAGGAATTAGATTTCCACCTTGAATTTGAGTGAACCCTAAAGTTTGAGCATAAATAGTCATTGTTGGGACATTTTTGTCACCAATATGAGACAAGCTACACACAATCTCTATTCCTTGTTCATTATCAAGAATTTTCCTCATGTTATCTATGACAGTAATTGTAGTACGAGAAATGTATTCAAAACTCACAATGTTTTACAATTTCTCTAAATATTCATCCATTTATTTTAGCTCCTCTTGATGTATATTAGAAACCATTATGTCAACATCAATAACATTTTTTGTGGGTAAGGTGATCATTGGAAACTAGGTATCAAAGCTATGGTCCATAGTGGGTTGACTAGTATCAACACTATGAGTGAAAGAGTTGGAAAACTCAAGATCCACAATGAGTGTAGTAGCACAAGAGGGGATGTGTTTCAAACTGTCTCACTACAATATTTTTAATAGGACACTAGGATTTTAGGCTCATACAAGTTTCACCAAACCTAAGGTGCACCCATAAAGGAGAATAGGTACTAGATAAATGCAACAAACACCCAAAGATAGGAAGTGCAATGCAAGTATTTAAAAAGAGAAATTTTCAGATTTTAAACAAGATAATTTACTTATTATACTGTGTAAAATCTTGAAAATGATGTATTTTAATGCCAATGTGATTTTCAAACCATGCACTTAATTTTACCAATTAAACCTAATGCAAAAGATGACTAATTTTTCTAATTTATGAAACTAAAACCCACATTTAACAATAGATCAAAATGAAGCAAATAGAGACAAATCACTACCCAAAATTTTGAAACAACACTTATACAAAGAAAAATTCAACCTACGACGAATTTGTCTTAGCGCAGGGGTTACAAAAATTCAAATTTGAGTTTGAAGTTCAATGCTAGTGTTTTCTGTTTCAAACTATAAATTATACTTTTAGTGACTGATTTTTCTAAATTTTGATGTTTAAATGCAAGTCCAATGAATGATAAATGATGAACAATATTCCACTTTTTGAAATTCAATTTCGAATCAATATTTGAATATTAATCATTGAGCATACACTAACATTAATGCAATATACATGCAAATTTTGAATTTTTTAGATTTTAAAGAATGCGAAGCGCAAACTTAAAACCCTAAATGTGATGCAAACTAATGAAATGTTAACAACCCTAAATGAGATGAAAAATAATTTAATTAAATTAAAACTAATTAAAATCCTAGATCTAGGGTCTGAATGGACTCCAAATTAAAAAAATTATAGTGTAAGAAGGTCAAGTTCACAAAAATGAAACATAGAAAAATAGGTGGATCAATAATGATAGAAAACAGGGGTATGATGCACCTATCTTCCTTATATCATTAGGAAAAAGAGATCCCCTAGGAAAATATTGACTTTCAAACCTTAGGTGAGTCATCGATGGAGATGTTGTTTTCCATATGAATTAGGACAGGGTAAATAAGCTGGGACAACACTTTCGGAAGATGAATAAAAATACCAAATGAATGCAATGATGCCATGTAACACATGAAACCTCTAAATTAAACCTTAACCTGATAGAATCTAGAAAAAAATTGTATATCTAAGAAGGTATTTATTTCATGCACCAGTGATAAAAATATTGTGTTGAGTGTCCTCCTATGACTCATTTAGCCAAGGGTGAATCAATCTTGTTATAGGGGTTAAAACTTGCTTTCATATTCCTCTAGCCCTATCTACACTCCTAATTCCTCTAGGTTTCATAGTAAAAAATTCAAAAATAAATTATGAAAGATAGTTTTCTTGTTTTTGGTTATTTTTAATGAACTAAGTTGATCTCACAAAATAGCCTATGGAATTTCCATTTCCAATGGTTAGCTAATTTGAGGGATTGGCCAACGAACAAGTGAAATATTTTAAAGGATTTACTACTACACTTTGGGCTCTATGAAACCCAAGAGGGTGATCCCACAAAATGTATTTAAGATCCTATGTGCTAATTAACCCTATACATTGTAAATAATAGATAAGCTCTACTTATAATTGCTTGAAAATTCAATAGATGCAAAGATCTAGAAAATAATTTACAATTTAATTGTTTCAAAAGAAATAGAGAATGGTAAATCTCAACTTGACATACATTTCAACAAGAAATTTAAAGAATTAAGTGATTTGAATGTATTATTTGTGAGTGATCAAGAATATTACAACATAAACACAAATCCCAAAACAATGCCTAAATCCAAGGTACAAAGTCTAGTTAAATGTAAATCAAATTTGATAATAGGTCAAAAAATAGCATTAATAGATTCCATAATGCTCCATTACAACATCATAATCAGTTACTAAAAACCACAACTCATTATCATATCTGATACTCAAACCACTTAAACCTATAATTTCATCCAAGGAATTTAATTAATTATTTGAATTAGGACAAAGATAAAACCATACATTCATCAGAACACAGTGAAGAACTTTGAAACAAACCTTGATTATTTCATTACTAATTCAAATAATGAATACACCAGTAGAGAATTGGATTTCAAGATATTCCATTCTTTATATTCAAATGCTAATATTGCTATCAAAATTGATTATAGAAATAAAAGACTCATAACCTAGATACAGACTCAATTCTATTATCTGTATTGTCTTTTTACACAATTTTTCTTTGAGATCAATCAAAAACCCATACAATTGGCCCTAAATTCCATTTTATAAAGACAAGGGAGAAAAAAAAGCCATAGGCCAATGTACACATGTCTCTTCTTTATTTGAAATTTTCAATTATATTTTAAAAGACCATTATATTTACCAAAACCAAGGGAGATATCCATATGAGGAAAAAGTTATTTCTCATTCACTGATGAAAATATTTCCCACCTTCCAAAAGGCCCTTTAGTTGGTGAATATGTTCTTTCCATGAAATAAAAACCTTTTCTATGTGCTTTGAAAATTGTAGGATGCAAAGAATGAAAACAATAAGAAAATAAAAGAATAAAACACCTCCACCTTAGCACCATGTTGTCATTAACTTTGAATGGAGGAGGATACAATATTTAGATGTTAAATTATCAAACACCTAATTTATATTGTTTCTAGGCCATGTATTGTATTTCCTCCAATTGTAACCATTCTTACTAAAAACCATTTCTTGAAGGAAATAAGATCAAAATTCATCACCATCATGTTACTACAGCAATCTACAAATATGGGATATCAATATACTTTATCTTATAGAGCTTAAAATCCTCATCAAAAGGCCAATCAAATTACATGAAATCATGTGCTTTGATCTTGTATGAGCTATACTTTATAACCACTTGGTTGGCTTCTTTATCAAACTCTTCAAGGAAGTTACATGTGTGAGAAATCCTATCCATATTGTTCTTTAGCATTTCTATATCACTCCATCACAAATCAATGTTGCTTGAGTAGCAACCAATGCTTTCTTGATCGTTCCATTGTTGGAGAGGCTTCACTTTACCATCATCATTCAAAATTTCAGGGATTAAAATGGAACTCCACTCATCAAACCTTTGCACTAGCTCCTTGATTTTCTTCTCCAATGGCTCGATTAACCCTTGATATTCCTTAATCCCATTTACAATTTTGAGGGTTGGGACAATGTTGGGTGGCTTATTGGCATCATGTTTTGATACAATACCACTTAACTTTCTCTCAATCCTTTTATTTAAATTTTCCAACACTACTATTACAATTTTCATATTAATCATATGATTTGACTTATCAACATGTTTACACATCTCTTCATAAATCTTGAGTTTTTCCATTAATGTTTCCTTGGTGACTTCCTTTTTGGGGAGGTGAAACTGATGTAGTTGTAAATAGTTGTCCAATGGGTACATCATTAGGACTAGGAGGTATACCCTCCATTGGAGTTAGGAGAGGTGAATTGGAAGGAGAATATGGTGCTTTCTCCAATGGAGATGAATTATTACTTGTGAGGGGCCACATACATGCATTGATTGAAACTTTTCTTTGAACAATGCAATCTCTAGTTGTAATTCTACAACCTTTTGTTGCCCCTTATTGTATTTAGCTACCATGTTATTATACTTTGTCTTAAATTTATCTCTCTCCTCTATTAGGGACTCCACCATGGATTTTGTGAATTGAGCCACATTCACAAATAATGTATTTACCTCTATTGCAAATGTATGAGATATTATTTTAATTACCAATCCTCTTCTCAAACCTATAGCTGGCTCTACAATTTTTGGTTTCTTATTATTTGCGGGTAAAGCCCAAACACCCAATGTATCCCATTGGGCACTAAATGAATATTCATATAGAGCTAATGTTACTTCTTCCTCAGTGGTAAAAATAGGGGCATCATTACTTCTCACTGTATCAAAGGAAATTGTTGTTGCAAGATCCCATTCTAGTAATAAAATCACCCCTTTTTCTAACCAACTCTCTTCCCTCATTTGTTGTTGTATCTTGATACTTAGCCCTCATCTCTTCACAAAATTTAGCCTCTATGACCTCTCTTAGAAATTGAATATTTATAATCCTTTTCATATAAGTTCTCTCAACATATTCATCTTTTTCATCTCTCCAAACATATTCACGAAACTCTTGTCTTCAAAAAATAATCATCATTCATAAAATTCTCACAAGCCTCTTCTCTGACATCATCAACATTATTTATCCTGGTTAAGTCAGCTTTACGCAATCTAAGGCCTAAGCTTTCCAATACTATTTCTCTTGGTGGAGAAGGCATACCTTGCCTCATCTCATCCTTAGTGACCAAACTTTCTTCATCAGAATCATCTGTGGAGTAATCCACAAGGCCACTTGATTTAAGATTTTGTTTCTTTGATGGTGGTTCCCTTGGTGGTGATGGTCCCTTGGGTGGTGAGACAATTTAAATAATATATTGAGTAGATGAATGTGGGGTGATATTGGTGGTAATTATGGTGGAGGAGAAGATTCCCCTGACCCCTCTAATTGGGTAGGGGTGGAAATTATTTGTTGCTTACTCACTCTACTCTTTCTTTGTGCAAACACATACACTTTCTTTGGAGGTTGATATGTTATCCTTTCTTCAAAAATTGGGGATTTTCCCTTATTCTATTCTTAAACAAGAACAACCTTTCCTTTTTCTTCTATCATTATTTCTTCTTTCAATTTCCCCACAACTTTGTCAAAGTTCTGAAACATTGTTTCCACCCTCAATATTTCATCCTTTATATCGGGGGGAACTTGGAATTGAGGATCTCTCTATTGATTTTATTTCTCCAATTTATTTAATGCTATCCACTTCATTTTTCTATCTTCTTGAATCTGAAAATAAAAAATATTCCTAATAACATCCTTAGGGAAAGATAAATAGTGAATAAAATTTCCCCCTTTCACTCATCTTTCAACCAAACCATAAATCCTTTTGGATCATGATTTCTATGTGCTCACCACTTCATTACCAATGGCTTGATTTTATCAATGATGTTCTTCCATCCTCTAGTTTCCATGACAAAGTCTTAAAATACTCTATAGGCATGAAATAAAGTTCCCTTCCTCATATTAATCAAGTGTTTGTCTTCAACATCTCCAAGTTGCCACATGACTTCTAGGAAACTGACCCTTAATGGTACATCTATAGGGAGCACATGAGGAGTATTTTTCAATACCATACATATGGAGGATTGTGAAATCTTGACAGGTAATTAAATCTCCCCAGTTATGGTCAATACATAAATCATGTCTCCTCTCCTTAGGCTTGAGGAAGTCATGCAATTCAGTTGGAATTCCTAGAAAATACAAGACCAAAACTCTCATCAATTTGGAAGAAAAAATATTTGAAAATACCACAAAGATAGACTTCTTCTCATGCCTATCCAAAAAGAGGGGTCCATGTTTGGAAAAACATATCTATACCATTCACCTTTCTTTTTAAATCCATATCACTACCAAATAAATCAGCACCCTTGTACAGGAACATGTGAATGAATAAATAATACCTCTAGAACCTCACTCATGTTTCACCATTATTCAAATCTACTAGACCCTTGTGTATCTCTTTTGATAAATAGGTAGAAAAATTATAGGAGGTGTTAAGTGTCATATGTTGTATGTTGGTATCCATGTACATAGGTGCAATTGGTATTCCTGAAACTGGATCATATCCTAGAATTCAAAAAAGAGAGTAGGTCTTTGGAAGTACATTGCAAAGTATTTGATAGGGAAGGGTTCTTTATTAGATGGACCTAATACAATTTGTCTCCCTCCCTTTCCCATTTCCAAGAAATTTGATAACACTGATACCTTGAAGGTTGGCCTAACCTTTTCATACTCCTCTCTCAACCTCTTCTCATCAATCTCTACCATCTCATCACTCCATTATTTTAATTTGAAAACCTCTTTAAACTCCTCCCTAGTAACCTCAACCATGTTCTTACAAGAATGTGTTCTAACCACCCTAACGGTAGGGTCCTAATTAGTTGCTATAGCTTTAAGGAGGTTCACACTAAGGCACACATTTGAGACAATTAATTTACCCATATCTAGCCTCCATATGTTGTAGATAGGGATTTTAGCATTTTTGTTACCAAAATAATATGTAATAATGACCACCCAACGTATGACAATATCACATCTTTAATGGCATGTTGTCTGTCAATAATGCCCTCTTTCATTCCAAGTCCTTGAAAAATATGATACCCTATACGTTTGTCATTTGTTGAGGGCTTTAATTTGTCTAATAGGTCTTGGACCATAGGTCTCTTTTTGGGTTTGGAACCAAGGGGTTGGAATCTTAGTGTCATTTATCCTAATAAGTGACTCAACCTAGGGTTTTTAAGTTGAAACTAGGGCTTTATGTTTAGGGAAAAATATTAACTCAAAAGAGTAACCAAATTCACTAATTTATAGTAGTTTTAATGAGATTCAAACCTTAAAAAGAAACCCTGATTGCAATTCTATTGGCAGCAACAACAATTGTATGAATTTCACAAGGAATTGAAGCTCAAAAGGTGTGAATAACAATTACTGGTTCATTGATCTGGAGAAACCCTAGTTTCTAGATTCCAAGAGCTCAAAATGTAGTACAATAACTTATGGATACTTAAAAATTATTTTGTTTAATCAATATTATTATTTAAAATTAGCTTTTATGGTGAAGAAAGCCTTCAATTTGATAAAAAACATCAAGTCTACCATTACTACTCACTTGTGCAAACTAGAAAAGCTCCATGACATCCTTTTGTAATTTTAAATCTCAACTGTTGATCTCCCAATCATCTAGATTGATGTTCAACTCAAATGGAGTCAAATAATTTTGAAAAATTGTCTTGCACCATCTCAACATCTATTTGATCATATTTTTACCAAGTGTACACTTTTCTTGTTGACTTGATGATCCCACAACACTTCACAAGTCGTGAGAAAGTCCACATGTCACTCACCCAATACCCTGCTAAGATTTGTAGCATGTTGATTGACAGTCGTAAGCTAGTGGGCAATTGCCAAGATCCATCTAGTATAGTTCAACATGTATACTACTTAATCTTTAGGCCTATGCCCAGGTCATTAATATTCTTTCATGATGGATGATTGAGATTAAAGTATCTTGCCAAATTTTTACCCACATGCACTTCAAAAAAATTAGTAGTTCACTCTTTAATATTCCCATGCCCATTTTGAAATATTCAACAAAATATTTCATGCCTTCTAAAGTCTTTTGGATGCTGGTTATCGTGCCTCATGGCAACCACCCGCTGCCCTGCTAAGAGCTAAGATCCACTTGTGGGTCCCCTATGGGCTAGCGAGCAACAACCATGATTTAATCCTCTCAATGCATCAAGACCGTTGATCTCAACACCTTTTATCATCACTACCTTCAATGAATAGTGGGTCCCACCAAAAGGGTGGACATTTGTCACCATGCCTGCTAGCCTACTGGGTTTTTTCCTAGGAATATTTTAATGTCATGGGCTAGTGGGTGACCAATGAAATGAAATTGATGGACCGCATTGACCATGACTTAAGTGTTTTAAATAGTATCCACACCAAGTGATGAATTAAAATGGGGCCATCAGCTTTGTTAAAACACTTTATACTTTCAAGGATCAAACTTAGGATATATCATGAATATATTAGCAATAGACAAACCCACATAACTATACATACAATTAAATTATTATGAGTGGAAATTAACTAGTTGAGCTAGGCCTTGGGACCAGTACGAAAATGACTTCAATGACATAAGTCATTACTTAAGTGACCAGGAATAGGTTAGAAAAGGTCACTGCAAAATTAGAACATAGGCCAAAGGACTTAATGCAATATACCTAGGGTTTTTGAAGGGTTTAAGGCATGAAAATAACCCTAAGATTCAGGTATATAAAACCCTATCCCAAAGGAAAATAACTCATAACTAAAGAAATAGCTATATATGGATCAAAAACTAGTGGATCAAAAAACAAATTAGGGGTTCTACTGTGTGGTCTCACAAAATGCCCCAATAATGTAAGGCTTGGGGACCCATGTAATTTTTTTTTAATGCTTATGGTAGGTGTTGGTTGGTAAAAGATCACCGAGGGAGAAAGTCAAGATTGAAATCCTTGAAATAATTCATGGTTTGAGTATACCATGTGTTGAGTATATCGGGTATCGGGTACTGGAAAGCTAGGTTGGTTGGAATGTTTAATGCAAGGTTTGGTAAGTTGTGGTCTAGAAGTAAAAGTCTGGGTGTTGTGAAGGTTTCAATAGTAACTAGGATTCAAGTGATTTTTTTTAATTAAAGTTAAATTTTGTCAGGTATCGGGTATCGAGTAACAATGCATTCATGTTGATGTGTTCAAGTTGATTGTTTAGTTTTTCGCAAAAGCCTAAAATGTTTTGTAGCCCACCTAAAGGGATGATTGCATGAGATGCATTAAAAGTATGTTATTTATGAATTTTTTAAAAGCTAATCTATAAATGGTGGTTTTATTTTTATGAGAGTTTTATTAATGCTTTTCTTTAAGGAATTGATATATAGAATTTTATGTGTAGGAGGAATAGGTCATTGGACTATGTTTCAATATGAATGGTCAATTAAATTTGGATCATGAGTAGTGATATAACTAGGTTGGGTGGTACACTTTGGGAGTTCATGTATGTGAAGGGAAGCTTGAGATAAAGAGGTACTAGGAAACTGGGTATTACACATGCGACAAAGGAGGGTACCTTGATTTGGGGTGATATACTTTTGGGTGTCTTACGCTCGAATTTGAACTTGAGTGTAGGAATAAAATTTCTGGTGAATCTAAGTAACTAGTTACGCCTGATCATTCTGAATATCCAGTAGAGGAAATTCTTATATTTTGTTTGATAGATTTGCTTGATTCGGTTTGATCTCCTAATCAAAGTTTAAAGACATGAGTCTAAAAGTTTCAAAGTGTTGAAGAAGGTCAAATTATATTGACTTATTCAAAAGTTTTCTTTCTAGTTGGCATGTACCACGTGTGTTGTTGTGATTCATCCCTTAGATTTTAAGTAATATCAAATCCAATTTTAAAGATATTTCTTGATATGAAATCTTACGTAGTTTATTGTTTATTCCTATTGGATAAGACTATGTGTTGCACCATTTAAGGGTGCATACTGACACTATCTTGTGGTAAATAATCCACTTTTCTCTAAACTCTTGCATCATTTTGTGCCTAGTTATGAAGTAATCTAGTGATGTATGGAATGGTTTGCTCTGGTTTGGCTATTTCTTCAGGCATGTGTGGATAATACTTGGGAGAAATTTTACTTTTCAGTAATTTTTTATGCTTTATTTTAGAGTAGATAGTTTTATATTTCAAAAAATGTTCCAAAAAAGTGATAAATGTATGGAGTTTCATGATAAATCTTTTAGTTCCATGAAATTGTTGAATGCTTAATGCTAAATCTACTTGAATTAATGGAAGTTATTTGATTTCATGAAGTTATTGAGTGACTGAACTGAGATTATGTTTATATCTCTATGATACCAACCAATGCCTTAAGGACCATTTACCCCTCATTTTTTTACAACAATATCACTACAAACCCTTAGTCAACCTAGTGTGTTAAGACCTGAAATAAAAAATCCTTGGGATCAAGTGAATTTTTCCTTTAGATTTAGGTTTTTCTTGGTGGAGTCTTTCAAGAAAGATAGGCTCCCATGATACCTCTATGAGAATTTAGCTTCCTATTTGTTTGCGACTAAAATCCATATCAATAGGAGTAGCACTAGAAGGAGGGCCTCCCTTTGGAATATTTAGAGTGAATATCATTGTCTCATTTATGGATTAGAATTTTTCTTATGAGGTGGAAGCCTTAACAAGTTTGTAATAGGGAGAAATGGAGAAATTGATAAGCTCTAGCGGATCCTTAATTAGAGATTTTATCCCTTAAGTCTGTTCACTTTTGATAGGGTTACTGAGTGTAGGGTTCATGATGCAACTGATCATAGTGAACTTGACTATAATTTTTTTTTTAACTAGGGTAAGTTTGGCCGCCTATAAGGTAATGGAGGAACCGTTATGGGAAGGAGGTTTGAATTTTGAAAAAATGCCTAACCCTAGTCATGAAACTAGAAATATTGGATATTTAACCATTAAACTAAAAAAAAATTCTAACCACAATTGTTATGAGAAGATTCCAAAAAAATTATTGGAAAAGAAGCAAAGTCATCAAAATTTGTAAATATCATGTTTAAAGCATGAATGTTTTTAGAGTGAGTCACTGATCTTCATACATGTGGAAGGTGACAATGAAGAGAAAGAGGAGATGAAACAAGAGGGAGAAGCATTATTTTCACCCCTAATTGAAAATCCACAATCTAAAAGGGAAGAGATTCTTGATTGTACACAAAATAAATTGTATCAAGTTTCTACTTTCTCTCTTTCTAATAATTGTGTAAATTATATTAATATTTGGCCAAGAAAAATGAATAGTAATGTAGAGATTAAAGATAGGAAATAGAACTAATGGAATCTTGGAGAGAAATAAAATTAAGAATTGAATATATCCATTCATGTAATAGAGTAGAGTGAAATGGAGAATAATGAACGAGGACTGGAAGAAGGTACAATATCAAGAATACAACGAAGGTGTGTGCAGTCAACCATTAATGGGGTCATTTCCATACATTTTAGCCAAATTATTGGTAAGTATGAATTCATTTTTTTTGTTTTTCAAACACAAAAAAATTCAAATAATTCATTGCTATAGTAGGTTATCTGAAATTTATTTGAATGAGTCTAAAAATAAACCTACTAAAATTGGGTCCAAAAGAATTATGAATTTAGTGGTAGAAATTAGGGTAAATTGCTTAATTAGGGTTAGTCGCTTGATTAGGGTAAATTTTAGTTAGTTAGGTTAATTTTCTCTAGTAGGATTTTTTTCTTGTTTTTTGGTTTTTTTCCCAATATTAACAAATTCCTCTTAAGCTAAAGCACATGATGTTAAAATTCTTAAAAAATGTACTATAAATTGGAAAAGGTAAAACCATTCAGAATAAATAGACACTTAAGTATAGAAAATATTTTTTATATTATATTTCATATATGCATGGAAAGTACAAAATTCTCGCCGTAAAGTGATTTAAAAGAGAAAAAATAAATAAAAAGGGAACTATGTTAGAACAGTGGGTAGGCTGGTCAGTCAATTTGGGTTTTTTCATCCATGAGGAGTGTGTATCCCAGGTAAGTGATGTCCCTTTGGTTGTCAATGTTATAGGTATGCAAATCAGTAAGGGCAAAAGAGGAACTAATTCCTCTTGTTCCAGAAATCATAGAATGACATCAACAAAAGGGATTCCCATGGTCAAATGAGTGATAGAGAGAGCATGGTCTAAATTCCCTAGAAAGTCAGGTTGTACTATCATCATCATCATAGTATGAACTTCAACTACTGAGAGGCCAAGGTTTGGAAGAGAATCCACAAAACTTGAAGCCAAATCTGAATTCAGCCTTTAATATGCCCTAGAATTCATAAAAGTTTCCCTGAGAACCATGCACAAAAATGACTTAGTGGAAGGAGTTAGGAGAAAGAACACTTTTCCAAGCCTTTGGATCATGATTCGACCAAGAAATACATTCTAGTGATGAACACATGTGAGGAAAATGGGAGTATCCATAGCCTAGAAGTGAGAAAGCACAAACAAAAAGAAGAGGAAATTAAAGAAATTGAAGAAAGAAGTGATAAATTTGAAGGAAAGTGCTTAATTTATAGAAAGCATGAAAAATTTGTGGTACATAGTTACCTAGATAGAATATCTTAGAAATGCAAGTTGAGATGACAATGGTAGACTTTTCTCCAAAATTAGAAGTTAAATCAAATAAATTCTCACAAAGTTGGTGTCCAGTGCTTCGAAGTTTTCTAGTACGAAGATGACGAATCGAGCAAAATTAAGATTTTAGAATTAAATAGTGGTCATTTCAATTTATTTTATCGAGTCATATGAATCATGAAGATTTCCATGTGTGCTTATCATAAATAAAATTAAGCCGGTAAGGTGGCATGCATCAAGATGTGGAGAGCTTGAAGAAAACAATACATGCATGTTAAGGCATGTGAATTTAATGTAGAGTATGATGGTCGGGCTTAAGTATAATTATGACAAGTCCGATGCATTAATGTTAGTGCAGAGCCACCAAAAGATAAAATTGCTGGCCAATTTTATCTTAATGGGTTGTCATAAAATAAAATGGAATGGTGGTAATCGACATCTCTATATTTAGAATTAAGCAGGTGATTTGGTAACTTGCTGCAAAATTTTAACTTATGTTTATTTTTGGGCGCATAATGAATTGTAGTTAGCTAAAATTTGGCATAAGGGTGGTAAAATTTAGTTGCAAAGTTTCACATACAAGAAATAATTAACTGAGTCTTTTGGGAATTGGTGAAACGATGAATGGATATGAATTGAGTAAAAAATAAAAAAGTAACCATTGTTGCCACTATAATTCCCAACCTAATAGTGGGCTTTGTTTCCTACAAGTTGAAGCAAAAGAGCTTACAAAGAAATATCAAATGAAAAAAATGAAAAAATGAATATGAAAGAAATATCAAAAGAGAAAATTTAGCTCTTTAGGCTATCCAAATATCTTTGTCGGGGCTATAGATGTTTGACTAGTAGAAGAGTTATGTTTGGGGTAATTACAAAGATAACCTTGCTAGGGCTATGGATGCTTGATTGGTAGCAAGGCTCTATCCAAGGTTGGCTTTGGAGGATTACTAAAATATGTAGTTCAATGTCAATGAACTTGGTTTCTCACCAAGTTCTGGAGATGGGAATTAATCAATGCATACACTAATACTTTCCAGAGGATTTTTAAATTTTTTTATGTCAGAATTTAGGTAAAGGTAATGAGTTATTGTTGGAAAATATGCATAAATTATAATTTATGGTGGGTGATTAGGTCTCCAGTTTATTTTAAATTTGGTTGTGTGGTCTCGCAATCCGCCCCAAGAATGTAAGGCTTGAGGACACATGTAAATTTTTTTAATTCTTATGGAAGGTGTCGGTTGGTAAAAGATCACTAGAGGAGAAAGTTAAGGTTGAAATCCTTGAAATAATTCATGGTTTGAGTGTACTAGGCGTTGAGTATACAGGGTATCAGAAAACTAGGTTGGTTGAAATGTTTAATGTAAGCTTTCATAAGTTGTTGGGTCTACAAGTTAAAGTTTGGTAGTTGTGAAGGTTTTGGTAGTAACTAGGATCCAAGTGAATTTTTGTTCTAGTAAAATCAATTTTTTTTCAGTTACTAGGTACCAAGTAACAATGAATTGGTTTTGATGTGTTCAAGTTGATTATTTAGTTTTTCCGGAGAGCCTAAAATTTTTGGTAGCCCACCTAAAGGGATAATTACACAAGATGCATTAAAAGCGTGTTATTTATGAATTATTTTAAAAGATAATTTATTAATGATGGTTTTATTTTAATAAGAGTTTTATTAATTTTTTTATTTAAGGGATTGATATATGGAGTTTTATGTGCAGGAATAATATGTCATTAGACTATGTTTCAATATGGATGGTTAGGAAACTTTGGATCACGAGTTGTGATATAACCAGGCTGGGTGACTTTGGGAGTTCATGTGAAGGAGAATATTGAGATAAAGAAGTACCAAAAAACTAGGTATTACACATGCAACGAAGGAGGGTACCTTGATATGGGTTGATATAATTTTGGGTGTCTTACATCTGAGCCAAAACCTAAGTGTCGGAATATAAGTACTGGTGGATTTGAGTAACTAGTTCTAGCTGATCATTTTGAATATCTAGTAGAGGAAATTCCTATATTTTGTTTGACAGATCTGCCCGATTTGGTTTGATCATTTGATCAAATTTTAAAGACATAAGTGAAAAAGTTTCAATTTGTTGAAGAAGGCCAAAGTTTGTTGACTTATTCAAAATTTCTCTTGCCATTTTTTATGTACTATGTGCCTTGCTGTGATTTGTCCTTTGGATTTCCTCTCATGTGTAGATTGAATTTCCTGAGAGTCTTGTTCTTATAAAAGACTATGAGATGTTGTTGAAATGCACAAGACAACTAAGAGGAGGGGTGAATTAGTTGTATCAAATAACTTTACCTTTAACCTTAATCAATTCCACTTTTAATCCAGTCTGTTATTAAGTGTAAACATGAAATGCAAATAATAGAAAGCAAACACCAAAGACACCAGATTTACATGGAAAACCCAATGAGGGAAAAATCACAGTGAGGATTATCTCACAATATAGTAGTAATACAATACTGGATACAAAGGCTCACTACCAGAGGGCTCACTACCGAGATACTAAGGCTCACTACCAACAAAGGACTCACTGTCCAAAAGGAGGTTCACTACCTATAGAAAAAGAAAAGATAAATGAAGATCCACCAAAAAGGTTCCAAACATTTTCAACTTGATCAAAATATTGTAGACACCATCAGCACACTACTTTTAGGAATCTAACACATTAAAGTACTATTGCCTCAATTCACTCTGTTAGAAACCCAAAATTTCCATAAAAATTCCTAGGGTTTTCCTATTATTTTCCATAAATTTCTATCAAAACCCTAAGGTATTTTATTTTTTCATGCCTTATATTTTCACTATCTTTCCCATAAAATTCATTAACCACCCTCACATCTTCCCCCCATTTAATTCCATTATATTTCATTACCTTTCATAAAAAAAATAAAAATTCATTCACTGCTTTTTATAAAGCTAAAATACCTTACTCCGCTGCTTTAATATTTACTTTTTATGTCTTACTGCTTTACCATGGCCTCCAATCAGGGGGCTCGTGGTATGGCGGTAGTGGTTTGGGAGAAGGCATAAAGTGCTTACCGCCACACCGCGCGGGGTCAAAACATTGATTGTGGTATTGCGATGGGTGGTAAGTGACAATGGAGGTAGCGGTCAGAAGAGCCACTATAGTACCGTGGTCATTAAAATAGTGACCGTGGTGACTACGGTAACAGTTAGGGAGTGAATGGGCAGTGGTTGACAAATAATCACTGCACAACCATGGATGGTCACTAAGGAGTCTGCGGTAGCACGGTAGGAATAGATGCACCTGGTGATGGAGACTTGAATGACGGAGACAGAGGTGGTAAGTTAATGATGAAGCAGTTACCATGATACCACAACTAGCTTGAGGGATGACCACAGTAGTGCGGTAACAGTCAGGAGAAGACCTTGATGGTTAAGACCGCCATACTGTTGGGTAGAAAGATAACGATTGTAGTATAGCGGTAAACACAATAAAGGCCACATGGAAATAAAATATAAGGAGCAGATAAAGTGAAATAAAGGTGGGAAAGGATATAAAATAGAAAAATCAAAGGCATGACTATAGTTAAAATATTTTATTTGTCGAAAGGCAACTTAATCAAATATTTTAATTTTTGTAAATGGAATGTAAATAGTTTTACTAGAATAGTGAAGGGTCATAACTCTTCAGATATGATGTATAAATGATTGGAAAAATCAGTTGCAAAGAGTAGGCAGTAGTTAGAGTTGGGGGGAGATCTTTTCTCAAAAATAAGTCTGGGAATGGAAATAAGGTACAGATTTTTCTTGAAACAAAGCAATGGAAACTAATGTTTTTAACTGGTGAAAACCTTCTAGTTCAGTTGTTGAGATGCTATAATTTGTATTATTTTTATTTTGGTTCTCTCCAATTTGAAATCTTTTGATCATTTGAGTTAACGTATCAAGCATAAAGTTCGATTCATCAAGGTGCATGTTTTCACTTTATGTGATTTTTATTTGCTGGTGTTAAAACCCTTCAAGTAAGTCATAGTTTTTGAGAGATTTCTTTTGGATGATTTAAGTAGAACCAAGTTAGAAAAAATTTCAGCAAATTTATGCAAACCATAAATAAATGAAATTATATGTCAGTCATAAGATTTTATTTTATAAAGTTCCTAACAAATAGAAATTAAACCAGTGAAGGAAAACACATATCATTTTCAATTTTGACTCCATTTCCCATGTGGATAGAAGGCACTAATTTGCCTCAACCTAGAGATAAAATTTCACATCAAACATCATTTTCAAAATCATTTCATTTGTGTAGTAGGAGTAGGAGTAGTTGTAGTGATTTTCATCAATCCACTACCTTTGCCATTGTGGGTAGATTGTTGCATCAGGAAATACATTTAAATTTGCATCATTCATTAGGTTCACCCACTTAGGTCTAGCAGAACCTAAAGAGAAGAAGGTTCAATTGCATCAATTGGCCTTGTACATTGGCCAAAAGCATTGTGAGAGCTTGGCAACCTCTCATGGTTCAAACCTACATTTTTGAGACCCAACACGCTCTTTCACACTCTTCTTTTCAAACTTGTTCACACACTTCTCTTTCTTTCTCAATTTGTGGATGGATGGATATCAAATTCACAACAAATTTATTTTATTTTATACCATCTTCAACCTTAGAAACATTCTCCAAGGTAAGCTATACAATTTCAATTTACAAATTCAAATTAGGTCTGCTACTCAACATTCTTGTGATGGATAAGAATGAGAGAGGACCAATTGCATATTTAATTATGGACCCAAACAACATCTTGGATCAATCATAGGCTTCCTCAATTCAATGCAAAATATTAATGTAACATGTAGACACCAAGTCGACCAAACCTAATGAAAATATTGATGATCTTTGAAGTACATGCATCTCTAGCAAGATGATCACATGTGGATCACTCAACACACTTCATCGGACATTTTAAAATCTTTGAGAATACCTCAAGTACATCTACAATAACTACAAAAAACTTCATCCATAGAAAACTCTTCAACAATCCAACCGGACGAACCAAAAAAACACAGGAGCTCTGGAGCAAGTCTTTGAGAGTGCCAAATACCAAGAACATTTTCTAGAATACAAAAACCATCAAGATGAATCATTTCCTAGATTCACAAGATTTGAAACCAAAAACCACAAGAATGCAGAGAAAAAACACTTCTCCTAGTCCACACACAGATAGTTTTGTCAAACCAGTTCACACATCAGTGAACATAACTTTTACTCTCCATCGAACTAGAAGCTAAAACTTGGAATATATTATCCATTGAAGCTCATCAGCATAACTACAAACCTACACAAGAATAGAATCAACACAAAGGAAATGCAAAGGAAAATACCAAAGCACACTCAAAACACACTTCAACACTTCCTTCATTATTTCTCAATTTTTTTCAAAAGAACATGGCAAAAAACACAACTACAACTTCATAAATATAGCTCCATATACTCTAATCACTTCCAGAGTATCTCAACTATGCAAGTACCATATGAAATCAACCTGAATTGTGTTGACATCAATGAAAACATTAATGACAACACCACTAAACACAACCATACTTGCAACAATCTCCCCTTTGCCATTGATGGAAACAAATGATGTGAAAAATAATCAAAGATAGCATATCATACACAACCTTGAGAGATGACAACCTCCACAAACTTAAAATTTGCACATGACTTTCTCTCCCCTTTGATATCAATGGCGAAGAAAATTATTACCATATAAAGCTCTGTTCACTCCCCCTTAGGAGTGCACCCACATCACATACTGCAACAATGTACTTCTCTACTTCCCCTAAGGTGTAGACCTCATTCATCAGTCTAGATCAAAGAGTCTTTGAATCCACTAGATTGATGCACCTCCATGTGAACTTAGTTCAAAGAAGGATGGAAAGTAACCCCTAACTTCCCTCTGAACTCAAAGTATCCTTCGGGAGGGCCTTAGTGAATATGTCAGCAATTGTTTCCTTGGTAGGTACATATTCAAGTCTAACTTCATTCTACAACACCTTCTCCCTCAAGAAGTGATACATGATAGATATGTTCTTTGTTCTAGAATGCATCACTAGATTCTTCGAAATGTTTATGAAACTTGTATTTTCACAAAATATAGAGATAGGTTCATCACTCACCACACCTATGTCCTTCAAATTTTGATTCATTCAAAGTACCTATGTACAACAGGATGTTGTTGCAATATACTTTGCTTCTGTAGTGGATAAATAAACTGAATCTTATTTCTTCACAACCATGAGACTAATCTTCCTCCAAGGAAGAATGCACCACCACTTGTACTCTTTCAATTATCTACACAACCAACCCAATCTGTATTAGTGTAGGCATTCACTATGAAATCATTATCCTTTAGATACCATAACCCAAATTATGAAGTTCCCTTAAGATATGTGAATATCCTTTTCACAATTGTAACATGTTCTTCCTTAGGTTCTTCTTGAAATATTGCAATTAAACATACTATATGCATGATATCCAGTCTAGTAGCAGTAGAATACAATTGTCCGCCAATCATAGATCTATAAATTCTCTAATCAAATTTAGTAGATTCATCATCCTTACTCAGCTTACATCTAGTTACCATAGGGGTAGAGACCGGTTTGGATTCACCATTCTAAAAAAATTCAATAATCCCTTAACATACTTGGATTGTTAAATGAATATCCCTTTATCAGTTTGATTTACCTAAAGTCCAAGGAAGAAATTTAACTCACCAGTCATAGAAATTTCAAATTATTTATGCATCTCTTCTACAAACTTCTTACACATTCCATCATTTCCTCCAAAGATAATGTCATCAAAATATACCACAACTATCAAAAAAAAAAATTCTCAACCTTGAAATAAAGATTACTGTCTACAGACCCTTTGTTGAATCCTTGCTTTGTCAAGTATTTATCCAACCTTGCATACCAAGCTTTCGGAGCTTGTTTGAGTCCATATACTACCTTCTTTAACTTGTAAACCATGTCCAATTTTTTTGATAGTTCAAAACCTTTCGGTTTCTCCATGCATACTTCTTCTTCCAATTCTCCATTCAGAAATGTAGACTTGGCATCCATATGATACACTTTTAAGTCTTTATGAGCTAAAAATGCCAGGAACATTCGAATGGCCTCCATTATTTCTACAGGTATAAAAGTTTCTTCAAATTGTATTCCTTCAACCCATGAATATCCTTTACATACTAGTCTTTCTTTATTCCTTACCATTTCACCATGTTCATTCATCTTGTTTCTGAATACCCATTTTGAACCAATCACATTCTTATTTGAGAATCTAGGGACTAGTTCCCAGGTTTCATTTTTTTCTATCTGCTACAGTTCCTCTTTCATTTCTTTAACCCAACTTTCATCATTACATGCTTCACTCAAAGTCTTAGGTTCTATCTTAGAAAGTAAACACAAGTTTAACTCAACCATTTTTCTTCTTGTCTTCACACCTTCACTTATGTCTCCAATTATCTATTCCTATGGATGATTCCTCATACATATTTAGGATTCTTAGGTGTAGGTTCTAAAATTTCCTCTTCATCACTTTGTTCTTTCTCTTCCTTTTCTTCTTCTTGTATTTGTCAAAATATAGGATTTTCAGGTTCAACTTCATTTATTTCTACTATTTTACACATAGCTTCATCAACTTTCACATTAGCACTTTTAATTATTTTCCCCAGTCTTTTATTAAAGCATCTATATGCCTTGTTGTTATTTGAATATCCAAGAAAAATTCCTTCATCACATATAGCATCAAATTTTCCAAGATTTTCATCATCTCTTTTAATGTAACATCTAATTCCAAATACTTTAAACTATTTAACAGTAGGGGTCTTATCAGTCCATAACTCATAAGGATTCTTAGTGTTGTTACCTCTGATTTGATCTCTGTTAAGAATGTAAACAACAATGTGGATTGGAAAATTTTCTTCTTTCATCATAGTTCTGGTGGCCTCTTGAATTTTCCAATTCTTTCTTTCCACAACTCCATTCTGCTAAGGGTTTCTAGGAGTAGAATAATGTCTCTTTATTCCATGTTCTTCACAGAATGCATTAAACTCTCTAGAATTAAATTATCCACCTCTATCATACCTTAAGCATTTGATTTTTAGGTTTTCCTCATTTTCTACTCTTGCCTTGAATACCTTGAATCTATCAAGAGCTTGAGCTTTCTCTCTAAGAAAAGTAACCCATGTCATACAAGAGTAATCATAAAAAAAGAGCATAAAGTACCTATCACCATTAAGGCTTCTTGTTCTTGTAGGGCCAGAGAGGTCTATATGAATTAATTCCAACATTCTGGTAGATGATTGTCCCTTTCCTTTAAAACTCTTTCTTGTTTTTTTTCCCAACTAACAGCTTCTGCAAATTGAATTTGAAGGCTTTGTGATTCTAGGAAAATATCTGACAACTTCCCTATAACTAATCTTGATTAGGTTTTCAAAATTCACATGTCCCATCCTTCAATGCTAGAACCAACTTTCATTAATCTGAGAAACAAAACACTGACCATCACCTCCTTTAAGATGATAGATATTTCCATGAGTTCTCTTTCTAGTTGCTACCACAATTCTACATCCTTTTTTGATCTCATAGGTGTTATCCTAAAACACAAGCTTAAAACCTATGCTACACATTATTCCAACACTTAAGATATTATGCCTTAAACCCTTTACATAATAGACATCATCAGTATTATTTTTACCATCAAAACTAATTGTTACTTTACCAACAATATTAGCACCAGAGTCATCTCTAAACATAACTATTCCTCCATCATATTTCTCAAGTTTAGTGGACTTACTTTTATCTCCAGACATATGATTTGAACACCCACTATCAATTACCCAAAGTCTTCATCATATCTAGCATGAAAAGTGGTCATCAGAGTACCATTTATCTTATCCTTCTTGCTCTTTGGACCAGATTCCTTTGCACATCTCCCACGATTAGTAGATATAGCTTTATTTTCTAGGGCTAGAAATAAACATTCATCTTTATCTTTCTCAAATTAAGATTCATCATCAAAAATTCCTTCATCTTTTTTGACATAATATAATTTCTTGAACTTCCTATCCTTCTCTTCTTTGTGATTAGTGTTATTATTCTTGTTTTTCTTGTGTGTAGCTCTATTAGGACATCTTTATGCATAATGACCAATATTTCCACAACTAAAACACTTAAAGGGAAACTTACCTTTGTATTTACTAGTACCTTTCTTCAATCTCCTTGTGAAGTTTTCTTCCAACTCTTTTGCATCATCATCATTCGAGTCATCTCCTATCTTCATTGCTTTAAAGGTTGTTTTAGTCTTCTCCTTATCTCTTGCAAATTTGATCATCTCGAATGCAGTCAAGACACCAAATAGGTGATCCTTAGTAAATTTCTTTGGATCATATGATTCTTCAATAGAAAATAATTTGTCACTGTAGTTATCTAGTAGGGTCATCAAGATCTTCTTAATTATATCTTCATCTGACATGGTACCACCTTGATTCTTAATTGCGATTGCTATAAGTTCAACTCTCATAGTAGCTTGCAATATCTTCTCCTTATTCCATTCTCAGGTTCTCAAATTTTTGCTTAGCAGTTAGTTTCCTTGGCAGCTTTACTCTATCATTTCCTTCATAAATGTCTTTCAATTTTTCCCATACTTCATGAGCAGTAGCTAGAGAAATAATTTTTTTCTTTTAGTTTTAGATAGAGCACTAAAGATAGCATACCTTTCATTTTCATTCTCTTCATAAGATGCAATCGCATCAGTAGAGGAAGGACCAACGACTGGTATCACATACTTTTTCTCCATAGCCTTCTAGGTCTTGAAAGCAAGTGAAACCAAATAACCTATCATCTTCTATTTCTAATCACTGTAATCAACTCCATCAAAAATAGGGATTTTCAACTTGTGCGCCATATGATCTACCTCAAGCAGTTAATATTTTCATCGAGGAACCAGAGCTCTAATACCAATTGTTGAAATTCACAAGACAATTGAGAGGGGGGGTGAATCAATTGTATCAAATCACTTTACCTTTAGCATTAATAAATTCCACTTTTAATCCAATCAATTATTAAGTGTAAACATGAAATTGAAATAATAGAAAGCAAACACCAAAGACACTAGATTTATGTGAAAAAACCAATGAGGGAAAAACCATGGTGATGATTAGCTCACAACATAGTGGTAATTCAATACCGAATACAAAGGCTTACTGCCAGAGGGCTCACTACCTAGATACAAAGGCTCACTGCCAATAAAGGACTCACCATCCAAAAGGAGGCTCACTTCCTATAGAAAAAGAAAAGATAAATGAAGGTCCACCACAAAGGTTCCAAACATTCACAACTTGATCAGAATATTGTAGACATGATCAGTTCACTGCTTTTAGGAATCTAACACATTAAAGTACTATTGCCTCAATTCGCTCTTTCACACTATGAATTTTTCACTTGTTTGCACACTTCTCTTTCTTTCTCGATTCATGGATGGATAGATATCAAATTCACAACAACTTGATTTTCTTTTATACCATATTCAACCTTAAAAGCATTCTCCAAGGTCGGCTATACAATTTCAATTTACAAGTTCAAATTAGGTCAGCTACTCAACATTCTTGTGGTGGATAAGAATGTGAGAGGACCAATTACATATTTAATTTAGGACCCAAACAACATCTTGGATCAATTATAGGCTTCCTCAATTCAATGTAAAAGCTTAATGTAATGTGTAGACACCAAGTCCGCCAAACCTAATGAAAACACTGATTATTTTTGAAGTACACACATCTCCAGCAAGATGATCACATGTGGATCACTCGACATGCTTCACTAGAAATTTTAACATCTTTGAGAATACCTCATGTACATCTACAACAACTACAAAAAAACTTCATCCACAAAAAACTCTTCAACAATCCAATCAGACCAACCAGCAAAACACATGAGCTCTGGAGTAGGTCTTCCAGAGTGCCAAATACCAAGAACATTTTCCAAAATACATAAACCATCAAGATGAATCATTTCCCAGATCTGCAAGATTTGAAACCAAAACCCACAAGATTGCAAAGAAAAAACATTTCTTCCAGTCCACACATAGATAATTTTGCCAAACTAGAAGCTAAAACTTAGAATATATTATCCAGTGAAGCTCATGAACATAACTACAAATATGCATAGGCATAGAATCAAAATAGAGGAAATTTGGAGCACAATACTAGAGCACACTCATAACACACTTCAACACTGCCTTCATTATTTCTCAAATTTTCTCAAAAGCACTTGGCAAAAACACAAGTACAACCTCATAAATATAGCTCCAGGTACCCTAAGCACTTCTACAATATCTCAACTATACAAGTACCATTTGAAATCATCCTAAACTGTGTTGACATCAATGAAAACACCACTAGACACATAAATACTTCCAAAAAATGCATTATTTTATTTGAATTTCAAAATTTGTGGATGTCGGAGAACTAGTTTTTTTTTTAAGTTTTGTTCTTTTTCCTATTTTCTATTCCATTCTAGACCAAAAAATTGTATGTTTCATTAGAAGTTAACTAATATCGGATCTAATTTCAAAGCTATTTCCTGAAATGAAATATTATGTAGCTGATTGTTTGTTCCTATCAGAGAAGGCTGTGTGTTGTGTTGTTTAAGGGTGCATACTAATAATATTTAGTGGAAAATAATCCCCCTTTCTCTAAACTCTTGCATCATTATGTGCCTAGCTGTGAAGCAATCTGGTGATGTATGGAATGGTTTACTCTGGTTTAGCTATTTCTTGAGGTATGCATGGATAATATTAGGGAGAAACCTTGCTTTTTAGTGATTTTTTATGCTTTATTTTAGAATAGATGTTTTATATTTCAAAACAGTTCCAAAAAAGTGTTAAATGCATGGAGTTTCATGATAAATCTTTCAATTCCATAAACTTGTTGAATGCTTAATGCTAAATCTACTTGAATGAATGAAAGTTATTTGAATTCCATGAAAATTGTTGTAAATCTCTTGATTTTGTGAAGTTATTGAATGAATTGACTAAGATTATGCTTATATCTCTATGATACTAGCCAATGCCTTAAGGACCATTTACCCCTCTTGTTTAACAACAATATCACAATGAACCCTAAGTGAACCTAGTGCATTAAGAGCTAACATAAATGAGCCTTGGGTTCAAGCTATGTTTTCATTTAGATTTAGGTTTTTCCTGGTGGAGTCTTTCAAGAAAGATAGGTTCCTATAGTACCTCTGTGAGAATTTATCTACCTATTGGTGTGTGACTAACATCCACATCAATAGGTTCCACTAGTGGCTATTATTGGGGATTTTTTTTTCTTCTAGAACAAAGAAATATCTATTATTCTCATGGTAGAGTAGACCAAGACAAAGAAATAAAAACTAGGAAACTACCCAAAAAAATTAGTTAGACTAAACCAAATCCAAACCAAACCTATACAGGAAATTTACATAAAATGCACTGTACATGGAAAGAGACATACTCTAAGAAAAGTATGGCTTCTAGAACTATCCATGTACTAGAAGTTCAAGAATTTCACCCGTTAATTTTCTTAGAAAGTTAGAGTCTTCATTCTTGGTGTTGCTAACCAGATAGGGTCCTAACCATAGAGCATCAAATTTCCCATGCTTCACCTTTTCCTTAGATCTAGAATTCCACATTAGTACCATGTTTCCTACATTAAATTTTCTTGGAGAGGCTATTTTTCATATAGGTTCTTGACCTATAACTATAAATTTGCATTTTTCTTTTGAAAATTCCTCCCCATCTCATCCACCTCCATCAAAATGTCAATTTTGTGTTGTATATCATCACACATGTCCTCATTGTATTCTTGGATAAATTTATACATCTTCATCAGATTTTTGTGGGGTAACCTTGCAGCTATGCCATAGACCAAATCAAATGGGGAATATCTTGTTACCTTATTGACTGTTACCCTATCTTCCCACAAATCTTTAGCTTTGAGTTCAATCTCTCTTGTTCTTCTCAATGATCCTCTTAATGATCTTCATAAATCTTTTATTTCTTGATTCAGCTTGATCATTGCCCTGTGGATGATATGGTGATGAGTAGGATTCTTGAATCCCATGTTTAGTGTATAAATTTGTAAACTCTTCAAACTCGAAGCACATTGCATTATCTGAAACAATTTTATTAAGCACCCCAAACCTAGTTAATATATTATCCAATAGGAAATAAATGGCACCTTTCTTTTTTCCCTTTTACTAGGGATTGCTTCCACCCACTTGGTAAAATAGTATGTGGCAACAAGGATCTAAGAATTTCCTCCACTGAACTTGTTTGATATTTCTCCTATATAATCAATACTCTGATGTTGAAATGGTGCTTGGACTGCAATAGGTCTTGTAGACACATAAAAATGGCCTAGACCCACAAACCACATTTTTCTATATCATGCTTCATTTCAACATAATTAAAATATTTAATTATGTCCTATAGTCCAATGTCAACTATTAATTAAATAATTCTTAATTATTTAATTAATTCACATCTTTTATTCCTCCTGACTATTTAAATAAATTACATTTATTATTTAAATACGTCGCTAATTGCTTATGTCACTCTATAATTAAATAAATTCCTAAATTTATTTAATTATTATTAGTCCATTACTTCCTCATGATTATTTAAATAAATAAACTTTATTTATTTATTTAATACTTCATTAATTATTTGTCTTCTCATAATTAAATAAATTCTTATTATTTATTTAAATTATTATCCTCTCCAAGTTTCTTTCTAATTTTAAATAAAATCATTTATTTAAAATTACCCACTTTCTAATTTTCCTCCACAATTAAATTTTTTTAATTATT
This sequence comes from Sequoiadendron giganteum, assembly GCA_007115665.2. Taxonomy (NCBI): domain Eukaryota; kingdom Viridiplantae; phylum Streptophyta; class Pinopsida; order Cupressales; family Cupressaceae; genus Sequoiadendron; species Sequoiadendron giganteum. Next base: position 288,689,876 of record CM021101.1, on the reverse strand, counting down.
TAATTGTTTTGTTGATTTTCTTTCTAAATTTAAATAAAAGTATTTTATTTAAATTGGCAATTTCCATCTTTCTAAGTAAATAATTTTAAATTATTATTATTTACTATTGCATGCAATTCACCATTTTGGAATTAATTTAAAATATTAATCTCAAAATAGCATTTCCTTCCACAAATTAAGTTATTTCTAAAATAACTTGATTTTCTAACTCATCATTTTTCCACTTACTAATTTTTATCTCACTGTCACAACTATTCTCCTTCTTTGATTTAATTTCTTAAATTAAATCTCATCCACCCAATTTGAATTTCATCCTAGAGTTTCCCTAACCCTAATTAAGGGGTTGTTATTTTTGAATCTTGACCACAGATTCTAGGGAACTTATCAATCTTTAATCTCATTCGTCCATACAAAATTGCATTTTCTATAAAATGCCAATTTTGTCTTCATTTCAACATCTCTTAATATCTAGAATATCTCTGAATACTTCTTAATTTTAATTTCTAGAATTCCCCTTCTTCATGCATTCTTGCATTTCTTTATTAATATCATTCAACACTTGCTTAGAGCTAGTCAATTATAATATAGATTTTTTCATCACAATTTGAGGGCATACTTTACATTTCAGCAAGCTAGAAGCTACAATAGAAATCAGTCATGGAGGATAAGGGATATTGTGAGCTCGTTTCATCTATTTCTTATATTTACTCCTATGCATTCTATTGATATTTGTGGATTTGATTAATATACTTGCATGTTGCTAACAATCTGATCTTGCAGAACAAATCCTCAATTACAAGTCTTAGTGGCAAGTTCTTTGAGAGTTTAAGTTTCCTAGGGAATATATAACATGCATCACATGCTCTCACTAGCTTGTAAGAATATTTAAACACTATGGGCCACCAGAGCTTTCAAGACTTTGTGAGCGATGGTCTTTTCCATGTAGTGCCATCCACACACTTCATTGTGTCTTTTAGTTAAAAGCTCCAAGGATTTTACATTATCAACACATTTCAATAGGACACTATAAAGATTCCTCCACCATAATTCACCATCAATCATGAGATATTTGATTGCCTATAGCTTGAGATTTCTTCTTTCTTTGTCTATCAACCCCTCATGACACTACATTATTTGCAAGTACTGGAAAATGTGCTCGTACCAATCACAACTCTGGATATTAAAAATAGGTGTCACATCAAATAAATCCACTTGATTTATTTGTTTGGCATCCAAATTTATTTCAGCCATCAGCTTGGCTAAACATTGGCCCCTTACCATCTTGGTAATCTAAATATCAATATTGAATTTTTGTATTCTATTTATCCATATAAATTTTCTATCTATGACTTCTTGGTGGGTGAGGACATCCTAAACAGTAGCATTTAGAATATATGTAACAACAATAGCTCCCACATGATAAGTTCTGAAATTATTGAAATATTTGACCAATGCATAGGCTTTCTTTTCAATCAAGTCATACTGTATCTCTACATCTTGAAGATAATTACTAAAGAATACAACTAGTTGCTCAAAACCTTCTTTTTTTTACAATAATACTACAAAAATGGTGTGAAAAGATGCAAAAGAACAAATCTATAGTGGCTTGGAAAAATCAAGAGTCCTAAGAACTGGGGCCTCCTCAATGGTGTGTCTAATACTTTGAAAATCCTTACTTGACTCTTCACTCCTCTCCACTTTCTCACCCTTTTGAAAACATTTTTGATATGGAGCAGGTGATTTCTACAAAGTTTGTGACAAACCTTCTCAAAAAGTTTATTTTTATAAAGAATGTTTGAATTCCCTTTATATTCTTTGGTTGTGGGATATTATCAATGGTAGCTACCCTTTTAGGGTCAATTCTCACAACTTCCTTTGACACTATGTGTCCTAACAATTTTCCATTAGTGACTCTAAAGGCACATTTCTTTGGATTAAGCTATATTCCATATTCTAGATCCCTGATAAAATTTTATCCAAGTGTGTACAATGGTATTCTTCTTTCTTGGAGTAGGCATTCAAATCATCTTGGTAGATGGACAAGAAAATATCTATAAAATCAAAGAATTCTACATCCATATCTCTCTAAAAAGTTGCGCCTTCATTAGTTAAACCATATGGAATTCTCACATATACATACATGTTCCATGGAGTTATAAACATAGTCTTATACTACTCATACTCCTTCACTTTTACCTAATTATAACCAAAAAAACCATCCATTATTGACAAAAGTTTGCAACCAGTCACCTTTTGCAACATGACTTCCATGTTTGGTAACAGATAGTTATCCTTCAATGATGACACATTGAGAATTCTAAAATCAATACACAATCAAAGTCACCATTATTCTTCCTCATTGGAACTAAGCTAGACACCCAAGATGAGTACCTAATAGGCTTGATTATGCCAACATCCCTCAGCTTTACAATTATTCTTGCATCTTTGGTTGCAAGGTAGGATTACTAGGCCTTTGCTTCAACCTGAAGGTATTTTCATCTAATTTGAAAGGAATCTTGTGCTTAAATAAATCCTCCATGTATGCCTTCAAGTAATCATAAGACTATGAAAAAATATGCCTATAATTTCTCAACAAAGCAATCAACATTTATTTAAACTTGGGCTTCATTTCTTTCCCATATATACTTTCTTAAGAGTTATCTCAATCCCTATATTTACCTCCTCTAGCTCCTTTGGATGTCTGGAGGGTTTCTTGGAATTGCTCTTTTTAGGGCCATGAAAGACCCTTTCTAAATATAGAAGACCCTTATGGATCTTATTGGTTTTAAGTTGAATAACTTCATTGCAAAAAATTATATCCTTTCCATCCACTATTTAAAAAAACACTCCAAAATCAATCTCCTAACCTTCATACTAGTCTACACATGTCAAAAACCTTAGAATGTCTTCTTCATCATTTAAGACGCTATTTTTGGATGTTGTCAAGAATTGGAGGCCTCATTTGTATCTTCACTTTGGAGATACCAACAAAGGTTACATCATCAATCTAGAGTGAAATATTTGTAAGAAAATCTACCACTTGGTTTTTACCTCTCTCTAACCAATCAATACCTAAGGCATCATGTTGCTCCATGGAATCCCAAATGACATTCCTATACTATTTTAGTCTCTTATTTTTTGATGAAAATATAGACCTACCTTTAGATATGAACAATTCAAAATCACCAATCACCTTTAGCTCTTTAATCCCATATTTTTTGCCAACCTTAATCCTAGCAACAAAGCTTCACATTTTGCCACATTGTTTGTGAACACAAATGATAGAGAATGAAAATTTGAATTTTTGGCCACTAGAGGAAACCGGAATTACCCCTACACCTAACCCATATTTTGAACATGCACCATCAAAATACATGGTCCATAGATCATTATTCTCTAATAAATTCATTATCTCTCTTTCAAGAAATACAAGTTTCCTATCAGCTTCCTCTAGTGATTCTTCTATCTTGAAATCATTGATGCCAATATCTACAAAGTAAATTCTATCATCTTCAGGAGAAAAATCCATCATGTGTGGGACTCTTGATTCCCTAACTAGTTTTATTTCATTACCATCAATTGGGAATGTGGCATAAGACATATCACACTACATGATACCCCCCATGGAGGTACTCCATCTTCTTGACAAAAACATTCCATAGTTGGGTGGAATGTCCACCACTATAACACTCATTGTAAATTATTTTTTCAGAATGCAACTAAATTGTAAGGGAGTTCTTTGATTATTCCAATTATAGGTACTTCCATAGTATCCATAGCATATCACTTTCTAGAAGCACTATCTATCTTCAATCCCATCTCTTTCATGATCTCAACTGACATTATTTTTTAAAAGGCTCTTGAATCTATCATGTGACTTTTTAGAAGCTTTCCATCAATAATTAAAGTTACAAAAATGGGTCTATGTTACTAGGACAGGTAGTAATCACATTTCCCAAGTAAATTTGAGGGATTTTAGTAATTACTCCCTCAAATTCCTTCTATTTCAATTATTTTCCACTCACTTTGGGTGGAGTAGACACCACTTTCTCATTACAATTTGTAGTAGCACCATTGATACAGGTTACTGCCTTTTTTTTGTGCTCCTCAATCCTTGTCATTTCAAGCAAAGGGACTATAACCTTGACTTGTGAAAGAAACTGAAACATGTCACAATAATATACTTAGGTAAATCATGTGGTGTCATACCTTCTTTACTGTTGTTGTCCTTCTGCTACTCACCTTTCACTTTGACCTTAGCCTTAGCTTCCTTCCTCTCTAGTTCAGAATTATGATTTTGTGTCATTTCCTTCATAGTAGGAGATATGAATTCTCTACCAACATTCATTTTTCTAGTCTTCTTTTCCAAAATATTTCCCACCTTACCTTCGTTGGCCTTAGCCTCATCCAATTTATCTTCAACTTTTGATCCTTTTCCATTTACATTTTGATGCTTGAAGAAGATACTGCTTGCCTTACCTTGATCACCACCTACAACCTTGTTTCTCAAGTGGTAAGAGCTTCTTTTCTATGTGACCAAAGCTATTATCAACTTTTCAATCTCCTTATCTGAGGGTATTCTTAAGGAAATATCATCCTCAGCTATTTCTAGGGTACACACATTACGATCACGCTCACTACCTTCATCAAAGATAACTTGTTAGTGATATACACTGGCTCTATTCCTTTGATTATCCCCATAAAGTTCATGAGAATTCACCATTAGAAAAATTAGATATTCTCATAATTACATTAATTTCTACATCATGGTCATGAGAAGGGTCATAAAATTCTGATGCATCTTGTTTAACTTCCACTAATTTTGCAACTGCACATTGGTGAGAATAATGAGGCCATTGGAAAATAACACACCAAGGAGTTTCAATAGAAAAATTAGTAGAATTCTTTTGTAGTGGATCAAGTGTAACCTGATCTTGTGTATAATTTTGATTAGTGTGGATTGGCTTTCCATTTTACCAATTGGTTTTGTAAGGATATATTGAGTTATAGGTGAGTGGGTGACACATTTATGAGTGGTGGTAAAAATAGGATCCACCTAATGTTATTTGACAATGTGATGGATCACTTATTTTTAAAGGCACCCAATCACTTCAAATTATGTAAAATATGATGTTAATAACAACCAAAATGCAACCTAATTGTTATAGCAACTATGAGGGAAGTTTTTAGAGCATAAAAAGTTGTGTACTTGGCCAAAAAGTTGTTGTTTTTGAGCTATGGAGGACTCATTCGCCTCCAATGGTGCATGGGTCCTTTTAGGGTTTTGCAAAACTGATTTCAAGATCTTGTACCTTGATGTATGCACTCTTGAAATCCTGGTTATCAAATTTTGGAAGCCTGTAGTTAATTTTGTAGAGCTCTTTTCATGATCTTTCTTTTTAAATGATAACTTTAGTAACTTTACAATTTTGACAATCTTTCTACAAATATTGCTCACCTTGATCTTCAACCTGTAAAATCTGCAATCAAACACTCAAGGGAAGAAAAATTGTTGATTTTTTAGTGAATGGGGTTTGCCTCAGTAAAACCCCTTGTAGGTAATTAAAGCAAGTGATGAAATAAGGAAATGAAGCATGAAAATGAAATCATTTAAATAATCTCACCTTGGATTTTTTCTTGTGAAGTAAATCTACAAACTACCATGCAGTGGGCACGGAGAATGTAGATCTAGGATCCTTCAAAATGATGTAGGCAATAGTTTCAAATAGATCTTCAATTCTACACTCACAATCCTAGCTCAACAACATGAATGCATGCATCAAACCATTGAAATGATGATATGATCTTGAATTGTTGCAAATAAATAGTTAAAATCTGCCTTGAAATTCCTTTGAAATGCTTTAATGCTTGATCGCTTGAGTTATTGAATGCCTCATAAACTTGCTAGTTCTTGTTAGATTGAATTTATAAGAGAAAAAATGTGAATTAACCCCTTATTTATAATAAATTAGGATATTAGCCTTGAAATTTAAAGAATTAAGGTCGACACTAGATCTAGGAAGAAAGGTAATTAAATTCTTGCCAAAATGAAATTCAAAAATTAGGGTCTCATTAAGGGAGGAACCATTTACCATTAAGGGCTAATGGGTCCTAGCTAAGTTTTCAAAACCAAGCTTTAGGGAGCTTAAAGAAGGCCAAAAACCCATTCTAGATCACTAGAAAAAGGGGAGTTCTATTAAGGGAGGATCCATTCACCATTAAGGGTGAATGGGTCCTAGCTCAACTTACTAGGACCAATTTTTTCCCAATGAAATAATTTGATATTTAAATTATGATTGTTGAGAAAGATCCTCGGGAGGTGTCAAAATGAAGGCCTAAATAGGGGGCTAATAACTCCAATTAACCACAATAAATTAAGAACACCTAGATAAGTGTGAAAGTAATTTAAAACACTATACAAAACTTAAAAAAGGTATAAATTATGTACATATTTATTGAAAATGGGCCCATTAGGCTTAATTAATAAAATAAGTCCTAGAAAAGCATGAAAGTGTGTTACAACACTTTACAACACCTTTGCAAAGGACCAATTAAGGCATCTTTTAGTTTGATAAGGGTCCTAGAATAGTGTGAATGTGTACAAGATATTACAACACTACTCCAAAACACCATTAATTTTATTTTAATGTCAATTATCAGATCAAGCAAGGAAAAGATACTTTTTTCTTTACTACATTTTTCCCCCACTTTAGTGAGAGGATGACCCTAGGTCAAACTCACACTAAAGTAGACATTCATGACACTTAAGTATGCAACAATAAAAATTATACATGATCATACCCTGTCAAAGGCCAAATGAAAGAGAAAAATAAAAACAAGGGATCAAGCAGAATTGATTCAATGCGATGTGAGGCAGTGGTTGTTTATCCATAAAAAAAAATTTCACTCTGGGGTAGTGGAACCTCAGTCTATCCATTAGGTGAAGTGTCCCAAAATAAAAGTTGTTTAGTGAGAAATTCATTCCAGTGTATTGGCTTCCCACTGTATAATGAGAAAATCTTTCCAGTGTATCAATTTCCCATTATACTAACCTGTAAGAGAGGGGACAAACCACATCAAGGCCACAAGTCATGGAGGGTCGAGAGAAAAAGGCTACCCTAACTTACCTTAGCTTAAAGGAGTGTTAGGAAATGTGGGATGAGAATGATGTATGTTATAAGGTTCTTCGATCACTCTATAGACTCAAAACTTGAAATGGGGCTAGGTGAGTCAGTTTTCGAGGTCAACACTATGTCTCAAAGAGCTCTCTGCCTAAGGATGAAAGTGCAGCTCTAGAATGACAATGCAACACATTGGAATATCTCAAGTGCGCTAGCATTCGTATGACCAAAGGACTAAAGAGACAATGTTGAATGTGAGAAAATAGACTAATGACCTAGCTAGTTACTTCTAAAGGGCCAAAACAACTCTATCAAGTAGGCAAGATATGCGTGAGTATGATAAAGTAAATATACAAGAGTGAGGATGGCATGAATGATCTCACAAAGGTACTTGTTCACCAGCTAGCTCCAAGAATACTCCCACCTGCACATAAGAGAGAGGAAAATTGTTGGGGGGATATATAGGGGTCTGCCTTAGTCAGACCCCCATTTTGTTGTTCCCACCTCCACAAACAACCAATATAATGATAATAGAGAAAAAGTATGCTAAAGAAGGAAATGGAGTAAAGAACATAAAATCACTACAAAACAGTGTTATGATACCGAACCAAATCATAGAGGAGAGGAGTAGAAAGCTTACGACCTCCACCAAGATCTCACTAGCCAATGGGGGAGAAAATGAGAGGACTCAAACCTCTGATGCAATGGTTTTTGTTCCACACTTTCTCTATAGAGTTGATGGAGTGTCGTTGTTGCTGATATGGAATGAAAAGTGCTTCTTGAGAGTGATGGATGCTAAAAGGATGCTTTGTGGAGAGCTGCATTGAATTCTTCCATGTTAGAATGAAGGAAGAAAGAGAGAATTTGAAGGAGAGAATGAAGAAAAAAACCATATTCAGGTCGGTTGGTCGAAGAGGGCATTATAAATTGACCTCCAATGGGAGGTGTTACACCTCTACTGGCTCCAGAGGAGGGAATATTCTAGGGATGTAAGTGCACCACACATAAATATACATGTCACATAGACATCCCTAATAGTTATTCCTCTGTTGATAAACAAAATAGATGCCAAGTGGAATGAAGGCAACGGTCTTATGTGGAATTATTCCTTCAGATTTGACTTTCTAAGGTGAGGATGTGTAGAAGGGGAATTTGTTTAAGGGGTGAAAATTCACTCCTATAGATTTTTCGCCCACTTTAGTGAGCACAAATACTAATGAGTGATTTGGTAAAGTAGATCAGAGAAGTAGTAGAGTTAGAAATGTATACCTGAACCATCGAGGAAGAAAACCATGATCTGGTGATCCCGAGAGTGCAAGAGAAGAAAAGGACTTCATAGCTCCGCATAACTATGAAGCTAAAGAAAGAAAGCATCTTACAGGCCCACAAACCTACAAGGAGGCAATCCCCAAGATCTATCACATGAAGGAAGCCCCAAGAAGTAAGCACCTCATAGGCCTGCAGACTTACAAGGAAAGTGTCCTCCAAGATCTCTCACATGGAGGAAACCTAGGAAAGTAGACTTTGTAGAGTCAAAAAGTGGCTTCATAGGCATACCCTTAAAGTGGCATGTTTACCCATAGATAGAACATGTGAGGAATCATCCATGTAGGAAAGTAAGTAGACAGTCATGCATACCATCAACAAGTTTGAAAACTTTCAAAGGGGTCCCTTGCAAACCCTTCAAAAGTAGGATGGGTCCACTCAAGCGACATGTTGTTCAAAAGCTGGTGTTATCTTTCTTGAATAAATTCATCATCAAGGAATCCTTCTGAAATATGTTCACTTCATCAAGGAATTCAAAAGGAAGAATATGCCCCCATGTTAGGGGAAGATCAAATTTTTTCCAACTTTGAAGGAAGGTTCTCAAGTTCTTTCTTTATGAACCCATGATGAAGGAAACATGTTCCATTAGGTTTTCAGGTTGAGAATACAATTCTTATAAAGAAGTGTGTGAAGATTCTTGAGAAAAGATTCATTGGAAATGAATGTGTTTTCTAAAGATCAAAGTGATGTAGGCGTGGCATTGTCACACATGAGAGGGAAAACTCAAGCAAAAAAGAGAGAAAGATAAAGGAAATGCAAAAAAGGAAAGGGAACAAAAACAAATGGCACATGGGTAGCTTGATATTTTGGGGTCAGAACTACTCATAAATATATATATATATATATATATATATATATATATATATATATATAAGTATAATAATAGTATATAAATGAACTATCATCAACCCCCTACTATATCAAGCCATATGAAGAATGCATGAGAAGACAAAGTAAAAATTAAAAAAATGGGTCAACATGGAAGGGAACCTAAATTCCCCCAATGATTTCCATCATGCCCAATTTTTCAAAATTCAATCACTAACATGGAAGAATGATGATAAAAATAGAAGAAGGTTTACAACACAAACACCATAGTTTTATCCAATCACCAAAAGGGGTGATGAGGGTCATCCAAGGAAACATAGAACAATTATGAGGGAAACACATCACAACACATACACACATATAATCTAAAGATAAAGAAGAGGCCTCCCCCTAACACTGATCAATTGAGAGGTCATCCACTTCCCACTCTATATCATCATAGGAAGAAGGAGGATGATCCTGCAATGGTGGAATATTAAGGGGAGGAGCTTCTGACCCTCTTGCAATAAGGGCTAAGAAAGAAGGACCCGCAAGGTCTCCACCACTCAACTCTTGTGGAGCTAATGTCAATGAATTCATGAAGATCTTTGACAAGGTTGAAACTTCATCCACCGAGTTAAACATGCACTTAACAAGAGTGCCATGTTTCACCTCGACTGATGGAGGAGGTTGCACCCAAGGTTCACCACTAAGTTTGCCAAGAAATTTGAGAGTGGTGATGAACTCAAGAGAAGTTAGGACTAATTTCGACACTCGGACAAAACAAGCCAGTGTTGAGCCACCTTTTGGAGAAGGTGGGATCCTCCTACATCCTCCATTTATGGAAGGACCACTCTCTACCTTTTGCTTCATAAAGGGAGGTGAACTCCCCATAAACAAGGCAAGAAGGGTAGAGGAAAATGAAGAGGAAAGAAGCATAGTAGATATGATCGAGGTATTAGTCATATCTATGGGCTTCAAGAAAGGTGGGATATCTAGAATGGATTCCAACAAAGGTGACTCCACTAGAGGAGCGATGAACACCTAAACCTTTTTGGGGTCAGGCATATTTGTACTCACAATGGAAGCTAGAAGCGATACAAAGATGGTTTGAATAGAAGAAGAGGGGAGGAGAGAGGAGGATGTGAAAGGAAGTCCTGATACAAGGGCAGTCATCTCCTCTTCCTTCCTTTGTAAGGAGGCCTACTTAGCCAAGAGAGCCTTTTGTTGGAACTTGTGCTAGCATGCAAGGCAGTTTATGTTACTATTTGAACTAGAGGCTAGAGGTTATGAAGGAATGAAAGGCTCTTGCTCAGCCATGGGAGTGTCCTCCATAGCTATTTCCAATGGAGGGACAAACTCTTGAATGGGAGCAGGAGGATTCAACTCTAACCCTTAGTAGTTGGCCTTTTTCTATTCACTGCTGTAGGAGCAGAAGCGGTAGGAGGCCGCATAGGCTGGGACATAGAGGATTCCCCATACAGGGATTTTTGCCTGTCATATCGAACTGGCCTAGGCTCTGTGGGTAGGATAGGAATCTCAAACATGGGATGCTTGGATTTCACCAAGTGGGCATCATAGAATTCTCTCGCAAACATGAGGCAAAAGCAGATGGCACCACAATAGGGTGAGAGGTCACGTTAGGTTGAACAATGGAAGAGGAAGCGGGAGGATCTCAAGACCAATTCACTTCTTCTCTACATTCATTAGAGGCATCACTATCAGCTTTTAGGAAAGCCCTATGAGAAACAACATAAGGCGAAGGGGGGTATCTCACTTTCAGCCTATAATTCCCTTTCTTGTGATTTTGATATGTGCAATATAGGAGGTCCTTCCTGGGTGAGAGAGGACCAACAGGTTTAGGCCAAAAGTGATCCAAGGTGTAGCTACCACTCTTAACCGATGTCATGGACAACATGTATTGAACCCTCATGAACATACTTAAGGAATTTATGGACAACCAAGGGAACTACATTCATAGCTACTAACAAAGGGATGCCCAACATCACTTTGAAGAGTTTGGAGCCCAAAATTATATCAAATAGAAGTCTTATGGACTTAGGTCCAACCATAACCGACAAGACAATGATGCCAAGAGGAGGTACGAAAAGTTTGTCATACGTACAAATGGTACTCATATGTGCATCATACCCATCTTTATACAAAAATTTGATTAACATGATCTCCTTAATTATAATGTTTACTTGAGACATTGAATCGATGAGAACACCTACTATGGTATTCCCATTTATCCTTGGAGGAATGTAGAGAGGAGATGGTTCCCTATTAAATCCAATCGATAGGTCCTATGAAGTGAAGGTTATATCCTTACTGGGTAAAAGCACAAAGTTGGGTGACACTTTATAAAGGAAATGACCAACACTGATCCAACTTATAAACTTGAATCATTAAAAAATGCCATATATGTTTTGAATTTTGAAATGATGTAAAATAGTAAAATATATTTTTTTTTGGTATATTTCATGTTTATATTTTTTTTTTAAATAAAAAAATATTTTAAACTAGTTTGTAAGAAATTAACACTATAATTTAGTTGTTGATAAAATGCTGAAAAATGAAGTTGCATGGGGTGTCAAACTTTTTATAGTAATTTTTTTTTCTTTCAATTTTTTTGTGTATTTATAACTTGAAACTTTAGTGCATGGATTTTTTTTTCTAATTTTGATAAATATATCTTGTTAAATAAATATTAAAATGTACGTGAATCAAAAAATAGTTGTTTCCATGGGACGTCAACTTTCATATTAAATATTTATCTAAAATGGAAAAAAAACTATACTATCTTGAAATAGATTCTTTTATCTAGTGCATCATATTTTTTTATATTTTTTTTAATAAGTTTTAGTATTTTTGCTTGGCATGGTAATGAACCTAATATTTTGTGTTGATAACCTACTTTTAGTAAAAATAAAAAATAAAATATAAATAATAATTAAACTATCAAAATAAATATATTTTTGAAAAATAAACTTATGGATCTACAAAAGGGTATATTTAAAAAAAATAAAAATTACATTATTAGGAGTGATTGAAAATTGAAGTTTTTCAAGTAATTCTATTTTTTTGGTAAATTGGACTCAAAGTGGTGCTCCATATATTGAAAGCCAACAATTTTAGTTGAAAATTTGTGAAAGTATCTAACTTAGCTAGAATGAATCTTACTAGATTATATGTTTGACAAAAAGTGATTTTTAGTTAGAAATACTTAAATTCAGTTGTGTTGATAAGTTGGTTGAATGTGTGACACAGATTTTTGCTTCTACCCTACTACTACTCATAGGTTGCACAGGGGGAAAAGTTTGATGTAGGAAAGAGGCCATCACATATGCTAAATGATATTTTCATTTAGCCTCCTAAAGGTTACAAGATAAGGTAGTGACCTAATCAAGGTTTCGTTATGCTACACTTTTAGAACCTTCCAACTATGTCTACTAGGGGTCATGGGTTGGGTTGCAAGGAAAAATACTCACAACACTCACACCCACAATGCTTCTAGGCTATGAGGATAGGAAGTTTTAGTAGTGCAAAACAGAACCAAAATGGTTCATGTCAGGTTCACAAAAAATGTAAGAGAGGGGGACCAACCACGTCAAGGCACTACGTCATAGATGGATGAGAGCAAAAAGCTGGCCTAACTTACCCTAGCTTAAAGGAGTGTTAGGAATTGTGGGACAAGAATGATGAGGGTTATAAGGTCCTTTGATCACTATGTACACCCCAAACTCAAAATGGGGCTAAGCGAGTTAGTGTTCGGGGTCAACACTATGTCTCGAGGATCTCTCTGCCCTAGGAAGAAAATACAACTTTGGGATGACTGCACAATGTGTTGGTGTCTCTCAGGTGCACTAGTGTCCATACGACTAGAGGACTAAAGAGAAAATGTTGAATGCAAAAAAATAGACTAACGACCTAGCTAGTTACTTCTGAAGGGCCAAAAAAACACTATGAAGTAGGAAAGATATGCACGAATATGATAAAGTAAATTTACAAGAGAGAGAATGGCAAGAATGATCTCACAAAGGTACTCATTTGCCAAATAGCTCCAATAATACTTCCACTTGCACACAAGAGAGAGGGAAATTATTAGGGGGCTGTATAGGGGTCTACCTTAGTCAGACCCCCATTTTGGTGTCCCCATCTCCACAAACAACCAAGATAACAATAATAGAGCAAAAGTATGATAAAGAAGGAAATGAAGAAAAGAACTCAAAAGTACTACAAAACAATGTTATGCTACCCAACCAAATCGTAGAGGAGACGAGTAAAAATCTTACCACCTCCACTAAGAGCTCACTAGCTAATGGGGGAGAAAATGAGAGGACTGAAGCCTCTGCTGCAATGGTGTTTGTTCCACACTTTCTCTACGAAGTTGATGGAGTGTTGTTGTTGCTACTATGGAGTGCAAAGTGCTACTTGAGAGTGATGGATGCTAAGAGGATGCTATGTGGAGAGATACATTGAATGCTTCCCCATTAGAATGAAGGAAGAAAGAGTGAATTTGAAGGACAAAATGAGGAAAATGATCATATTCAGGTTGGTTGGTCGAAGACGGCATTAGAAATTGATCTCCAATGGGAGGTGTAGTGCCTCTACAGGCTCTAGATGAGGGAATCTGCTAGGGATTTAAGCATGTCCTATGAAATTATGTGCATCGTGTGTGCATCCCCGATAGTTATTCCTCTACTGACACACAAAACAGACACCAAGTGGAATGAAGGAAGCAGGCTTATGTGGAATTTCGCCTTCAGATTTGATTTTCTAAGGTGAGGATGTGTAAAAGGTGAATTTTCATAAGGGGTGCAAATTTTATCCTATACATAACCATACCGAAGTTATCCTCCTAGTAAATTTAATAAGGCACCACAAAAATTCTTTTGAATGTCATGTAAAAATTTTGTTAAAGGGGATTTTTCTTTGTTCATGTAATGGCCTTCCTCTTAGGGAGCATTGTGCCTAATGTCTCTAAGAGAGGACAAATCAAAGTGTCAGATTACTGCCCATGGGATGACTCATTCACATCATGCCATGTTAGTAGATCATACACTCTTAGACGACATCAAAACAAATGACACCACCAAGAAGAGAACACATCATAAGAAAAAAGAAAAATCACACCATGAAATTTTCCAAAAGATGTCATCATTGTATGCCCCCACTTTAAAGTGGTCACTACACCATCACTGTGAGCAATTTCTTTAAAGTATCCAATGTTTTTGATCTAATTACATGAGATCTTTCCTTGGAAAACCCTATGCCAATTCATATATTTCCGAAGCAAGCCACATCATGAAATAGGAAGGAAAGGGTTACTCCCACAAACACATAAGGGATCTATGAATTTTGCATCAATATTTTTGTGTTACAATGTTGTCATAGAGAATGGAACTATCATCATTCCCCAAGTACTCACAAAACTAGAAGAATGACACAAAGAGAGAAAAAAAAAAATCCTTTCTAGTCAACATGGAAGAAACATGAATGTTTAGATGACTTGCATCATCCCCAAAAGGAAAACACAAGACAAATAAAAAAGATAAAGAAAAATATTTTGGGTCAACATGAAAGAGACCTAAATGTCTCGATGCCTTGTATCATCCCAAAAAGGAAAACACATGACAAATGAAAAATGATTACGACATAGAGAAGAGTGAAGGTACAAATAAAATAATGCACAAAAAGAGAGAGGATACATCAAATGAAATGACACAAAGGAATCACATTACACACGTGCAATCACAAATAAAAATGAAAAAAAAATACTAGTAAGGCACAAGCGATTCAACCTACAATAGGTCATCTACCTCCCAATCTCAATCAGTATAAAATGAAAGGCGGGAAACTAGCCAAAGGGACAACGACAAGTGCCGAACTAGGACATGCACCAAGTTCAACACTCTTCTTAAGATTCTTTTCATCTAAGCTCATGGAAGAAGAAAATAATACATTCAAATCATCATGCACGTGTTCATCATTATGTGTAATATTAGTGTCATCATATATATTAATCATAGTAGGAGGTCGAATAAAATTGGCCATGCAATGTTCCTATTTATGTTGCGGTGAGGGTTGAGAGTCATCATGTATTGCTTCAGGTAGGTTTGATTTTGATTTTCTATCTTATTTTTGTTTTCCTGAGTTTGCAATCTTTGAGCAATAGAATGACATCTATGTCTATTCTCTCTAGCATTTTGATTTCTTTTTAGTTTATTGTCAATTTTTTTTGTGTAAGAGTAGGTTTTTCAATCAGAGGTTCTTTCTCTTCCTTGGGAGGAATAGAGGGAAAAAAAATAGGTTACTCAACCACTTTCTCTTTGACTTTGTAAACTTGTTTGACTCTAGGAGGGACAATGGGATTGTTTTTGTTATCTCATGGTTTCTTGTATCAAATTGCAGGAGGTTGTTTGATAGGTTGTTCTTGTATGGTCAAGAGTTTTTTTTGGTTCAATCATTGTCTCATCAAGGATGGTTGGTTCAGTCATAGGTTGAGGCATATTGTGAAGGAATAGTTCTGTTATTTAATTTAACTTAAATTTTTGATATGATTTGAAAAATAAATCTTCACAAGGCTTGATAGGTTCCATAGGCTCGGGCCAAAAGTAATCTAGTCAAAATTTCTCTTTTTCTAAGGTGGGATGTAATCCACTATGATGCACAATGAAGATGACATTAACAAATGGAAACTTTAGAAATTTATGCACAATTGAAGGGATGGAATTCATGGAGCAAAGCCATGGATAGCCTAACTTAACATGAAATTGGTTTGATTATGGAATGATAGAGAATGAAACTATTATTTTTTTCAATCCCACCTTTAAAGGGAGATCTATCAAGCCTATAATAGGGCAAGAAAAACTACTTATGTGTCTTGATCCATGATTTTGGGTTGTCATATGCATCTTGATATAGCTCATGCACATATAAGATTTCTTTTGTGATCACATTCTCTCCACAGATGGGATCGATCAATATCCCATTAGTGGGCTTATTATTTATTCGGATAGCTATGTAAAGAGAACCATTGGGTGCATGTTTCTAGTATGTCACTTTGTGAGAAAGAAATGTCGAGACGTTGTTTAGTCATGCCCTTACAATATTTAGCT
The DNA here is from genome assembly GCA_007115665.2 of Sequoiadendron giganteum. NCBI lineage: Eukaryota > Viridiplantae > Streptophyta > Pinopsida > Cupressales > Cupressaceae > Sequoiadendron > Sequoiadendron giganteum. The sequence goes on along the minus strand of CM021101.1, from coordinate 288,673,501 downwards.
TTGATAAATCTTATCACGTTTGTGTGATGTTGTTCAATGGTATTTGTATTGTCATCATTTGTGTCAACATTCATCACATTAGTCTTTGTTTCACTAGCTTTAACAAATGAAATATTGTGCTTAGGCATGGGATTTGTAAATGTTAGAGTTAATTACATTTACGCTTAATTTTAATTAGTCATTAGTTTTAATTTTTTTTATTTGGGTACTTTTTCCCATGTTGGGAAGTTTCTCACCTGTCACCCACCTTTCATGCCTTTTTAAGGAACTTTGTACAATATGTAATTTATCTCATCTCATTCATTTTGTTTTCTCTGGTGAAATAGCCTATGCACTTCTCTCTCTCATTTGTGAAGGTTTATTGGTAGACGTTTCTCCTGGGTTATTCACTCTAACATGGTATCAGAGCCACCCAGTCTACACTCTTTCCTGTGAGAGTTTTCATCGGGAGCTTTTGAGATTGTTTATTTTATTTTTTTGACATTTGAAATTTCTTCAAATTCAAAAATTGCCTTACTTGCCTATGATCATTGTTTGGAAGATTATTGGTCCCATTTTCACATTGTTGGGAATTTTTCCTTATTGAGGTGTGCTTCTCTTTGTTCAAGAGCATGTTTTCAATTTTTGTTTTTGGAGGTTGGTGTTTTTGAGTTTGGGGAGGCTATCATTAATTCTAGCGACACATTTTCTCCTGGCAGGGCATGTGTTCTCTTTGTGTTGGGAGGCTATTTTTTTCTTGGATGCATTTTAAGATTTGTTGATTGAAAATTTATGTCTAGAGGCTAGATTTTTTTTCCTGACTGCTAGAGAGGTGAAATCTTCAGGAGGTGAGGCAAATTCCTCACGTGATTTGAATGAGGGGTCAAACTTTTTGAATTTTCAAGATCTCTATCAAGAAAATAACTGGAGGGTGTGAGGTACTTTGGGGTTGTTTGGCCATGAGGCTACATTTTATTATCCATCCATCATATCAATTGGAAGAATGAAGAAGATCATATCCCTTGTTAACAAGGTTTTTTTCATTGATGTCACCATGATATATGAGTTGCAATTGAGTGACATCAATCTGGTATTTTGAACTAGTAATACAAGACCACTATCTAGTATTCTTCTCTTGAATCCTCTTTGGTAAATAGCTGCTACTTTGGTTTTCAGGAAATGGTCTATCACTGAGAAATGCATACATGGATAGGAACTCATAAGCATAGTTGTTCATGGTCATCTTCAGTGTCATTTTTTGTTGTATACAATTTTGCTATTAGGTCTATTATTGGCTGACCTATCATAGAGTAGATGTTGTAATGGATTAAATTTTGTTTGTATAATCCATGCCAACATATATAACATGCCACATGTTTGAAATGTTGCTAAGAAGTTTGTCAAGCTGACCTGATTGTTATCCTTGACAATCAGATATATATAAGATGATTTTGTAGAAGTTGAAGAGAGACATATGTATTTGGATTGAGAAAATATTAGCAGACTACATATGAGATCAAGAAAAGGAAAAGTGTAATATGCTAGCATGAAAATTCATCTGAATTACAAAGGAATTGAATTTTCACTTGAGGTGTAATTTAATCAGTTCAATTCTAGCAGTTAGCCATTTTTTTTACTTCATTTTTGTAGGCGGTGAGCCTCCCATTTTGGATAGTGAGTCCTAGCAGTGAGCCACCCTTTTTTAATATCTTATAACTAGTTATACTATATTATGAGTTAATCCTCACCATGGTTTTTCCCACTTTGGGTTTTCCACATAAAAATTTTGGTGTCTCTTGTGTTCTGTGTTTCATGTTTTGTTGATGATTCTGCTTATCTTAATTATCATATGCTTTGGATTGATTGGATGGCATTTGTTCAATAAGTTTAAGAATATACTGATTCTCCCCCCCCTCTCAGTATATTGGATATTTAACAATTGGTATCAGAGCAAGGTTCCTCTGGAGAATTCTAACAACTTGAGGGAGATCTTGAAGATTGAACAAATGGAAGATAATGCAGAACTCTGGACTGCTCTTGATGATCTTGACAAAGCTTAAAATGAGAATAAATATCTGAAAGAGATTCTTGATAAGGCAAATGAATATGTCCAGAAATTGAAGGAGCAATTGAAGAAATTCAAAGAGACACATAGGGAAGTCAGTGACCAATTGAAACAAGCAAATGAAGACATTGCCAGACTAAATTTGCAAGTAGAAGAAAACAAGAGGATTGAAGAATGCCCGAATACATAAATAAAAAACAAGTCTGATGAATGTTCTAGACTTCAGCAAGAAGTGGTAAATTTGAGAGCAGAACTAGAAAAGGAAAAAGTATGTGAGGACAATTTCAAAACAAGCTCCACCAGGCTTGATGAGTTGATTGCTAGACATAAACCCTCTAAAGACAAAGGAGGATTGGGATTAGAAACATGTGAAAGCTCTAAATTAATAAAAGATCAAAATACTCAAGATAAAGGAAAGCAAGAAAGGAATCTAGGAAGAAAACCACCTGTCAGATAGCCAAATGCACAAAGGTACCCATCTTTCAATGGCACTTATTTTTCCTTTAACAAGTTTGGTCATAAGGTAACTAAATGTAGAAGCAGGATGTATTAGTTTTCTTGTTCTTTCCTCAGACAATGCTATGCCTTTAATAAGTTTGGACATAGAGCTAGTGAATGTATAATTCAAATAATGAACTGGTTTAATGGAGGAAGGATGAATTAATCCTTTGCTAGCTATTGCTATACATGCAATAAATATGGGAATAACTAAAATTAGTGCAGAACAAGGTTTAATGGAAGTCAATCAAGTCAAAGAAATTTTGTTTGTTATAATTGCAACAAACTAGGACATATTTCAAAGGTATGTAGAAGCAGAAAGGGAAAACAATCTATTCTAAAAAAGAAGAATGAACCTGAGAAGAAGGTTGACAAAGAAGATGTTAAGAAGGAAATGAGTAAGATATGGAAAAAGAAAGAAGAGTTGGGGACTACTAATGTGTCTGTATCCTCATCCGGTGTAGATGATTCCTCTGATAACTAGACCTAACATGGTCTTAGGGGGAGCTTTAGCAGAAAATCCTTAAAACCCCCCTAATTGCAAGTGTGTCAGATCCTTGACATGAAGTAGAGTTGTAAGTAATCAATATGTAGAGGTTTTGTAAAAGAAACTAGAATAAAAGAGGCTTGTATGGTCATTTGCAGGGCATATTAGGGCTTTTTAGCACAACTGAGGAAATCTAGCAGATTTTCTAAATTCCAAGTGCATTAAATGTGAATTAGGGCATCACATTAATATATAAAGTAAAATTATGAAGTAATTTTGATCATTCATGCATTATAAATAAGCATAGAACAACTTGGAGCAATTTAGAGAAAATTGAGGTGCAACTGGTGCAAACCCTAGTTTTGGATATTTGTAAAGAAAAAGGTATTTTTGATTTTGTGCTACTGTGAGCTTGTGGAAATTATTTCTTGAATATTTTTAAGTGTTCAAAATATAGAAAATGGGAACTCTTGTAGTTGTAGAAACAACAAAAAGACCTAGGCCCTCCTACAAAAAATATTTGATGAAGGTTTTTGAAGATGACTCATTGGGCGCCTTCTCTTTGATTCCTCATGGCATCATGCCAATAGAGGATGCAAGGATGTACCTTAGGGTTAATTCAAAATAATTCAATCATATCAAAATGATTGATATATGGATGAATGAACTCACTAATGATAAATTCTAGGTAAAACCTGAATACTCAAATCTTGTGACGATGAATTTGGATTGTTGGAACAATTTTCCAAACTTTAGTTCTATAGTGGATGGCCTATATGTAAAGCCAATTATTAGTAGAATGCATGATTAGTTCTTATGGACTCATGAGCCATACTTGGTAGACAAGGAAATAATTAAAGCCATCACTAGACTTTGCAACATTGGATCAATACTTGTGTTAAAGTCAGTGAAAAATTAAACAATATCAAAACTCACCAGTGCTACCTATGACAAAAGGGCACTAGCGACAAAACCTATTAAAAATCCAGCCATGAAGTATGCATCCATAATGGTTGGACAAAAAATCTACTTCACCAACAGAGAGAACTGTATGTCTTCCACAACTATCTATACTAGCTATGATATGTTTTTGAATGGTACAAATTATGATCTATGTGAGCTTCTCAGGAAACAACTACTTGAGAACCTAAGGATGTCAAAGGAAAAGAAGTACCCATTTATGTTTGGTTCTCTAATTGTATATATGTTATTCTATTTTCTAAGAATGCTTCTAGGAAAATTTGGAACTATGTGTTGGGATCCATCCCGACCTATTTCCCATTAGATCTTTGAGCACATGAGTAATCTAGGTGATGTGAACAATGTAACAAATGCCTCGATGACATTCTTTTATGTTTTCTAGAAGAATATGAATGAGAGAGATAGAATTATGAGAAATATTGTGGAGAAATACAAAAAATGAGATTATATTTCATGTATCTTCTGATGAGTGTATGATAGAAGTAGTTGAACCCTGGACCATCTGGATTCAACCTCTAGGTTATGAAGTCTTAGAAGATGATGCTAAATGATATGTGCAACTCCTAATAAAGAGTCATAAAGCTCTGAATGAACCTCATATTGAAACTTATGTAGAGAAATTCAGGGAAGTTCGCTTGGAGTAGAACAAAGCTAAAAGCAAGAAAAATGTGGAGAAAATGCTCAAGCAATGTTTCACACCTGAACAGTTAGCTTGAGAAAGAGTTATTCAAGGAAATTTTTTTGTAGAACTACCTAGTGTAAGGAGATCTGGTAGGACCCCTCCTTCCATACCAAATTTTGGACAAGCTACAATGAAGTATGTGCCCAACACTACTAATAAAGGCAAAGGCCCGACTCCTTCCAGACCTACTACCAGATCAAGAAAAATAAAAGGTGTTCCTCTGGTATCCCCTATCAAATAAAGAAAAGAAAAGGCTACTAGATAAAATAATATGAGTGTTACAGATGATCAGGAGGAAGAGGAAGAAGACCCTGCTATGAAATTGACAAGAAAGAGAAGGGTGAGTGCTTCCTCCAGTGAAGGTGCATCAAAGGAAACCAACATTGGCTCGAGGAAAGTTCAATATGTGTCATCTTCAGATGATCATGATGCAAATAAGGCCAAAATTACAGAAGAAATACCATTGGATCAGGAAGAGAAAAACACCTCTCTGGTAAGACCTGGTTCCCCTCTTAAAATTGATGTTTTGGTTAATAATTTGGTGAATCAAGATGTTATGGTGAAGTCCACTACAAAAGTGTATAATTTAGTAGGAGAAGAGGATAAAGAAACAATAATTCTAGCCATCATCAGATATTTCATTATTTTGGAAGCCAAATGGGATAACATTAGGTGTGATGTTCCTAAAAATTTATGGGAAAGACTAATGAAAAGGAGAGTAGAGATTGTAGAGCTAGAGGAGAAAATAAGAAACAAAGCATATAAAGAAATTTCACCCTCTCTGTCTCCAGATAATTTAGAATCTTTGAAGAAGATTTGTGCTAAAATGTTCAAAGAGAAAAGAAGGGTTAATACCCTGATGACAAAAGATAAGAAAGAAATAAGAGGAATAATTAAGGAAGTAATAAGCACTATCAAAGACACTATAGAGAAGTATGGCATGGTTGGTGCATCTTTTTTAGCCTCTAAACCTAGAAAAGAAACTTTTGCAGAAGGTGTGGAAGAACCTCCTTTTGGTGTTGCTAATGATAATGAACCTCTGGAAGTGAATGAAAATAATGTCCCTCTAGAAATAGGTAGTACTGATGTTCTACCAGAAATCAATGTTGCCAATGAGAATCTAGAAAATGAAAAAATTGTTGAAGAAAATTTTGAAGCAGAAGTTCATGTTGCTACCCCTTCAGTACACCCTGGTGAAGAAGAAATTGAAAGGGAAGAAGAAAATGAAGAAGATAAATTGTAGAAGATAAGGTAGAAGAAGAAAAATTAGAAGAAAAGGAAATGGAAGAGAAGAATGTGGAAGATTAAAATGAAGAAAAAGAGAATGCAAAGGAAGAAAAAGTAGAGGAGGAAGTAGAAAATAGAAATATGGAATCTATAGATATCGCTAGAAAGAATGAACAAGTATCCCAACAAGTTGTAGAATCACATAAGCCCAGTAGAGAATCCTCCTCTAGTGATGATGTTTTGAAGGGACTGTTGTCAAAGAATATTAGATTCTAAATGGTAATTCCTCTAGAACTCTTGCAACTTCCAATGAGTCAAGGTTATGTAGACCTGAACAAGATTTCTCCTGTACATAAATTGGTGTTAGGTGATGTATTTCATGCATCCGATAGGAGAGAAATCTTAGAAATGTATCAAAAAGGGACTAAGCTTATTGAAGATTCCATTAAGGCCTTGCAATATGTTACTCCAGATACATTTGTTGATACATCTCTCTCTCTGGTTCAAAACTTGAAGTTTCTATTAGACTCCTTCAAGGAGCATGCTACAGGACTTATCAAGAAAAAAAATAGTATGTAGAGTTGAAGTTGAATGAGAAAAGGCTGTTGATCCTTCACAACAACTGTACCTCAACACATGCCAATGTAGAGAAGATCCTTGAAGCTATGAAGGATTATGAAGCTGAATCTAATTATATGTTTACATACTGTATAAGGTGGCATGATGCCACTCAAAGCATAAAAGATCTCATGGAATCCATTGCGTCCCAGTTGACCACTATCTCCAACACCTATAATGCATCAATGGAAAAAGATAGACCAACTTGGAATGCTATTTTTGTGCATGGAGAAAAGTTCTTTATGTTACAGAAGTAGAAGGAAGAGATAATCAGAAAATTCAGCTTGCTTGGTGATAACATGAGAATGGAGTATGCTCCGGTAGCCAATGCTTTGGCTAATGCTGAGAATTTGGACAAGATCAATCTAACTCCAGATACTTCAGATGAAGCTGAAGAAATTTGTATTTCTTTAGAATATTTGAACTAGTTGTTGGTATCTGCTAAGAAGAGTTGGGAGGATGGCAAAATGACTTGGCAAGGCGTTCTACAAGAACTACAAAATGGTCCCTCCTCGGAGTAATTTTTTTTTCTATTTTTAAATTGTATGAGATAACTCCTCAAGGGGAGTTCAAAAGTTTGATTCCATGTGTTTGAACATTCTAGACCATGTGTACATATCTTTCATGTTTTTCTATTATTTGACCTTTGTCCTTGATGTCAAAGGGGGAGAAGAGGAATGAGAAATAAAGTATATTCTATACAGTTTTTGGCACATGTTTCATCAATGACAAAGGGGGAGATTGTTGGAAGAATTAAGAAGATCATATCCTTTGTTAACAATTTTGTTTTCACCAATGTCACCATGATATATGAGTTTCTTCTAAGTCACATCAATCCAGTATTCTTAACTAGTAATATAGGACCAACCTTTGGTATTTTTCTCTAGAATCCTCTCTGGTAAATAGCTGCTACTTTAGTTTTTGGGAAATGGTCTATGACTGAGAAATGAATACATGGACAAGAACTCGTAAGCATAGTTGTTTGTGGTCACCTCTAGTATCATTTTTTTCTATACAATTTTTCTATTAGGTCTACTATTGGCCGACCTATCATACAATAGAAGTTGTAATGGATTATATTTTGTTTCTATAATCCTTTCCGACAACTATAGCATGCCACACGTTTGAAATGCTACTAAGAAGTTTGTCAATATGACCTAATTGTTATCCTTGACAATCAGATATATATAAGATGGTTTTGTAGAATTTGAAGAGAGACATATGTATTTGGGTGATCCCACAATACTAGTTTACAATTTTTGGCCAAGCTGGACATTGAAATAATTTTTTCTAACTAAATCTTCACTTTGAGGCACCTATAGTGGCTAAACCGTGAGGAATTTGAAGATGATGCAAACTAGTGATTTGTGATATTTTGTCTGTAAATTCTAAATATATTTTTTTCAAGAAATTTGGAACCAAATTGCACTTCCTTTTCCATCTCCTTCGAAAACTAGTTTTGTCTAGTAAACAACATTTTTGAGGAGTGACACTCATCGTATACAACAATTTTTTTTTCCATGAAGGATAAAATTCTATTTTTTTCAAATTTAGATTTGTAACTACGATATCTAGCCCTTTCATTTGGTTTGATAGTGTTCTATTAAATATTTTCTCCTTAATCAATTTTTGAAGTCAAACCAATTACAATTCAAACATAGGTGGACCATATACAACATAACGTTTTTTGTATGTATCAAAATTCAATTTTATTTTTTACTGGATCAATGACATCAACACCTAGCCCACACATATTTTTAGAATTTAATCTTGATAATCTGCTATTTTTCCACATGTGTAAAATAGAGAGCTTGATTTTTGGTGAAAAACCTATGTTTAATCAAACTAAAAAAAAATACATAGTAAAACCAGAACATATTAAAATTGTATTCATTGGATAGCTCATTCTGAGGATTACCATAATCTAGTTGAGTCTGTGAAGTCTCCTCCATTTTCATTGTCAACCTGAGCTTCGAAGGGAAAAATTCTAGATTTTTTTGGTGCCAAAGGGGGAGAATGGGGGAAAAGGGGGGTTCTAGCAAACCCCTAGGGGTTCGCTCAAACCAGGGTTCATTCGAATCCCCTTTCCACAAGAATTTTTTTTGCTTATTTTTTAGGAAATGTGGGACCCGACATTAAATGGGTTCATTCAAAGGGGGGGTTCTATTGAACCCCATTTGGGTTTGCTCAAACCAAATTTTTCAAACCCCTCAAAACTAATATTTTTTGAATGGGTCATTTTTTGCAACTTTTTCTTCCTCACTAGAATTGTAAACCACTTTTGTGGGTTTACCCATCTGGATTGAGCAAATATTAGCAGACTACATATGGGAGTGAAAAAAGGTGAAGTGTAATATTTGGCATGCAAATTCATCTGAATTACAAAGGAACTAAATCTACACTTGAGGTGTACTTCTATCAGTTAAATTCTGGCAGTTAGCCATTTTTGTAGGTAGTGAGACTCCCATTTTGGAAAATGAGTCCTAGCAGTGAGCCACCCTTTTTTAATATCTTATAACCAATTATACTATATTGTGAGTTAATCCTCATCATGGTTTTTCCCACTTTGGGCTTTCCACATAAAAATTATAGTGTCTCTTGTGTTTTGTGTTTCATGTTCTGTTGATGATTCTACTTATCTTAATTATCATATGCTTTGGATTGATTGGATGGTATTTTTCCAAAAAGTTTAATAATATACTGATTCACCCCTCCCTCTCAACATATTGGATATTTAACAATATCTCCCTTTCTCCATTTGATTTTGGTGACCCATTGGTGATTTTGAAGAGGCATCTTTTTGCAATCTGCACAGGCACTATTCTCCCTTTTGAAGATAAATTTTGTGTTGGGAGAGTGCATGATTCTGCATTGGTGGCCACCATTTCTATTGGCTGAAATTTATTATCTTGTGAGGGCCTAATTTTTGTTTGGAATTAAATACTGCATTTTTTTTTGAGGAGCCACTGTTAAACCTGTCACTTGAGGAGGTGGTGTAATTTCTCTAGTTTGAAGGAAATTCTTTGTTGTTTAGATGCTACAAGAATTTAAGGAGGATGGAGATATTTTTATTGGAGACCACGTTTTGATTAGGACTGATTTTGGTTATGGAGGTGTTGAATTTCTTGTACCCTGATCGGCTGATTTTGTAGTAGACTTTAGTTTTTCTAAAGTTTTCCATCAAATATTTTCTAAGGTTCGTTGGAGGTGGGCCCATTTGTGGCTATTTGGAATTCTATTTGGGACTGTAATCCCACATTGAGCTTAAAGATCTGTTTATTGGTCTTCATATACACCAGTGCACATAAGCATAATTTGAGCAAAGGCTCAGGTGACTAGTGGAAGGTCCTTTGTTACACATGTATGATTTGCCTTGAAGTGTATATTGTTTGGTGATTGGCTGCTTGGTGTGGTGACTTGGTCCCTTATGCTCGAACCTAGTAATTTGTAGTTCACTTGGCACGCAAGGCTCATTTTTTTAGCCCCTATTCATTATGTGGTTGTATGGTGTGACTAAGAGCTCCAGAAGATTTTGAAAGTGCCTCTATAGGCCTTTTTTTTCATTTTTGCATATCTTTTGCAAACAAAGGTTGATTTTCACAAACCACATATCAACGAAAATTTATTCTCATCACCTTTGTAGTGGTTGAGGAAATTCTCTCATATTTTCCTATTTGGTGGTGCTTTAATTTTTTTGAAGTTCAATATTGGTGTTGTTCTCTTTGGAGTTGCTTGATTCTCATCCCATTTTTGCATTATTGCTTCCTAAAGTATTTTGGGAAGGCTTCATTTGCATTATTTGAGAGTTTGTAATTTTTTTTTAGGGTTAATGTCTTTGTATTTTTGGAATTTTTCCATAGTTGACTATGGGGTTTTCATTTCATCCTACTATGATTATGTTGAAAATGGGAAACTATAAACAATGGATAGATGGTATCATAAGAAATCTTAGATGGCTTCATTTGTTTCCACATTTATATAATCTTGTTCCCCTTCATGGTATTGATAGTAAGAAATTTGCATAGAATTTCAAAAGGGATCATGTCCTAGGAGTTATTATAATGCATATTGATGATACCACACTAGATTCTATTGCTAATTTTGAGCATCCTCATATTCTTTGGACTAAAATCTGTGAAATACATGGAGATCCTGATACTTAGCTATTCCTAGATGATCCTATTTCAGATTGTCTTCTGCCTCTTCATTTTTCATATAGGATACCCTATGATCAAGCTACTATGTAGGAGTTTGAAGTGTTGAAATACTTTGAATCTTTAGATGAGGATGACAAGGGTTCTTCAGATGTTCCTTCTTCTCCATCATGGATATTTAATGTACCTTCACCATTAGTGACTCATTGTGCAGAGTCATTGATTGAGGCTCCTATCATTCTTGTTCATCAAGACCATTCATTTTGTGTTGATGATTCATTGACCAAATCTAGTGATTTATCACAACTAGTATCTTATTGTCTTCCTAATTGGGATTCCTATTTGTCTAACATTGGTTCCTTGTTTGTGGAATCTCACATTTCTGATTTGGAAGACACATTTGAGGGTATATCCCTCATATTTGATGATAGTTGTGGTATAATTATTATCACTCCATCTCAGCCTCTAGAGAATGTTTAGAATAACTTTTGAGTAGTACCTTTTTTGTCACGTTCTGTTGTGACTGGGTTTGGATCTCACTTATTGATTCCTATGTAAACTGGGAAGCATACTTGCATTTGTATTTTTTTTTGTTTCTTCTGAAAGGGAGACAAGTTGTTTGTAGACACTAGATCATGTTTATCTTAGGGAACTTACCATTTTGTAGGTGATTACACATTGTGGGAGGCTATATAGTCTTTGTCTTTTTCTCTTATGGGGGGGGGGATTGATTGTATATATATGATGTATGTAGTCCCTGGGGATCTAATTGAGTCCTCCATCCATGCATTATTTTTGTTTTTTTCTCTCTTTTGGAGAGGGGGCTTTTCTCCTTTTCTTTGGTTATGAGAGATTTTATTTTTGAATTATAAATGGGTACCTAACATGGTTTTGTAGTCGGGACCCATACTGCATATTCATTTCTACATTTTCATTCTCCCTATGTTGAACTTAAGGGGGGGTGTTAGAGTAAGTTACATTTACACTTACGTTTACTTAGGCATTAGTTTTTTATTTTGATATTCGGGTAGTTTTTCTTGTTCTGGGAAGTTTCTCACCCATCACCCACCTTTCATGCCTTTTGAAGGCACTTTTTATAATATGTAATTTATCTCATCTCATTTATTTTGTTTTATTTGGTGAAATAGCCTATGTGCTTCTCTCGCTCATTTGTGAAGGTTTATTGACAGATTTTTCTCCTAGGTTATTTTCTCTAGTAGTAAATATTTGCAAATTTTGATTAGGAGGAACTACAGACTTATTTCCTTGATCATTCACACCTCTGATTAGTAAATGATTAGAATCAATAAGGTCTTGCACAAGATGTTTAAGATTCTTACAGTATTTTGTACTATGTGCATTTGTTTGATGATAATGACAATAGGAATTTTTTCGAAAGCCTTTAGGTAGTGGTGTAGTAGGATCACATTCTCTACTAAGAGGTACGATAAGCATGTTTTTTTTAGTAAGTTGCAACATGATATTGTGAAGGGTATTTGGTAAAGGAGTGAATTATCTCTCCCTATCCTCGAAAGGAGTTCTTATTTTATAGCATCCACTTGATTATTGTTTTTTTGACTTGTTTGGGGAGGATTTAATTGTAAAAATCCTTTATTTTGTTTCCTAAAAGGTTGGTAATTGTTTTAAGTTGTTGATTTAGACTTTTTAGGACAACTAGGGGTATTTTTCACATCACAACCACTAGGCAAGATTTGATGGTCCCAAAGGGCTATACATAACTATGTGAAGGATGGAAACCTCAACATTTCAAGTTTTATTTAGAGTTGATCTTGTAATCTGGAAATGAACATTATTTGAAGATCGGAATCAATAATTTTAATGTTCACTTGTGAGTAAAGTGTTTGATATCTTCATATGAAATTAATCACTTTCTCATCCTCTTTTTTTTGCATGTCATTAAATCTGCAAGGGTCATCTTGGGACCAATGCAAATATGGAAGTGGTTATAAAAGGAATCAATGAGTTCATTGAATGAACCAATTGAATTGTTCAATAAAGATGAAAACCACTCTAAGAAAATATTCTTCAAGGATCTGTGGAATAACTTGGCCAACAATTTATTTTCAAAGATGAAAACACTACAAAAGGATGTGAAGGCATAAGCATGGCTTACATGATCTCTTTTCCCACCATATTTCTCAAATTAGAGGACCTCTATTCCTTGTGGCATTTGTGCTCTTAATATGTTGAGTGAAAATGGGGTAGACTTGATGTATTGCAAATGTTGAACATTATTGTTCTATTGTAATGTTGCCACTTCTTGTTGCATAAATGTCATGGATTACAAAAGTGAATTAATGAGAGGTTAATTTTGGTTATAAGGTTGAGGAGAATAAGGTGGTATGGTGTATGAATGTGGAGGGCTAGTGGATTGTAGGTTATTGGAGATGGATTATTTAAGGGGTATTGTATTCAAAGGCACAAAGTTGGAAGGAATTCATACTAGAATACATATGGAAGTGTATATGCTGCTAGTAGGTATGACTATCATGGTTGGTTGAATGGTAGTTGTGGGTTGAAAGGTTGTTGTAGGTTAGAATGTTGTTTCAGGTTGGAATTTTGTTGTAGGTTGGAATTTTGTTGTAGGTTGGATAGTTGTTGTAGGTTGTGTACTAGTGTATGTAGGGATGGACATTGTTGTTGTCGAGGGTGGGATTGGAATTCCCTTTTGACTTGGAGTAGACCCCAAAGCTTGAGTGGAAGAGGTAATGGTAGGGATGGTGTTGGTAACATTAAGGACATTGGTTATAGGATGTGAAGTCATGGGTAATGAAGTATGCAAACTATGATCCATGGAGGGTTGATTCTCAACACTATCAAAAAGAGAGTTAGGAAACCCAGGATCCATGAAAAGTGAGATACCATGGGATGACATGACCCTTGAACTACACCTTATAATAGTATTGTGAATAGGACACCAAGTTGTAAAGCTCATACAAGTTTTACAACTCTAGTGTGAAAACCCTAGAATGGCATATGCAGTAACCTAGAATGAGATGCAATTTTTAGAATCTAAGCATTGTAATTTATTAATTAAACAATGTAATCAACTGAAAGTGGAATGTTTGAATGAAAGTTTGAAATTTTATCAATGCAATGAAATGAATAAATTTAAGCTAAATGCAATGAAATTGACGAAAAATAAAATTAGTAAACTGAAACATCAAGATGAATGCACCATAGAATTTAAAATTTGAGATTTTAATGTCCTGAAATTGAAGATCTATAGCTAACTGGGACTCATTTTCCAGTAAGGGTGAATGGGTCTTGGTTAGGTCTTTCTGGGATCTTTCTATGGATTTCAAATTCAAATTTAATGTTTTCTCAAATTCCAAAAGGTATAGATCAAACCTAATCAGGGACTTATTTTCCAGTAAAGGTGAATGGCTCGTAGTAAGGTCTTTTTAAACTATTTTTTAATGATTTTCAAGTTCTTAGATATATCTTTCAGTTCCAGGTTGTAGATAGTGAAATGTAGCTTCAAATTTTCCAAATACTCAATGCAAAAATCAAATAGGAAGATGAAATGACCTAGTTTGAAATGCAATTTTATTTTAATTTTCAAATGCAATTGAATGAGATCTAAATGAGATGCAAAATGGGTGCTTTTGTTTTGTAATTTTCAAATTTAAGAAGTGCAAAACAATGCAAATCTAAACCCTAGATGATATGCAAGAGTGAAATGCAAAACAAGAAAACCCTAATTCAACACAAATATAAATGTAATTCATGCAATATTTTAACTTAAGATGCAATGAAAGATTGTAAAAAAAAGAAAAAAAGTGCAATATTGAATGAGTCAGGTTCACCAAAAATGATTGGTGGTGAAAATAGGATCCACCCAATGTGATTTGACAATGTGATGAATCACTTATTTTTCAAGGCACCTAATCACTTCAAATTATGTAAAATATGATGCTAATAACAACCAGAAATACAACCTAACTATTATATCAACTATGAGGGAAGTTTTTAGCGTGTAAAATTTTGTGTACCTATCCAAAAAGTTTTTTTTGAGCTATGGAGGACTCATTCTCCTTCAATGGAAAATGGGTCCTTTTAGGGTTTCAAAAAATTGATTTCAGGATCTTGTACCTTAATGTCTACACTCTTGAAATATTGGTTATGAAGTTCTGGAATCTTGTAGTTACTTTTGTAGAGTTCTTTCCATGATCTTTCACTTTGAATGAAAACTTTAGCAACTTTGCAATTTTGACAATCTCGCTCCAAATCTTGCTCAACTTGATCTTCAACTTGTAAAATATGCAATCACACACTCAAGGGCAGAAAAATTGTTGATTTTTTAGTGAATGGGGGTTTGCATCAGTGAAACCCCTTGTAGGTAATTAAACCAAGTGATGAAATAAAGAAATGAAGCATGAACATGAAATGATGTAAATAATGTCATCTTGGATTTTGTCTTGCAAAGTAAATATTTAAACTATCATGGAGTTCAAATGGAGAATGTAGATCTAGGATCCTTGAAAATTATTTAGATAATAGTTGCAAAGAGATCTTCAATGCTAAACTCACAATCTTAGCTTAACAACATGAATGCATGCATAAAACACTTGAAATGATGATATGATCTTGAATTTCTACAAAAAATACTAGAAATATTCCTTTAAATGCCTTGTGAATGCCTTTGAAATGCTCTAATGCTTGATCACTTGAATGCTTGAATGCTTCATAAACTTTCTAGTTCTTGTTAGATTTAATTCCTAGGAGAAACAATATGAATTAACCCCTTATTTATACAAATTTAGGAGATTAGCCCCGAAATTCAAAGAATTAATGCTAACACCAGATCTATGAAGAAAGGTAATTAAATTCCTACCAGAATGAAATTTAGAAATTAGGTTCTCATTAAGGAATGACCCATTCACCATTAAGGGTGAATGGGTCTTGGCTAAGTTTCTAGGACTGAGCTTTGAGGAGCTAAAAGAAGGCCAAAAACCCATTCCAGATCACTAGATAAAGGGGGTCCTGTTAAGGGAGGACCCATTCACTGTTAAGGGTGAATGGGTCCTGGCTCAGCTTACTAGGACCAAATTTTTCCCAATGAAATAATTTGATATTTAAATTATGATTTTCGGAAAAGATCCTTGGGAGGTGTCAAAATGAAGGCCTAAATAGGGGGTTAATAACTCCAATTAACCATAATGAATTAAGACCACCTAGATAAGTGTGAAAGTACTTTGAAACACTTTAAAACACTTAAATAAGGTATACATTATGTACACATTTATTGACAAGGGGTCATTAGGCTTAATTAAGAAAATAAGTCCTAGAAAAGCATGAAAGTGTGTTACAACACTTTACAACACCTTTGCAAAGGATCAATTAAGTCATTTTTTAGCTAGATAAGGATCATAGAATAGTGTGAATGTGTACAAGACATTACAACAATACTCCAAAACACCATTAATTTAATTTTAATGTCAATTATTAGATCAAGCAAGGAAAATGCTACCTTTTTCCGTTACTAAAATTTACATTGCATAGAATAGATTGGTATTCCCAAGAATAAAGAATATAAATGAAAACCTAATAGGTTGAGCACATACAATGGAGTGGGTGAAATAATAAAATTGTATAAAAAAGATAGATATTGGTGGGCATTAAGAATTGAACTGAAAGAATTTGGTGAAACAATCACATTGTATACAATAGATATGCATTGCCATTCATAAACCATTTAGAATTGAACTTAAAAAACTTGTTGAGAAATTCACATTATTTACAATAGATATGCATTGAAATTCATAAACCATATAAATTGAAACCCCAGTTATTGAGTTATAGGTCTGTGCATGACAAAAATTTACATCACATACAACAGATTGGCATTCCTAGGCATAAATAATAGAAATGAAAACCTAGGAATTGAAAATATAAATGAAAACAAATGATCACTTGATGTTATGCACTTAGAGTAGATTTGGTAAAATATTCACATTGTATACAACAGTATAAGTTGAAATCCTACATATTGAGTTAAAGGTTATTGTGACAAAACATTTACATCACATACAATAGATTGGCATTCCTAGGCATAAAGAATATAAATTTCACTTTCATGTCTTTTGCATCTCTTTTTTGTGGACTAATTTTAGATTATATTATTCTTAATTTTATTCATATTTTTGTCTTCATAATGTATTTAACTTCTTTTTATTTATCTCTTTATTTTTAGGATTTATTTTTTATCTGATCTTTCTTTTCTTCTCATATTCGTTTGGTAGTATTTAGCCTCTTATTTTCTCTGAATTATCTTTTGTTCTTATAATATGGTTTGTCCTCTTTTTAGTAGGTTCTCCATTGTCATGTTTTAAATTTCCCTTAATTTTTATTTTTTATATTTAATATATTTTATCCTCTATCTTATTATTTTTAATGTTAAATTCATTTTATTGTCATTCATTTCTTATTGTCTTAATCTTTTTAGTTTTACTCTTTTTCTATTTTTAATTTATAGTATTATTTTGCATAGTAGAATTTAATAAAAAAAATTCTTAATAGTAGTTATTTTCTTTTTTCATTCTTTCTAATTGTTTTATATTAGATTATTATTTTATTTATTATGTTATTTTCTTATTATATTTTTTTCATTTTGTTACTATGTGCAGGTGAATTTTCCTAGTTTAAAATGCAAAACAAAATGAAATGCAAGCAAAGAAAAGCATAAACACCTCAACGGTTATCCTAGTTGAACTTGAAAAAAATGAAAGACAAAAGAGTGTTATACCTTGTCCAAGTTGATGAGTTGGTTGGCCCCATTGATCATTTGATTTGTGTGCTCCTTTCAATGGAAAATGGCATAATACCTAGTTCTAAATGATCATGAGATGATGAGGAATGCAATGGTGCAAGTGGGTATTGAAATGCATGCTTGATATGGATGCAAATGGTGTTTCAACAATGGAGGTATTGGATGCTTGGTTGAGCGCTTTCTTGATTGCTTGAGTGCTTGAATGTTTGAGTGATTGATGCAAATGAGGAAAAAATCCTCTAATTTTAGGGGGAAGAGTCACTAAACAATGGAGGGTCTAGATGTAGCCACCATGGACAAGATCAAGGGTTAGGGTGAGTTGAGAACTCACAAGCCCTCACATCTTGACATGCGGTGAGTGAGGTGTCAAAATGGGCATGAGGTGGAGGTACTTTATTGTACCTTGGGAATGGACAAGATATCCTCGTAAAGGAGGTCCTTGTCCCCATGTGGGTGATGAGACATCCAAGGAATTAAAAATTAATTAAAAGGCCTAGGGAGAATAAACATGATTTAAAAATTAACATTGTGAAAGGGTTTCCTTCTCCAAACGGAGAAAGCATTTAATAAAATGTTGACTTGGGGTTATGCCATAAATGGAATAAGGATTAGGGTGACCTAATCAAGTAATTAGGTTGTGCAAACAAGGGATTAAGGTGGTTAATAAAGGAATAAGGAAAATGAACTATGATGGAGGATGTGACATTAATCCTGATTAGGGGTGTGCACATCCTAATTGTAGGTTAATTGAATTAATGTGGATTAGAGAATAATTATGGAGGATGGAACAAGGAGAGAAAAATTATGGATTTAAAAATTGATTTAAATTCATAAAGACAAATGACTAAATTAAAAAAATTGAAATATTTATTTAATTTAGAGAGGGAAGGGGATAAAGGTAAAGTATTTAATTAGGGAAAGGGGAAATATTAATTAAATAAATCATTTAATTAACATCGATGGGAAATGCAGGATAGATGAATAAAGGGGATGAATTTGACCTTATGGGAGAAGTCAAATTTGGATGTCTACATTTTTTCCCTCTTCAAAATACTGCTAGAATAAAAATGTTTCAAAGAAAATAAAATATCGATGACTCAATAGAAGAATGAGCTAGAAAATGATGCCCTAGCATGGGAAAGGTGGTGTAGGCTATCCAATCGTAGGAAAAGAAGGAAAATGCCATGTTGTCATAGGAAGATGGAAATGATGGGGAAATGGAGGAAAATGACAGGGTATGCCCCCTTGAGAGGGTAGACGGGAAGAAAAAGGGGCCATGGGTGACTTCTCAATATGGAGAAATGGAGGGTACCATGCTATAGAGCATGAAAAACCTAGAAACAAGGCTTTTGAACAAAGGAAAATAGACAAACAAGGTGCAAATGGTGACCCACGGAAGAAAGGGGATGAATTAAATAAAAAAGAGGTTAAATAAAGGATAAAAATACCAACAACTTAAAAATTTAAAAAGAGAGGGAAATTTTATATATAGTAAATTTTAGAAATCACTATTCATCATTTGCACATTTGGAAGTTGATTTAGCAAGAGAGAGAGGAAGAAGGTGATGAGGATGGATGATGTGTCGAGTGAGGATGAGGGGTTCATGGATGATGAGATCTGCCACAAAGGCGAGGAGGTGTGTGAGTTCTACTACGAGTGCACGATACCCCACCCTAGTTTGTGATTTTAGTTAATTTGTGAAAGTTTATGTATATTTAGGATTTTGGGTTTTGGGGGTTTAGGTAGATGAGAAATGGGTTACCAATGGATGGGTGAAATTGCCCATCTACACAACAAAATTGCCTATGGAGGGCACCGCTGGGTACCAAAGGCAAACTTGCCTATATTATGGGAGAATTTGTCCAAGGGGGGGGGGGGCTAATAGATAGGCAAAATCACCCAGGGATGGGTGGAGTCATCTGAGAGAGGTGAACTCACCTAACCAATCGGCGAAATCACTCAACCAATGGGAAAAGTCGCCGATCATGGGAAAACTCGCCTAGCCAATAGGAAAGTTCCCCTAGCTGATGGGTGAACTCGCCCAACTAACGGGTGAGATTGCTTGACAGAAAGTCGAAGTTGCTCATGATGGGCGATCTTGCTCGATCAACTGGTGAGGTTTCCTGACCAATGAGAAAATTTTCCCATGATGGGTGAGTTCGCCCGATCGACAGGTGAAATTGCTTGGGCGACAAATGATGACAGGGGGGAGGGGAGGAAAATTAACTCGATTAATAGGAAAAAATTTCCAAGGGAAGAGGGTTCAAGAACATGAGTGAATTCATACGAGTAGGGTGGATGATAGATTGGTGAAAATTCACCCAATAGATTAGAAAAGAGTAAATGGGATTCACCAATGGTAAGAGGGAATTCAATGAGAAAATACTGAGGCAGGGGAAGAACAAGTAAAGTAAAGAGAGTTGAGGAGAGGGAATGGCATGATGTTCTATATGGATTCAAAATATTGAGACACTGAGGATGCACGAGAGACACTCGATGGTACTGGAGGTGACCATCACAACAATGAGTGATGAGGATCACGTGGCATTGGCACAAGTGGGATTATTACACTTGTTGGGATACCCCAACATTAGAGCACACCGAGCACTAGTGACAGTGTTGATGGAGAGATGGAGTTCAAAGACCTTAACATTTCATCTCATGATGAGGGAGATGATAGTGATGCTAGAGGATTTATGGAGGATATTGTGGCTTCCCATCGAGGGGCACCTAGTTCGCTGGACACAGAGCCAGGGGAGAGAGCGAGATAGGAGCCTATGGGAAATCTTCGGACTGGTAGATCTCCCTATCCATGGGGAAGATCTGGACTTGGATGGATACTTGGGATTGTAGGTGCCTACATTGCCATTGTACCTATGTGGACTGATCAACGAGATCCTACTACTAGATAGGAGCTAAATATTTTGTAGCCTCAAGATCATTGAGGTTGTTCGACATATTGTGGAGAGGAGAGAGGGGGAGTTTGCATGCGGAGCATGTGCGATAGCACAACTATACAAGGATATTAACATGGTCTGCTATAGGAGATCCCTCAACATGACACATGTCACATTGCTTCAGATATGGACCAGGGAGCACATTAGTGTGATGAGGCCAAGGGTGTTGATGATGGGGGATCAAGATGAGACACTACCAGTAGCATACTAGTATGGGGCAGAGTATGGCTGGCTCCTGCATTACATAGATGTGAGGGATCTAAAGGGGTGGAGGATGACACTAGATGATTTGTAGGGAGATCAGATCATATGGATACCCTATTAGCAGTGATGGTTCACTGGGTGGAGAGAAGATGAGAGGAAGTATAGAGGATATTTCTATGCAGTGTGCTACCTAATCGGGAGATAACTCCATATTGTCAATCTCCACAAACAAGACAGGATGACAAGATAGTTTGGGGTGCCACAAGATACCTTGCTAGGGCCTCAAATTTTTTTCCGGATTACCCTAGAGTGGTTGTGAGGCAATCCGATCACAATAGATTTTGCTAGATAGAGGTGGGAGGATTTGCAACTAGTGACATATCCAGGGAGAGTAGGAGTGGCAGATGCAAGTACGACAATGGCATACACTACCTAGTGGATAGCACATAGACTAGGATGGATCATGATAGTGCACCCGGTTATAGGGGCACTAGGCTATAGTTCAAAGGATGAGAGGAGGTTAGCATGACATCGATGAAGGGGTAGGAGAAGAGGATGATAGTGGAGGAGCGGCCGAGAGGATGTGGGGATAGAGGGTGTAGGAGAGCAACACCAACCCATGGATGTGGAGGCTATACAAGCAGATCCACTCATGATGGTACCATGTGTACCACCGCCACCCGAGGATCTAATAGTTCTACTAGTAAGAGGTCATGTGATACTTAGGGTTTTGGAGCATAGGCTCAGGGAGTTAGAGGTAGACAAAGATAGGTTGCATGTAGAGATAGAGAGGCTAGAGGAGGGACAAAGGGACTACAAGGCTTTAGTAGATGAGGCTTCCAAGATGTTGGAGAAGAAGGATTCCATGCAGAGGAAGAGATATGAGGTTCGATAGGAGATAGAGGAGATGAGGAGGGAGATGGATGAGCTAAGAAGGGAGTGGGATGAGCTGGGGAGAGAGTGGGGTTAGCTCTAGGACAGGACTAGCTATGTAGTGGCAGTGATGGGAGAAACATGGGCCATTTTAGAGATGATAGAGATAGTGGAGGGATGGGTACAAACTTTGCAGGGTGAGAGATGTGAAGAACTATAGGACATGGCACTATGTGCATGTGTTTCTTTAACCTAAATATGAGAATTAACTAGAAGAATGCAAAGGAAAGCAACACAAGACCACCTCAATGATTAGCCTAAGTTAAACACAAGATAAAAGAAAGATAAAATGAAAACCAAGATTGATATACCTTTTATCTATGTTTGCCTTTGTTGGACATTGATTGAAGCTTGATGTGTATGCTCCTTGGATGGTAAATATGATGTAAAATGGATGCAAATTAGATGGAGATGAAATTGGATAAAATGAGTAGATGAAAACAAATGCAAATGTAAGATGATATGCAAATGTTGGATAAAAGGCTCAAATGGTGTTAGAGAATGGTTAAGGTCTCTAGATCCCTTAGTGAAGGAAGAGGGGGGTATTGATAGAGGAAATTGAATTCCCTAGAGAATTCAATGGTTAGGATTGAGCCACCATGGCCAAGATGGAGGGTTGTGATGAGTTGAGGACTCACAAGCCCTCACATCTTGACATGTGGACAGTGAGTTGTCCAAGGGATAAGGTGAGATGGACAAGTTACAAATGATGTGGAAGAAGGACAAATGATGTGGAGGAAAGACAAGTACTTTGCAAGTACCTTGGGGGATGAGAGGATTTCCTCAAAAAGGAACTTTTTGTCCCCAAATGAAGGTGAAAGTGACATATGAGGAATTTTAGTGTTTCTCAAAATATCCTCATGGAGAAAAGATAATTGGTTGGAGAAATAAATGTGAATATTTAATTTACATGATTGGAGGGGATAAGGAGGTTGGGATAATAAATATGAATTTAAAATTCATATGATAAGCACCTTATGGATAAGAGGAGTTTCTTACGGAGGACATTGAAAAGTGCCTTGTGGATAAACCAAGGCCCTTATAATGGAAGGTTCTTGGTTTCCATGTGACTTGATGTGACCTTTCAATGATCACATGGGGAAGAGGAGATTCCTTGGAGGAATCAAAAGTTTATTTTAAATTCATGGGGGAGAGGGAGATTCTTGGAGGAATGAAGAGTGAATTTTAAATTCACATGGGGAAGAGAACCTATGCCAAATATGGAAGATGTGAAGGTTGACCAAAAAAAGACATGCTAAATGTAGAAAGAGGATTAGATTAGGATTGTTCAAATATATGATTAAGAAAATTAATGAAGGATTAGAAGAAAGTGGGAAATGTAGGAGGATGTGTCATTAATATTTTATCAAGTGGTGTACATCTTCATGGCGGATTAATTAAATTAACCTAGATTAGAAGATGGGTTATGGAGGATGTGACAAGGAGAGAGAAAAAGGATGAATTTAAAATTGGTTTGAATTCAGAAAAGGGGGAAATGACTAAATTAAATAATTGATATGTTTTATTTAATTTAGAGAAGAAAGGATAAAGGATAAAGTATTTAATTTTTAAATTAAATACTTTAGGAGTCTTAAGCAGAAGGTGGAATATTAATTAAATAAATACACTAATTAATATTGAGGTCATAGAGGTGTAAGGAGATGAATTTGGCCATACGGAAGTGGTCAAATTTTGATGTCTACATTTTGCCCCTCTTCAAAATATTGTTAGAACAACAGTGTTTCCAAGATAAGAAAATAAAGAATGACTCTATAGAAGAAGCGACTGGAAAGTAATTCCCCAACATGGGAGAAATTATGTGAGATTCCTAGATGAAGGGAAATGAAAAGATATGACCCGATCTCGTAAGGAAATGACTATGGCAGAAGGATGGGTGAGAATGGTAGGCTATGCCCCCTCGAGAGGGCAATGGGGGAAGAAAAAAGGGGGCCCCAGGAAAATTCTCAATATGAAGAAAGATAGGGAATGGTTGTATAGAGCTCAAAAAATCAAGTAGGTTTTCCTTTTGAATGGAGTCAATCTGTCACACAGTGTGCAAATGGCGGCTCGTAGAAGGTTTGGAATTAATGAGGGCCTAAAAAGGGTTAATAAAAAGTAAAAATACCCCCACTTAAAAGTAATTTAAAAATGGGGGTAAAATTACTTATATTAACTTGAGAGTTACTATTCCTCATTTGCACACTTCATAGTTGAAGAAGAGAGAGAAAGAGGATAAAAGAAGGAGTCGAGGATGTCGATTGGTTACGATGATGAGATCATCCACTGAGCGGATGAGGTGTGAAAATTATTCCACACACGTGTGGTGCCATGCCTGGCTAGGTGTCAAAACCCATTGTGTGATGTTAACCATTTTTGAGATAATGTTTAAGTTTTATGCTATTTGTAAAACATGGGTTTTTGTTTGTGAGGTAGGTTAGGAAAATGGTTTGTGGGAAAAAATGGGATTTCGCAATTGGGGTAGTTAGAATGGTCGGTAGAAGTGAGAGGAGGGGAGGGGAAAAGAGGGAGGAATTGGCCCAGTGTCGACCTGGGTTGGGTCCACCCAAAACAAAGATAAGGGGCGGCCCTGCCGCTTTAGTGGTGATCGGGACCCAACTAAGGGTGGTTGTGCCCCAACTAGGGGTGGCCCTGCCTAGGCCAAGGTTGCCATGCTTCTACAGGGGTGATCACACTTGGGTTGGGGTGGTCACACCCTAGTGGGGGCAGCCTTGCCCTAGCTAGGGTGGCCTTGACCGGGTCGAGGTGGCCTTGCCCGAGCCAAGGCGACGACACCCCAAGAGGGGCGATTGCGCCTCGATGGGGGCGGTAGCACCCTGGGATGGGCGGCCACACCCTAAGAGGGGATGCGACACCTAAGGAGGGGTGGCCATGCCTTGAAGGGGGCGATGATGCCCCAGGAGGGGCAGCAACATTAGAGGAGGGGAAACCATGCCCAAAAAAAAGAGGACAAAAAAGAGAGGAGATAGCGATAAAAGGATCCTGGGGTCGAGAAAGGAGAGGGTATGAGATGGAAAATGAGTCACATAGTGCCATTGCATGGGTACAACGATTTGAGGTGTTGCAGACATGAGAGAGATGTTTTGAGGTGATTACAATGATGATGGAGGCCATGACCGAACCAGACCACCATGCACTAGAGGTGGACAGATTACAATATCTACTGGGATATCCCACAATGAGAGCGCATAGAGCATTAAAGACAACACTCATAGATCAGTGGAGTTTAGATACATCTACATTTCATCTATCTACAGGGGAGATGATGGTTACATTGGAGGATGTATGGCAGTTTATGAGGCTCCCTATAGCAGCGTGGCTAGTGAGCGAGGTGAGGTCTATAGGGGAGGCTCTAGATTAGACTTTGGTTGTTCTATTTGGATGTGAGGACCTTCCCATTGATCAACATGGGTTGGATATGGATCACTATTTGGTAGTGGGGGTACCAACACTATCATTGTACCTATGTGGGTTGATTAGTGGCTTACTATTACCAGACAAGAGCAGATAGTACTACATCCTGAGATATATGGAGATCATTTGACATATTGTTGAGGGGAGGGAGGAGCAGTTCACATGGGGGACATGCTTGTTAGCATAGTTATATCAATGCATGCACATGGTGTGCTACCGAGGGGCAATTAGTGTCACATAGGTGACTTTATTGCAGGTGTGGGCATGGGAGCATATTAGTGTTGTCAGGCTAGGAGTGGTTAGAGTGGGGTCAATAGATGAGGCAACACCCATGGCTTGGTGGTACAGTGTCGAGTATGATTGGGTCCTACATAATGAGGGCCTCAATATTTTAGATAGATGGAGGAGGAGGCTAGATGAGCTAGAGGAGGAGGACATAGTATGGTGGCCATACATGTTTTGGTGGTTTACCGAGTGGAGGACGGAGGAGTGGAGACACAAGGGTTATTTTTGCACGAGGTGCTTCATAGTGGGGATGCTTCCATGCATAGTGGAGATGTACAAGCCTAATTGAGTGGCCAAAAAGTTTGGGACCAAGTAGGATATTCCTCAGAGGCCAAACATGTTTCAGTGGATTAGCCAAGAGCAGCCATGGGGGAGGCGATTGCGCTGAGATTTTAGAGAGAGCATTGGGCGACATTGCAGATAGAGTCTTATCTGGGGAGGACTGCAGGGGAGGTGGAGGTAGGAGTGACACCTCGGTATGATAGATGGTTCAGTAGGCATCAATGGGTGAGGATCACACTGAAGGTACTGATTACCGATGCACTTGGGTGGGGATCTTAGGATGAGCAAAGAGTGGTAGTAGAGAGTATAGCTGGGAGGGGGAGAGGCCAGTGGAGGAGAGGTTAGGGGCAGAGAGGGCAGCGGTTCAGCTGGACATAGGAGCCAAAGGCCAGGAAGCGGGAAGGGCCGTAGGATAGTCAAGGAGGTTGATGAGGAGGAGGAGATATCTGAGGAGAGAGTGAGTGGTGTGAGAGTTGCAAGATATGTAGATGAGAGGTGAGCCTATAGTAGAGGTGGGAGCTCAGTAGGAGTCAGATGAGGTAGAGATGATGAGGGAGGAGATTTAGCCATAGCATATAGGGTAGGAGACAATAGGAACCTTGGGTTAGCCTGCGAGGACAGCGAGGAGGAGACCGTGGAGGAGAGCCTAGGTGGAGAGAAGATTCGAGCAGGTTTTGGAAGAGCTAGAGGTGGAGATATATGAGGAGAGAGAGGAGCTTGGGGTGAGATGACAGATGACGGTGGGGAAGAGGGGACAATCGAGGAGGGTTTGGGTGATGATCGGGGCTCAGCAAGAGCCCGAGATACCAGAGATAGAGGTGCATGAGGAGAGAGATACTCAGGAGGATGTGATGGATGTGGATGTCCTAGTGGTGGAGCCTCTAGTGATGATACTATATGTACCACCTGAGGATCCATTCATATTATTGAGGGGGGCCCAAGCAAGGCTCTGGATGATAGAGTAGAGACTATGGATTATAGAGGCAGAGGTTATCAGAATTGGGGTGGAGGGGAGGAGGCTCCAAGAAGAGGTAGTTAGGTTAGAGGATGTAGGATAGAGGGATTATGACTTCATGGTGGGCCACCTGACTTCATAGGTACAAGATGCAGAGAGGGAGAGATATGAGTTGCAGAGTGAGCTAGATAGGGTGACCTAGGATCAAGACAGATTATAGGTGGCAATGACTATAACATAGATCAGGGGACAACAGGACTCTAGGGGAGATGAGAAGTGGTTCAAGATGAAGGATTTGAGAGAATAGGTGACAGTGTTAGTGAGGGAGAGGACTGAGCTCCAAGTTAGGGAATTTGTGATAGAGATAACACTTGGGGAGGCAAGGTTGAGGGTAGAGAAAATAGAGGCCTAGTTAGAGATTTCACAGAGAGAAAGGGATACAATGCATGAAGAGGTATAGGCTTTATAGGCATAGGTATAGGTGATGTAGGGGGAGAGGGATATTGCTCGAGTAGGAGCTCAGGTTATGCAGGTGAAGAGGGATGTTGCATGGGCACAAGTAGTGTTACTATAGAGTGGTGGTGATGGAGCAGGGATAGGGGTGCAAAGACTAGAGGGAGAGGGGGATGCCGCAAAGGGATGAGCATTGGAGGAGGTGAGAGAGCAACTATAGGCAAATATCGATCAGCTGAGGAGGGAACAAGAGGCATGGATAGAGGGGAGGAGAGTCACTAGCTAGGATCGAGATAGATATAGATACGAGTGGAACATTATCTAGGGTCATGCTACAAAGAGAGATGAGTACATGAGAGAGGCATCCTTTTGGATGATCACTTATCAATAGGCAGTTCTAGATCCGTTGCAGCACATGTTTCACTTTGAGTGACAAGCTCCTCAGATGCCCGTGCCATCCTAGACACTAGGGATATGGACCCAAGGATTTAGTGTCTCTCAGATGACCCCCCTTGTAGATTTTTGGTACCTGAGTCTCCATAGAGATCAAATGTGGGCAGCTCATGGTTTAGAGGACCAAATGGATAGGATCCCAGCTATTGACAGGTGCAAGATGGGACATAGTATAGAGTAGCAGAGATCAGAGTAGATCCATAGTCGTGTACTCATATTTTATTTTTTGATGATAGATGATATATATGTATTGTGATTATAATGGACATTATCATGGATGTCATGATGGATATTGTATTTTGGTGAGTTTTGATATGATATGTGATAGATCTTATTGACATCATGTATATGTTGGATGATCCTATTTATGCATGTGTGTGTGTTTATGATTTGATGATGGATGATGTGATGTATGGATGTATGTATAATGATTATGTTGATGCCTTACATTTACGATGCAGGATGTGATGGATGACTTATGATTATTTCTACGTGTATGATTATTATGATATGTAGGATGTCTAATCTCTAGGATGCAAGGTGTGATGGATGATTTATATCCCTATGTGGATGTGATGATGGTTATTTATGAATGTATGATATCTAATGGTTGTAACTTTATGGATGTTATGATTATTGCTATTGTGGATTATTTAATATGTCATGCATGATGTTTAATGTGTATTATGGATGAACCTAATGATTATGTGAATGAATGTTAAGATGCATAGGAGAAAAATTAACCTACACAACTTAAATGATTATGTAATGAAATTTAATGAACCTAGAATAAGGATGTAAAATTCAATGTGATTCCAATAAGGGCTTGCATAATGATGGAAGTGAAGCAAGTGAGGGGTGTGTGATTGCACCTGTCAATAACCATAGGACTTCCTAAGGAAAGAGGAAAGGTGGAGGGAATCATCGTTTGCACAATCCAAAATCTTAGGTCAGGGGAAAAGAAGGGATGAAGAATACATGAATGTAATGGAGGATAAAAATGAAATGCAATCATAATGCAAATTTCCATCTTCAGAGTACTATTTTTTTCTATAGCATAAGACACTTGTTACCATGGTATATGCACCAAGGAAGATTAGTGTAGAATGCATAAACAAACACAACAAACAAGAAGGCCATCCAAACACCCCAAAGTGGTGATGACTTCGATTGGGCCAGGTATTGGGATAACCGCAAGCACAAAAGGATGTCCCAACATAACACAAAACCTCAAGGGTCTTGGTGGGTACTACGCAGGACAACTAGGAAAATAATAAACAAAAGAAAATCAAGATATGCCCCTATGTAAACTAGTAAAAACACATCATAATAAGAGAGATTATGACAACCTTGATGAGTGATGATAGGGGGCTCAAATGATAAACAAAAACCAAAATCATCAAAAGAGTGTAATCAATTTCAAAACATCCTTTTCCATAGGATCAAGATGATGGATGGGGTTGATGCGGTCTGATAGGAAGGATACATCCCGTTGAGACCAAAGATGGATAGTAAACTAAATGATCGATTAATGACACAGGATATTCAAAAGTTGATGAAATCTCATGATACAAATGGATTCCATTTGTGATGTACCAATGAGATAGGGACATACCTTGACCACACAATGCAAGAATGACTCACCCTAAATACCTAGGGGCTTGAGGGTTGATCAAAGATTAGCTTTGCCTATGTGAATGTGCAAAGCCCTCGTAGTTCAAGAAAAAGACCCTGATAAAAGTGGAAAGAGGATGATGAAGATAGATGATGGGAGACAATGATTAGACAGGATGACCACAAAAGAAAAGAAAAGGAAATCCCCAAGGGCAGATCAAATGATCAGCCTTGCCTACATGCAAGTGCAAGGGTAGCATAGTTTGAAAAGAATGATTGTTAAGATAGGAAAGTGGACAAATGGTGATGAATAATGGAGGAAAAAGTGCCATGAGGGTGGATCAAGTGATCAGCCTTTCCTACATGAAAGTGCAGGGGAAGCATAGTTCGCCAATGACAAGAAAACAACAAGGAAAAATAAAATAAAGCCCCAAGGGCGTATCAAATGTTCGGCCTTGCCTATGTGAAAGCATAGGGGCAATTTTTTTCACCAAAGATGGGATGGGATCTAGATGGAAACAACCATGATGAATGATCCTAAATGGAGATGACCAAAGTGATGATGAGACACATAAGCTCAAATTATGATAGAAGCTTAGGATGTTAGATAGTGGATGATGCTCATCCAATGCTCAACCAGAAATATACCAAGCGGTCAGGGGATGCAAGCAGATGGGAGGATATGATAGGATGATAGGGATATTGAGATCTGGATGGATAAAGCATAAAGTGATGAGGACATATGTAGATAATGATTAAGCCCTATACAAAAGGTGCCTATTGTTAGGTTTTCACCAATCGTACATATCCAAGGTGCCACATAGGGGTTTTTTTCACCACAGGATGAATTATTTCTTTTTACTATTTTTTGATTTTTTTGATTTTTTTTTATTTTGATAATTTTTTACTTTTTTTGTATTTTTGAGATTTTACTAGGAAGGATACCCTAGCTGACCTAAGTATAGAATTTCTTCAGATGCATGATGTTGATCAGTTCTTCTAGGGGCTCTCCTTTAGGGGTAGATAGCCTGTATTCTCCATAACTATATTTGGTGGTGATGACATAAGGGCCTAACCAATTAGCTTCAAACTTACCCTTCTTATCTCGATCTTGTTGATTCCACTGATTTTATTTGAGAACTAAGTTGCCAAAATTGAATTGATGAGGGTGGACTTTATAATTATAAATTATTTTGAGCTAGTGCTAATAGGCTTGCAGATGCTTATAATCCTTGACCCATTTTTCTTCTAGCAATTCCAATTGTGCGAGTTGTGCTACTCAAGTGTCTTCGTTAGTGATCAAATTATTTAGTGTTATTCAAAGTGAGAGGATTTCGACTTCGATTGGAAATATGGCCTCAATACCATAGATAAGGGAGTATGGGGTAGTGCTTGTGGGGGTGCAGATGAAAATCCAGTAGGTCCAAAGGATAGGATGGAGATGGAGGTGCAAATCTCGAACAGTTCTATTGACCATCTTCTTAATAATTTTAATCAATTTTTTATTGGTTTCCTCTACTTGTCCATTACCCTAGGGGTAATAGGGGGTAGACCAATGATGTTGGATATGATATGTTTCACTAAGGAATTTCATGCATATATTCTTGAATGGCTTTCCATTAACAGTTATGATGGTGGAGAGGATTCCATACCTCTAGAGGATATGGTAGAGGATGAATTTAGAGATATGAACATCGGTGATTTGAGTGAATGGTATGGCTTCCACCCACTTGGTGAAGTATTCAATGGCTGTGATAATGAAGGTGTGACCATCAGAGGATGGAGGGTAGATCTTGCAAACCAAATAGAAACCCCATTGTGAAAATGGCCAAGGTATCATGATAGGTTGTAACTCTTCTATCAGGGCATGAATCAAATCTGCATGTTGCTGACAGCGAAGAATTTTTTTGATAAAATTGCAGGAATCGTGTTTCATCATGGGCCAGTAATACCCTACTCTTAGAATCCTTTTGACTAAGGCCATACCATTAGAATGGGCCCCAAAAATACCACTATGCACTTTTGCTAATGCAGTGTGGGCTTTGGTTTGGTCTAAACACCAAGGAGAGTTCCATCATACCCATGTCGATAAAGTGTATCATCGATGATGGTGTAGTAGGCAGTCCATTGGATAAATGATTTACGTTGGTTTTTTGTGAGGTCAGATGGTAGGGTAGTGTCACAAAGATAAGTTTAAATATCTTGGTACCAAGGGGATTCAGGGCCTACAATGTCACATACCATTTCTCTCTCAAGGATGTCGTATGTGGGGATAAATAGTTCTTCTACCAGGAACTTGCATTCAGTATGATCTCTGGGAATATCTAAAAGGGAACCAATAGTGGCCATGGCATCAACTAATTTATTCTGTGTCTAGGGGATTTGGTCAAATTGGATGGAGATGAAGTATTTCTTGATGTCATCCACCATGCATTTGTAAGGTAATAGCTTGTCATCTTTTGTGAGGAATTCATCGTTAACTTGCTTGATCACTAGTTGAGAGTCACCAAAGATGTGCAAGTGTGAGATATGCCATTGAACAAAAATCCTAAGGCTTGTGAGGAGAGCATAATACTCAGCAATATTGTCGGTGTAGGGAAAATCCAGTCTGAATGATTTGGGTATGTAGTCACCTTGGGGGGTGACGAGAAATACTCCTACTCTAGATCTCTTGTTAGTGTGGGATCCATCAAAATACAATGTCCATGTAGTGGCTTCTGAAACTGAAAAAACCCCTTCATTTGGAAAATTTGTCTCTAAAGGATAGGCATCAACCAATGGAGCATCTACTAATTGATCTACAATAACCTGCCCTTTGATTTCTTTGTGATCTACATACTCTATGTCAAATTCATTGAGTAGCATGACCCATTTAGCCATGTGACCTGTCAATGTTGTTCTTGATAAAAAAATATTTTAGCGGATCCATTTTGGAGATTAGCTTAATCGGATGGCTAAGCATCTAATTTATTGAGTTTTTGGGAGCTAAATACGATGGCTAGGCAGGCCTTTTCCATTGGAGAATAATTGAGCTCATAACTGACCAAAGTACTACTGATGTAGTAAACTGATCGTTCTTTGGAGGATTCATCATGATGTGCTAATAATGCCCCCAATGCAATGGAAGTAGCTGAAATATAGAGGAGAAAGGGTTTTCCTTGGATAGGTGACATGAGAATAGGTGGGTGAGCCAAGTATTCCTTAATATGATCAAAACCAAGCTAACATTATGGGCTCCATTTGAATGCAGTGTCTTTCTTGAGGAGGTGTGCGAATGACTGACATTTATAGACAAGTTGAGCAATGAATCTACGGATGGACTAGAGCTTAGCTTGTAGGCTTCTAAGATGTTTTAGATTATGAGGCAGAGGAATTTCCATTATGGATTTAACCTTAGCGGGATAAATCTCAATTCCTCTATGGGAGATGATAAACCCCATGTTTTTTTTCGGCTGTGACACCGAACACACATTTCTTTGGATTTAGGCGTAATTTATACTATTCTAGGTGATCGAATATCTTTTTGAAGATGGTCGTGTGCTCTTCTCTTGTTATGGATTTTCCTAAGAGATCATCAACATGGTCTTCCATGATTATATGGATAAGGCCATGGAAGATAACTATCATAGCCCACTGATATGTTGCCCCAACATTTTTAAGGCTGAAAGGCATGGCATTGTAGCAGAATGTACCCAGGGTGTTCTGAAGGCAGTCTTGTGTTGGTCCTCAGGGGAAATCTTGATTTGGTTGTAGCTAGAGAAACCATCCATGAGGGATAGAATCTCGTGTCCTACAGTAAGGTCGACCAACATATCAATGTTTGGTAGGGGGAATTCATCTTTCAGACATGCTTTGTTGATATCTCAGAAGTCTATACAAATCCTGATGTGTTTGGTAGGCTTAGCAACTGGGATTATATTAGAGATCCAGTTAGAATAATCGATTGGTTTGATAAACCTTGCTTCTAATAGCTTTTCTAATTCTTTCTTCACTAGGAGGGCCACTTGACGGTACATTTTTCTGAGCTTTTGTTTAATAGGCTTTGCATCAGGATGGACATCTAGATGGTGTACCACCAAAGGTAGATCAAGGTCAGGCATATCTGAGTATGTTTAGGAAAAATTGAGGATTCCTTCTTTCAAGAGATTGATGATGGTAGAACTTTCTTCTTTTTATAGTGCCTTAGCCATATAAGTGATCTTGGGGTTCTCTTTTGTTCCCAAGTTTATGTCTTGTGTCTCTTCAATTAGGATAGATGATCAACCAAATAAGTGAGTTCTGACAAGTGGAAGATGAACGTCCCCATATTATAGTGCCTCTTCAAGGCTTTCACTATTAGATATGCCCTTTTTTTACTATTTATAAGTCACAAAGCGCCTCAGGGAGGTTTTCACTAGGTGACCCTTTTTTATTTTGTTTCCTTTTGTTTTTGTGACTAGGGCATTCATCTTCCCCCAATCCCATGAGATTCACATACTGATCCACTAAGGGAAATGCATTGGGAGGTGCAGTACCTTGTAGGTCATAATCTATGAGTTTAGGATGTTTGAGGGATAAGGTTATGGTACAAACAGATATGCATTCAAACATGGCAAGGAGGTCAACGTGATCCAAATCATCGTACACATGTATGATGGATTCTTCCTCTGGTATGTATTTGAGGGAATTGTCATCGACACTAACATTGTTAGAAGTTATAGAGGATGTCGTAGGACCTTTCTATTTAGTATCATAACATAAGCCAAAATTTCTTGGTCAGATGGTAGTTGGTTCAATGGGTTGGTATTTTCCTTGTTCTTCCACACCGAGACCTTCACCTTGGTAATTGCACTTTTCAATGAACTTGGAGGAACCTAGATAAACTTCATGGAATTATTCTATGAGGGGAGGTGGTGGCTTAGGTTCTTTTCTGTAAACCCATTGGTTGATATCAGCTTCCATTTGATCCTGAAGGGAACCCAGATCGTTGACTATTCTCGAGCCCATATTCTTGGAAGTGAGTGTGAGTGTCTTTTCTTATTCTTTTGGAATTGATGGAGATGGTTGCCCATATATTCATGGCAATGGTGGAATGGTTTCCACATTTAGTGCAGTACACATTTCATACTCCCCACATCCCTTGTCAATGATCTAGATTTTGGTGATGGTGGAACTAGGTGCGTATGATGGCATGGATAAAGGAGTGGATGATGTGGTGTTTAGTGTATTGGTGGATGGATGAGAATCAAATGTTTGAGATGCTCCCATTTTGACTCTAAGGAAGTAATGTGAATGTAGAAAGGAAGCTTCTAAGGCATGCCAATATTCAAAAGGTTGAGGATCAGCCTATATGGTGACTTCCATCCCTTGAAATGGGAACTTCAAAAGTTGATGGTAGGTGGATGGGATGGCTTGCATAGAATGAATACATGGATGGCCAATGAGGATGTTGTATGGAAGTTCCAAGTCCAAAACATGACACATAGTATACTATACAATGGGACCCACCTGAATAGGAAGATATATCGTGCCCTCAAAATCTCTTTCTGCATTGTCATATGCCTTAATGGTGATCAACTAATTATTTAGGTCAGCCTAGGTGTATCCTATTTGTTGTATAAACTTTAGTGTACAAATATTTAGGGCTGAACCATTATCTAGCAATACCCTTTTCACGTTTTTGACAATTCACCCACACCTCAAGGTGAAGGGGACAATTATGGATTGATTCAAGGTGTGGCATGTTCTTCTGATTGAAACCTAATTGGTAGGGTGTGGACATATTTCCAACCAATTCTTGAAACTGTGTGGGATTGATATCATTAGGGACTTGGGTGTTTTGTAAGGCTTTGTTCAAGATGTCTTGCTACATGGGGGAAGACCTAAGAAAATCTAGGATAGAAATCTAAGCTAAAGTCTTGCCCAAGTGGTCAAGGATTTTGTATTATGAATTGATAGATGGTTGTTGGGTAGATGCAGGAGGGACTGGGACAGTGATGTGGGTTCGACGAGTGGTAACAACACATTGTGGATCTTTTCCTTCTATGTGTATCATGTATACACGTGGCTCCAACTGTTCTATATATGTGACCACACCTTGGTATTTGTATGGCATATTTTTATAACTCATATTATTTGTGTTGTTATTTTGATTATTGTTTTTGCTATTTCTAGGATTGGAATTGGATGTACTGGGACCCTGATTATGTTTAGGAAAAGAATTTTGATATATTTGGAGCTAATATTTCATGTTAGCATCCACTTGGATTTCACCTTGATCTATAAGACCTTGAACATAATTTTTTAGTCCTTGATACTTATCCACTGTGTGTCCTTTGATTTTTTCGAAATCACAGTACTCGTTCTCTTTGAACCAAGTCGGCTTGGGCTTGGACTCATCGAGGGTCTTGGTTATAGGATAAGTAATGGGGTAGTTAGCTTGCAAAATTTTATTAAACATGTCATTTATTCCCCCCTTGGTTTTTTTAGTTTGACTATTATTGAGGTGCTCCTTGGGGCATAGATATGGTGTTCGGGATTGATCGTTGTTGTTGAGGAGGATATTTTTGTGAGGTGGTGGCTACCTGAACATATTTGGTGTCAGTGTCACCATCATTAACAACATTTTAATTTTTATTCCAATATCAAGGCTTATCCCCAAAGGATCTCACTTTATTAGGATTAAAAAGTTTGACTTGTCCTTTAGCAACAAGGGCTCGTTCTAGGATGGGACCCTTCTCTACGAGTGTTGAGAAGATGGTGATGCAGTGTAGCCAGAAATT
Organism: Sequoiadendron giganteum; assembly: GCA_007115665.2. NCBI lineage: Eukaryota > Viridiplantae > Streptophyta > Pinopsida > Cupressales > Cupressaceae > Sequoiadendron > Sequoiadendron giganteum. Next base: position 288,637,687 of record CM021101.1, on the reverse strand, counting down.
ATGAGCCATGTTTGGATGATATTTTTTTATGAACAATGTGACCATGTCCTTTTCCGACAGTGGGGATTTCATCCAACTGGCTAAGGCATGCCATCTTTGCAGATAGCTAGTGAAGGTCTCCCTATCACGCAGATTTTCCTTTAGGAGATCAAGCATGCCAATGTCCTCTAGATTGAAAGAGAAGTGGGAGACAAATTTCTCAGATAGTTGTGCAAAGGTTTTGATAGATCCTTTTTCAAGGCCCATAAACCAGTTAAGGGCAACCCCCTATAGACTCTTAAGGAATAGTCGGATAAGATAATTCTCATTATGCATGACCTCTTAGAAATGGGCATAAAATTCTTGCAAATGGGCTCTGGGGTCCTTGGTTCCCTTATATTTATTGAATTTTGGTATCTCAAAATGCTTGGGAAAAGGAACCAAGGAGATGGAGGGATCAAAAGGATAAGGAAAAATTTCCTCAAACTTGAATGTTTATTTAACCATTCTGACCTATAGATCTTTCAATGCCGCTTTAACCTCTTCCAAGTCCTTATTGATGCATGTTGTAGGAGTTAGAGTGGGCTGATTGTATGGATAGTATTGTGGGTATGATGAGGATGGCCCCATCGTGGTTGGATCATAAGCGGATTGAGATGAATACAAATGTGTTTTTTGATTCTGATTGATATAAGAAGGTGTATAAGATGATGATGGATTGTGATGAATATAAGCCACTTGTTGGCAAGGTGGTTTTTGCTGATAGTAAGAAGTGAATGAAGTGCCCTACTGTTGCATATCATTCTGGTAATTCAAAGGAGTGGGACCCCCTTGTTGATGTGATGATGGCTGTTGGTAATAGAGATGGAAGGTGCACCCTGCTAGTAGGTTTGTTGTCACTGAAGGTAGTGTGGATAAGACTAGTATTGTTGTGCAATGATGGGTTGTTGCATAACATATGGGGGTGGATTTGATGGTTGTTTGTAGGGATGATTTTGGGATAATGGAGGATTGGTATAAGGTGGCAGTGGGGTACGTGTTTGGTTTTGAGCATTCTGATGAGGATTCAAATTGAGGTGGGATGGAGCAGTGTATGTGCTAGAGGGATGATAGAGGTATTTTATAAGCTAATTATTTTGTGTTTGTGTAGGGATATGTACATGTTGTTGTGGGGGTAGTTGTTGTGGCTGTTGTTGGTGAGATGGGTGAAATGAAATATGTTGTTTTTGGGGGATGGCTACGAAAGTGCCATGTGGTGGTTGTGGTTGCTAGGATGCTGCTTGTGTTATTTGATGTAGCAGTTGCATGGGAACTGAGACATTTTGTTGCAGGATGGGATTGTTGTGATGTGGTGATTGTTGATGAGGTGGTATGGGTGAAGCAACAACTGTTATAGTCTATTGAGGTGGTGTTTGCAATGGCATGGATTGATGGTGATTGGTAGGAGGTTGTTGGAAGGCAGGTTGTGGTAAGTTATTAATGGGTGAAAATCTCAGAGGTGGCATTGATGCAAGGGTGGGTATGCCACCATTATTAATAGGTGGTTGACTAGGATGTGGAACTGAAAGTGGTGGAACATATGGAATGAATGATGGCATGCCATAAGAATAGGGGTCATTTAGATTAGGTGGTGTGACGGTAGAGGTTATGGTTGGGAGACGAGGATAGCTTTGGACTTGATGGATAATGGAATTTGCAAATCCAGGATGATACCAATTCTCTTTGGGTGCACCTTCGGGGACATATGAATTCCCTAGGACATTTTGTGAAGTTTGTGGATCAACAGGTGTGGGAAGAGTGTGGGCACCAACATATTGTGATGTCTCAAAGTCAGATGGTGGATTGAATCCTCTCATAAGCAAGGTGGAAAGAATTTTATCTCCACATTCATTTAGGAGAAGATCTATCATCTAGACATTACGAGGATCATTGAGGTATTCATCGACGGTGACTTCGGGTTGGTTAACCATGTTCTCATCATCGGGTGGTGTGGTATTCTGGATGTCGGTATTCGATTGGGATGAGGTGCCATTATGGGGATCTTATGGATTGCTTGGAATATTATTGGGATCTTGAGAGATATTTGGTTGGGAACCTTAGGTCTATTGGTTTTCCATTTTCTTTTTCATTTATGAATGGGTCTAAAAAGGCATGAACTTGCAAAAAAACTAAGTAATCTAAGATGCAACTAGGTTTCTAAAGATTGTTGGATCAGATTGGATGTTGGATTGATTGATAGGATATATGATGAATCGATTGATAATGTATCAATTGATTTGATAATTGGATAAGGATGGGATTTTATTGGGTTTGATCAAAAAAATGATTGATAAGATTGGATGAAATCGAATTGAAGATCAAATGATTGGATGATTGGAAGGGTTTCTAAACTGGGTTTAGAGATCACCCCTGGTGACGTAAGGTGCTGATTGATCGGATTAAGGGATGAATTGATGATCACAGTATCAAATTTTCCTTGATATGGAAGGGGATTGATAGGGTTGAGAATGATGATTGACTTAGGATGGATAGCGATCCTAAGTGGATATTCAAGGATGATGATCAGATTTAAGCACCTAGGTCAATTTGGATAATAACTTCAAACAAAGTTCAAAGGATTTTGATTGATAAAGTGATGATGTATGATATTACCTAGAGATACTTTAAGAGTACCTATATGATGCAGGTGATGATTGAATGAACTTTTTAAAATGCGTGTGAACTAAGGGATGAATTACAAATGAACGAATGAAGATGAATGTGTTTAGATCTCAACAAATGACAAGGTTTTGGTACCCAATGGTTTGAGCTTTGGTAGGGTTGGGTGTACCAAACAAAGAGCCAAAAAATATTGATCTTATTGTAGATGGGGGCTATGCCTGGGCATGGCTGCCCCTACTAGTGCATGGCCAGTTCTGTCGGGGCGTAGCTGGCTCTACAAGGGTTTTGAACTTGTCCAAATCAATAACGAGCCTAACGGATGGTGAAATGAACCTGGTAAATGATGGAACAAATCCAAAAATGGAAAAATAGATTCCCCAAATGGCCAAAATATCTTTCCAAGTGGATGAACGGGTCGACGAAATGGGAAAATGAATCCTCTAAATGGATGAATGAGTTAACAAAATGGCAGAATGAATGTTTAAAATAGGGGAATGGACTAATAGAATGATGGGGGGATGTTGAAAAATGACTTTTTTTGGGCATGGCCACCCTTTCTTGGCCATGTTCACCCTTCAGGTGAAAATAGGGGTCAAGAATGGCAATTTTGGTGCAGAGAGTCATCTATGCCTAGTTGTGGCTGGTTCTGTCGGGGTGTGGCCAACTCTGCAAGGGTGTGGTCACCCCTACTAACTTGAATTAGGTGAAATATAACTATGGAAAAGAATTGGAAACAATTGAAAACAACAAGAAAAGTAAAAAAAATGACTTGACTTGTAAGATATGCATTGGCTTTACACATAAAATATAGTTCAAGCAACACAATCCTAGGATTAGTAAGAAGGGTATGGCCAAAATAGTTCTCTAACTAGGATAAACAAAGTGATCTAGGGAGTCCTTGATATACGCATGGTACGTGAGGCCCAAACCATGAACACCAGTCTATCACAAGTGTGAGTTAGGAACCCCAATGAGATACTGAAAGGCTCAGACCAACTCTTCATGTCTATCTAGGTATCACCCTATCTTCGATGCTCCATCAATTATGACGCAATTGGATTGGGGTACAACTTTCATTCTCCCCACTTTTTATACCCCACTAGTACACATGGTGAGGATTGTCCCTTGGGGTGATGAAATACCCAAGCAAGTCACACTAAACAGAAAGTGTTAATCATTTTTGGCTACTCCCCAAGCTCACACGAAGTGCAAGGGGAAAGCTTGAACAATTTCCACCCCCTTGGGTAACACAAAGAACAAAATAACCTATGATTTCTCATCACCCAGGATTTCCAAATGGTGCAAGGGGATTGGATACGTTGATAGCTTAATTTTTAGGCAAAGAAAAAAAATTCTTTAACTCTTACTACTTAATCTATGTGCCTAATTAGTGCAAAATAAATGAAAACAAACAACTAACTAAAGGTCCTCTCATCCTACAAAAAATAGATTAGTAGGTTTCTCACTGATCTTTGTCAATCATAAATTTCCTGCACAAACATTAGTATAAAACCCTTCACAATCACCATCAAGACAAGCTAGGGGGTCAATATTAAGAAAGCCATAAAAAAAAATAGTCTGAAAATGCAAAAAAACACTTTTTTTTTACCTTTTGTTCAGACCTGTTTGCCTCTGTTGGTGAAAACAAAGAGCTAAAATGTTTTTTATGCTATAGAGAGGCATCTATGCCTAGGTGTGGCTACCACTACTAGGGCATGGCCAGTTCTGTTGGGGCGTAGTTGGTTCTGCGAGGGAATTTTCGACTCTTTGATGAAAATAAAGAGCTTTTGGTGTTGGCTTTTTCATAAACAGGCATCTCTACCAGACATGGTCGCACCTTAGGTTAGACAGTGGGAAAAAATGATGTAGTTTTCATCGAGGGGCGTCTATTTCTGGGTGTGGCTGGTTCTATCAGGGCATAGTCGATTTTCTGTGTTACCTGAACCTACACAAAACACAATCAACAAAAAATGCAAACGTTTCTACTAAGGAGAGTCTATGCCCAGGTGTGGCAGGTTCCGTCGGGGTGTGGCCGGTTTTCTGCGTCACCCAAACCTACAAAAAAAACACAGTTAGCAAATAAAAAAAGTTAAACGTTTCCACTGAGGGGCATCTATGCCCAGGTGTGGCCGGTTCCGCCAAGGAGTAGTCAGTTCTGTCAGGGCATAGTCAATTTTTTGCCTCACCCGAACCTTTAAAAAAACATCGTCAGCAAATTAAAAAAGGTAAACGTTTCTACCAAGGGGTGTCTATGCCCAGGCATGGCTAGTTGCGTTGGGGCATAGTTAGTTTTGTTGGGGTGTAGTTGGTTTTCTGTGTCACCTGAACCTGCAAAAATACAAAAAACAACAAACTATAAAAGAAAATGACTCATTTGTGGGTCCCACCAGGTGTGCCAAAAATGTGTGCATTTGTTTCTTTAACCTAAATATGCAAAGTAACTAGAAGAACACAAAGGAAAGAAACACAAGACCACCTCAATGATTAGCCTAAGTTAAACACAAGATAAAAGAAAGATAAAATGAAAAACAAGATTGATATACCTTTTATCTATGTTTCCCTTGGTTGGCCCTTGATTGAAGCTTGATGTATATGCTCCTTGGATGTTAAATATGATGGAAAATGGATGTAAATTAGATGCAGATGAAAGTGGATAAAATGAGTAGATGAAATAAAATGCAAATGCTGGATAAAAGGCTCAAATGTCTCAAGAGCAAAATGGTGTTAGAAAATGGTTAGGGTCTCTAGATCCCTTAATGAAGGAAGAGGGGGAGTATTTATAGAGCAAATTGAATTCCATAGAGAATTCAATGGTCATTATTGAGCCACCATGGCCAAGATGGAGGGTTGTGGTGAGTTGAGGATTCACAGGCTGTCACATCTTGACATGTGGAGGCTGGGTTGTCCAAGGGGTAACGTGAGATGGACAAGGTGCAAATGATTTGAAAGAAGGACAAATGTTGTGGAGGAAGGACACGTACTTTGCAAGTACCTTGGGGGATAAGAGGATTTCTTCAAAAAGGAACTTCTTGTCCCCAAATGAAGGTGAAAGTGACATATGAGGAATTTTAGTATTTCTCAAAAGATCCTCGAAGAAGAGAGAATTGGTTGGAGAAATAAATGTGAATATTTAATTCACATGATTGGAGGGGATAAGGTGGTTGGGATAACAAATATGAATTTAAAATTCATATGATAAGCACCTTATGGATAAGAGGAGGTTTGTATGGAGGAGGTTGAAAAGTGCTTTGTGGATAAACTAAGGTCCTTATAATGGAAGGTTCTTGGCTTCCATGTGACTTTATGTGACCTTTCAATGATCACATGGGGAAGAGGAGATTCCTTGGAGGAATCAAAATTTTATTTTAAACTCATGGGGAAGAGGAAGATTCTTGGATGAATAAAGAGTGCATTTTAAATTAACATGGGGAAGAGAACCTATGCCAAATATGGAAGATGTGAAGGTTGACCAAGAAAAGTCATACTAAATGTAGAAAGAGGATTAGATTAGGATTGTGCAAATAAATGATTAAGAAAATTAATGAGGGATTAGAAGCGAGTGGGAAATGTAGGAGGATGTGACATTAATCTTTGATTAAGTGGTCCACATCTTAATGACATATTAATTCAATTAACCCAGATTAGAAGAGGGGTTATGGAGGATGTAACAAGGAGAGAGAAAAAGGATGAATTTAAAATTGGTTTAAATTCAGAAAAGGGGGAAATGACTAAATTAAATAACTGATATGTTTTATTTAATTTAGAGAAGAAAGGATAAAGGATAAATTATTTAATTTTTAAATTAAATACTTTAGGAGTCTTAAGCAGAAAGTGGAATATTAATTAAATAAATACATTAATTAATATTGATGTCAAAGAGGTGCAAGGAGATGAATTTTTCCATATGGAAGTGGTCAAATTTGGATGTCTACATGCACAAATGTTGGCATAGATAGACCAAATGAGGATGGAATAGGATGCATGGGAGCAGGAGAGGATACACTTGTCTAGATTACAAGACATGTATAAGATAGAGCAGGTCATGGCTAGGTGGCAGGTGACAGAGAGGGATGAGTACATGAGAGAGGCCAACTACTACATGGGGGCCTACTTCAAAGAGGTCCCTCACTCGAAATGATGTGTACCTCCCTACACTGAGCGATACCATAGATTCCATCATCGTAATGATAAATAGGGACACACACTCGAGGATATAGCAACTATCGAGAGACTCTCCCATGCAGGGGACCAGTGCTAGACTCCCCTCAAAGATCAGATGGGTCTAGAACAGGATAGAGAGGACAGGGATGACAAGATCTAAATTTTAACAAGTGTAGGGTGTATGGACAAGGGATAGGAACAAAGGCCACAGTTTCTACATCATAGACTAGACATAGATTAGTCCATTCATTGATGTGGTCCCTATATTTGAGGAGCACTTTGTACCTATTTTTTATTTGATGACAAATGATAGACATGTATTTAGGATTATGATGGACCTTATTATGGATTTTGTTATGGACTTGATATTTTGGGATTTATATATTATGCGAGGACCCTTATTTACACTATGTGTTTACTATGCTATGGATGTTTATGTATGGATGTGTATATGGATATGATTTATTATGATATATTCAAATGGCTATGATGTATGTATGCATTTACAATGTTTTATGTGACATGCATGATGCCTAACATTTTGTTGTGTAGGATGTAATGGACTATAGGATATGATAATGTTACTAGCACTTTGTGATGTAGGTGGTGATTTTATTTTAATTTCATGATGTGTACCATGGATTATGTTATTGTGATGTGGTTATGAAATGAAAATGTAATAAGATGTAATGGATGAAGCAAATGTGGTGTATGTGTATAATGCAATGTATAGAATGAGATGGACTAGTATGTAATGAAATGAATCCAATATAAGAGGATTAGAGTAAAAAATATATGTCAATCTAAATAACTTAAAATGAATATGATAATGACAATGAAATGCGAGATGGGATGCAATTAAATTCCTTACAAACATTAATATCTGAATTAAATTAGCATGGGAATGAGTGTAAATAAGGGCGCGCATAGTGATGGAAGGCATTAATAGGCCTACTTTATTTACACATCAGGGTTGCTTGAGCTTATGGCAAGTACTTTCCCTATAATCATTATAAAAATAAAGGTAAGATGGGTGGGATAGTAGACGTGGAAGTGCACCTGTCAAGACTATGTGGATCCTGAGAAGAAAAGTAGATGGAAGGTGAATTTTTGCACAACCAAAACCACTAGTAATAGGCTGAAGAAAAATGGATGAGGATAAATGCAATGCAATGATATTATGAAGTATGAAATGCAATCCTAATAATATTTTTCAATTTTAGGAGTACTATTTTTTTCCATAGCATAAGACACGATATGCCAGGGTATGAGGAACCAAGGAAAATAAGTTTCTAATGCATGAAAAAAACACATCAGACCAGAAGGCTATCACAAAACCCCAAAGTCACAAGGACTTTGGTCAGGCTAGGCATTGTGAGAATGACAAGCACAAAGGACGCCCCAACGTAAGACAAGACTGTAGGGATCTTGGTGGGTACTATGCAGGACAACCAAAAAGACATCAATGGACACAAGATCAAGATATGACCCTATGTATACTAGCCAAAGCATACCATGATATAATGGATCATGGAAACCCTAACTTGGTATAATAGGGAGCTCAAATGATAACTAAAAGCCAAAAACATCACAAGATCACAATCAATTTCAAATGACCTTTTCCAAAATATCAAAAGGGTAGATGGGATTGATGTGGTCTGTTAGGAAGGAGGCATCCTGTTAAAACCAAAGATGGAAACTAAACTAGAGGATCGACATGACATAGGCTATTTGAAACCAATTGAACCCATGATACTAATGACCTTAGTTTGTAAGTATTAGCTAGGATAGTGACATACTTGATGAAACGATAAGAAAACATGACACACCCTAAAGACCTAGGGGCTCGGGGGTTGATCAAAGATCAGCCTTGCCTACGTGAAAGCACAAAGCTATCGTAGTTTGATAAAAGACCATAGATAAAAATGGAAAGAGGAAAAGGGAGACCATGATGGAGGACAACGACTGGATGAAAAAATTCCTTGGGGGCTGATTAAATGATTAGCCTTGCCTACGTGAAAGCATAGGGGCAACATAGTTTGACAAAAGGATGAAGAAAAAAATGAGTTCTAATGATGACTGACAGGATGGAGGAGTCTAAATGATGATTCAAGACCGATGATGGGACACAATGTACAAGCAATAAAAAGATTAGCTTAAGGATAAAAGCTTAGGATTTTGGATAGCAGATATGGATTGTCTAATGCTTAATCACAATGTACTAAGCGACTGATGATGGTATGCTAATGGGAGGATAAGATCAATTGGATGCTAGGATAGGACCTGAGGATAAGAAGGATGGGTGCATAGAGTAACTAGGATGCAAGGTAGATAATGATTAATCCCTCTACAAATGACACCTATTGCCAAGCTTTCACCAGCCATACTTATCCAAGACACCAAAAAGAGTGGTTTTTAGCATAGGATGAATTATTTCTCTTTACTATTTTTGGATTTTTAAATTTTTTTTTTCTGATTTTTTTATATTTTTTTGTATTTTTTGTTTTTTAATTTTCCTAGGAAAGGACAACCCAACTGACTTAGGTATAAAAATAAATTAGGTGCATTATATTGATGGGCTCTTCTAGGGGTTCTACTTCAGGATTAGCAAGCTTATATGTACCAAAACCATATTTAGTTGTGATAACATAAAGGCCTAGCAAATTTGCATCAATTTTTCCTTTTTGTCATGATCTTGTTGATTACACTAATTCTCCTTGAGGACTAGATCACCAACATTGAATTGATGAGGACACAAATTTGTATTGTAGCTTCTCCTAAGATGATGTTGATAGGCTTGCAAATGATTATATTCTTTGGTCCATTTTTTGTCTAGGAGTTCCAACTAACTGAGTCATACAACCCAAGCATCTCCATCACTTATGAGATTCCTCAGAGATATTCGAAGTGATGGGATCTCGACTTTGATTGAAAAAATATCATTGACACCATAACCGAGAGAATATGGAGTGGCGCCACTGGGAGTGCAGATGGAAGTGCAGTAGGCCCAAAGGGCGAGATGGAGATGAAGATTCCAATATCGAACAGTGTTGTTAACCACCTTTTAGAGGATTTTGATTAAAGTCTTGTTGGTTTCTTCTGCTTGACCATTACCCTGAGGGTAATAGGGGGTGGACCAATGATGTTCGATGTGATAGGTCTCATAAAATAATTTCATGCACTTGTTCTTGCAAGGATTTCCATTATCCGTGATGATGGTGGATGAAATTCCATACTTGCAAAGGATATGGAAGATGATGAACTTGGAAATCTTAACACCGGTAATTTGAGAGTGGCATTGCTTCCACCCACTTAGTGAAGTATTCAATGGTGGTAATGATGAAGGTATGGCCATCAAAAGATGGAGGTTATATCTTTTCAATCAAATCAAAACCCCATTATGAAAAGGACCATGGTGCTATAGGGGTTGCAAATCTTGAGCAGGAGCATGTATCAAGTCCGCATTTTTTTGGTAGGGAAGGAATTTCTTTACGAATTTGCAAGAATCATGCTCCATGGTGGGACAATAATAAATTTCTCTAAGAATCCTCTTAGCTAAGGCCATGCCATTAGAATGGTCCCTATAAATACCACTATGTACCTCCACAAACATAGTGTGAGCTTTTGTCTCGTTCAAACACCTAAGAAGAGTTCCATCATACTCGTGATGATAAAGTGTATCTCCCACTATGGTATAATGGGAGCTGCATTGGATCAAGTATTTACATTGATTATGTGTAAGGTTAAGGGATAAGATTTTATCATGGAGATAGGTGTAAATGTCGTGATACCATGGTGGCTCAGGACCTACGATGTCACACATGATTTCACTCTCAAAGATGTCATAAGAAGGGATTAAAATTTGTTCAACTAGAAATACACAGTCTATTTTATCTTTTGGCATGCCAATCAGGGAACCAATTGTAGCCATTGCATCAGCTTCCTTATTCTAGACTCTGGGGATTTTCTCAAACTAGATAGAGGTGAAGTACTTCTTGAAGTCATCCACAATGCACTTATAAGGTAACAATTTGTCATCTTTAGTATGAAACTCATCATTTACCTATTTAATGATCAAATGAGAATCACCAAAGACTTGCAAATGAGTGATGTTCCATTGGATGGTGATCCTAGGACCGGTAAGGAGAGCTTTGTATTATGCTATGTTGTTTGTACATGGGAAGGATAACCTGAATGACTTTAGGATGTAATCACCTTGTCGGGTGACAAAAAAGATAACCACCCCAATTCCATTGTGTTTGTATGAGCCATCAAAGTAGAGTGTCCACGTAGCTACCTCTATGACTGTAAGGACATCTTCATCAAGAAATTCCATGACCAAAGGATAGGTGTCTACCAAAGGAGAATGTGCCAATTGATCTACTATTACTTTCCCTTTATTGCCTTTTGGTCCACATAATCTATATCAAAATTGCTTAGTAACATGACCCACTTAGCCATGTGGCTAGTTAAAGACATTCTGGATAGAAAATACTTGAGCAGATCAAATTTTGATATTAGCTTCATGGGATGACTGAGCATATAGTGGTGGAGCTCTTGTGAATTTAATACTATAAATAGGCAATCCTTTTCCATTGGAGAATAATTAAGTTCATAGCCCACTAGTGTTTGACTAATATAGTAGATAGCACATTCTTTTGAGGACTCATTATGTTGGGCTAATAATGCCCCCAGTGCAACCAAAGTAGCTGAAATGTACAACAGAAGCGGTTTACCTAGAATTGGAGGCGTGAGGATGAGCAAATGAGCCAAGTAATCTTTGATCTTGTCGAAGCCTAGGTGACACTCTGAATCCCACTTGAAGGTGGTATCTTTTCATAGGAGATGGGTGAATGATTGGCACTTGTCAGCTAACTGATCTATAAACCATCTAATGGACTATAGCTTGCCTTAAAGGCTCCTTAATTATTTAAGATTGTGTGGTGGGGGAATTTCCATGATTTCCTTTACTTTATCTGGATCTACCTCTATGCCTCTTCTGGAGATGATGAAACCCAATAGCTTTCTTGATGTAACCCCAAAGACACATTTCTTTGGATTCATACATAGCTTGTAATGCTCTAACCACTCAAAGATATTTTTTAGGATTATAGGGTGATCTTCTCTTATTTTGGATTTCCCCAATAGATCATCAACATAATATTCCATTATGATGTGAATGAGATCATGGAAGATGATAGTCATAGCATGTTGGTGTGTTACCCCCACATTCTTGAGGCCAAAAGTTATGGCATTGTAAAAAAATGGGCCCCAAGGAGTGGTGAAGGCCATATTATGTTGATCCTCAAGTGCAAATTTTATCTGATTGTAGCTAGAGAAACTATCCATGAGGGATATAATCTCATGTGTGATGTTTAAATAAACCAACATGCCAATGTTTGGTAGGGGAAATCATCTTTAGGACAACCTTTGTTGAGGTCCCAAAAATCGGTGAAGATTCTGATACTTCCATTTGGCTTGGCAATGACACTATGTTGGATATCCAATCTGAATAATCGATCAGCCTGATGAACCCTTCTTTTAGCAACTTTTCTAGCTCTTTCTTAACAAGGAGAGCTACTTGTGGATGCATCTTTCTTAGCTTTTATTTGATAGGTTTTAAATCTGGATGAACATCCAAATGGTGCACCACTAAGGCAAGATATAGATCTTGCATATCTAAATAAGTCCATTCAAAATTAATGATTCCCTCTTTAAGAAAGTTGAAAATGGTAGAATACTCTTCCTTTGATAAGGATTTGGCTACATATGTGATTTTTGAATCTTCCTCTATTCCCATGTTGACTTCTTGAGTTTCTTTGATCAAGATAGAAGACTGTTCATATAGTTGAGTTTCAACAACGGGAAGATGAACATCCTCATTATCTAGTGTCTCGTCGAGGTTTTCATAGTTAGATACACCCTTTATTTTAACTTTTGATGAGTCAAGAAGTGCCTCAGAGATGTTTTCACTAGATGACCCTTTTTATTTTTTTTCTTCTTACTTTTGCGATTAGGGTGTTCATCCTCCCCCAATCCCATAAGATGTACATAAGTATCCATTGAGGGAAAACTGTCAACAAGTGTGCTACAACATAGGCCCCAGTCAATAAGCTCATTGTGGCAAAGGGAAAGGCTAATGGAGAAAACAGATATGTAGTCGGACATGGATGAAACATCCATGTCATTGTATGTGAGTATAATGGACTCTTCTTTAGGTATGTCCTCAAGGAGATCATTTTCCACACTAACGTTATTAGAGGCACTAGTTGATGCTATAGGACCCTTTTGTTTTCTTCCATATCCTAGGCCTATTCTTCTAGGTCACACATGCAGTTCTATAGGTTGGTGTCATCCTTGTTCATCTATACCAAGACCACCTCGCTAATAGTTACACTTTTCATCCAAATTTGATGCATGAGGATAGGTCTCCTAGAAATATTCCATGAGGGGAGGTGATGGTTTAGGTTCTTCTCTATAGACCCACTGGCTGATGTCATCTTCCATATGTTCTTCGAGTGTACCCAAATCTTTGAATGTGGTTGAACCCATGTTCTTGGAAGTGAGGCTTTTGGTCCTTTATTCTACTCTAGATGTTGACTAAGATGGTTGCCCATACGAGTGGATAGAGGGTGGCATTATGGCCACGTTGAGTGAAATTTTCATTTCATATTCTCCATAGCCCTTGTCAATGATCTTGACCTTGGTGATGGTGGAGTCAGAACTAGTGGATGTGGTGTTGGTTGATGGATTATGATATGGATTGGATGATGAGGCCTGAGGTTCCCCCACTTCAACTCCTAAACAATAGTGAGATTAGGGGAAGGAATATTCCAAATCATGGCAATATTCAAATGGTTGTGGATCGACATGTATGGTTACTTCCATCCCATTGAACAAGAATTTCAAGCATTGATGGTAACTGGATGGAATGGCTTGCATGGAATGAATCCATGGGTGACTCAGAAGGAGATTTTATGGAAGGTTGAGGTCAAGAACATGACATATGGTATCCTACACAATAAGGAAAACCTAAATGGGAAGATAAATGGTTCCTTCAAAATCCTTCTTAGCATTGTCATATTCCTTTATGTGATAACTTAGTTGTTCAAGTGAGCGTGGGTGTATCCAACCTATTTTATGAACTTCAATATACAAAGGTTGAGGGTCGAGCCATTATCTATCAGGACCCTTTTTAATTTATGATGGGCTACAATGACCTCAATGTGAAGGGGGCAGTTATGATCAAAGTTGATGGTAGGCATGTTGTTTTGACTAAAACCCAATTGATAGGTTGATGACAGGTCTCCCACTAAGGCTTGGAACTAAGTGGGATATATGTCATTAGGTTCATGAGTATCCTATAAAGCTTTGGTTAGGATTTCTTGATGGATAGTAGAATACTTGAGAAAATCCAAGATGGATATTTGAGCGGGTGTCTTTCCTAGGTTGTCAAAATATTTCTACTATAAACCTACAAGAGCTGGTTAGGATGATGTGGAAGGACCAGGGATGGAGATATAGGTGCAATGATTTGTAACAACACACTATGGATATTTTCCTTTAACATGAATCATGGATATGTGAGGCTCTACCTGGCTAATGCACATAACTATACCATCATAATTATAAGGTAAATTTTTATAGTTGATATTATTGGTGCTATTGTTTTGACGGTTATTGTTACTTGACCCAGGATTACCATTAGACATACTGGCACCTTGGTTATGTTTAGGGAAGGAATTTTGGTATATTTGTAGCTAATCATTGGATGAAGCTACTTGGTTGGTATCCACTTGTATATCTTCATGATCTATGAGATATTGGATATATGTTTTGAGTCCCTAACATTTGTTAGTGGAATGACCTTTGATCTTATGAAATTCATAATACTCGTTCTCCTTGTACCAGGTTGGATATGGCTTAGACTTTTCAAAAGGCTTAGTCATAGGATACGTAATCAGATAATTCACTTGCAAAATCTTATTGAAAATGACGCTTAAGGTCTCTCTCAAAGCAGTGAAAGAGTGTTTATTGTTGCCCTAATTATTATGATTGGACTGCTAAGGAGGACAAGGTGCAACTTGTGGCACAAATATGGCCTATGGGATTGATTTTTGTGGAGGGGTGTACTGAGGCCTTTGTGAGGTATTTTCTACTTGAACATGTTTGGTATCCATGACACCATCATTGACTATGATCTTTCTTTTGTTCCTGTAGCGAGACTTATCTCCAGATATATTTTCCTTATGTAGATTATAAGTTTTAATATGTCCCTTAGCGATGAGTGCTCACTCAATGATAGGAACCTTTTCTATGACTTCCGCAAAGGTTGTGACACAGTGAAGATTGAGATTATGTGTCATCTATGGATGGGTGTTGGCCACAAATAGATTCACCAAGTCTTTCTCATTGAGTGGAGATTTCATTCGACTAGCCAAAGCACACCACCTTTGCAGGTAGCTAGCAAAGGTTTCACCCTCATGTTGTTTCTCTATTAGAAGATCTAGGCTATCGATATCCTTCTCCAAATTGAAGGATAATTGTGTGAAAAAATTGTTTGAAAGATCCACAAAAGAAGAGATGGATCCCTTTGCAAGACCCATGAACCAATCAAGAGCCACCCACATCAAAATCCTAGGGAATAACCATAGCAGATAATTGTCATTATGGAGGACCTCCTGAAAATGTGAATAGAATTCCTGGAGATGGTTCTTTGGGTCTTTAGTTCCTAATTCAACATTTAAAAATGCTTGGGAAAAGGAACAAGTGAAATTGAGGGATCGAACGTATAGGGACAAATCTCTGCAAACTTGAAAGAATTTTTAGAGGTCCCTACTTGTAAGTCCTTCAAGGTGTATTTTATCTCTCCAACTCCTTATTAGAAGGCATTGATGAAGATGGATTTGATAGATTGGATTTATTATAAGGAGCATATTTTTGGTAAGATGAGGATGGAGTGGATGTAGTTTGATCATATGGTGGTGGAGGTGTATATGAAGGAGTAGAATGATATTGATTGGGGCAGGTAGATTGTGATGTCAGATTGGTGGTGAATTGATGGTAGGATGGTGTATTTTATTGATAAGAAGAAGAATCCCCTTGCTAGTATGATGAAGGTGCTTGATAATATGAGGTGGAAGCACCTAGCTGATATGATGGTTGTTGATAAGATGGTTGATGTTGCGAGGCATAATATGGATTGGACAAATAATTATAGGTAGTGTATTGCTAGGTTGTATACAGAGGCTATTATGGATTAGGCTACAAATAGGAAACAGTTTGTTGTGATTGTAAAGGGGTAGCATAAGAGGGTTGTTGTTGATATTGTGAGGGATTGTGATAGGCATAAGCAAGGTTTAGATTGGACATAGTAGATTGTGCATAGAATGTACTTTGTGGATGGTATAGGTTATGATCCACGTTGCTAGGAATTGAATGGTGAGATTATTGAGGTTGTGTTGGGACTTGCAATTGCTGAAAGGGTTGATGATAAATAGGTTGAGTTGGGATTTGAGGCTACTAAGTTATCTAAAGTTGTTGGAAGGATGGGTTTTTTCTAAGATATTTGTTGATGGGGAGGTCCTTGAGGCTGATGAGGGGGGTTGTGATGGATTACCCTATTGCTAATGCAAGGGTGGTTGTTGTTGTTGTTGTAGAGGTAGAGGGATATTATTCTATGGAGGTTGTTACTGGATTGGTTGAGACTAAATTAGGAAATGTTGAGGGGTTTTCTATGGTGTTTGTTGAGGATTACCTTACGGCAACTAAGAAGGTATAATGTTACTTTGAGGTGGTTCCTGAGAGATAAAAAGAGGTGGTAGTGGATTGGAAGTGGGTGTTGATCCCAAATGTGGTGGTAATGCAGCAAAAGGATTGCCCCTAGCATTGACTAGTGGTTGACTAGGTTAGTTAGGTGGAAGAACTGGTGTAGATGGTATTGGGGTCAGACCTTGAGGGATATTTGGAGGTGGTCGTGGAGGAAGATTTTGTGGCATACCATAAGCAATGGGATAATGAGGATCAAGTGGTTGCTCCTATGACCATGATCAGAACCCAGGGTGTGTGTGACTGGATAAAGTACGAGATTACCAAAATTAGACTAATACCAATTATCTATAGGAGGACCCTTGAGGATGTAAGAATTCCTTGGGGGATTCTGTGAGCTATGGGGATCTTGAGGCACATGAGGTGTAGGAGGTGATGTGTTGATTTTTTTTGATAACTCAAATCCTGATGGTGTTTTGATGCCCTTCATGATCAAGGTAGTGAGGATCACGCTCATTAAGGAGGCAATTTGTCATTTGAAGATTGATGAGATTATTGAGATACACATTGACTGTGACTTTAGGCTAGCTGACCATGCTTTCGTTAGCAGGAGGTGATGTGGTTTGGATGTCAGTATTGGATTATGATGAGCCACCACTATTAGGATCTTGAGGGATGTTAGGCTCGGCAACTTAAGCTTGTTAGTCTATCATGAGTTTTTTTTCTTGCGATCGGGTGGTAACGGGCATGAAAGTGAAAAAATACAAAGGATCTAGGATGAAACTACATTCTAAGATGCAGTGGAAGGATGGCCTAAGTGATGAATGAATGACTGGTTGGATTGGATGATGGATAAAGAATGTAATTAGATTGGATTGATCGATGGAATTATGCGATTTATTGGATTAGATGATTGGTTGGATTGGACTAATGAAATCGATTCTAAACTAAGTTTTGAAGCTTTGATTAGATGACATAAGGTGTTGATTGATCAGATTGAACTGGAAGATGGATGATTATGGCACCAAATCTACCTCAATATGGAAGTAGATTGATTAGGTTGAACATGATTTACTGACTCGGGATGGATGACAATCCTAAGTAGGTACAAATGATGATGATCCTAGGTAGGTACAGATGATGATGATCTGAATCAGACACCTAAGCTAGCTTGGATAAAAACCTCTAAACTGAAGTCTAGGGGATTTGGATTGATGAACCAATGATGGATATGCTATCTCAAAATTCTCTAAGATACTCCTAGATGACTTGATCAATGAAATGATGATCTTTATAAAATGCAGATGAATGAAAATGATGATTACGAGAAGATGGATGATGATTAAAAAAATTTGATCACAACAAATGACTCAAAGAACAATAGGATTTTATTGGCCAAAAGGATTCATGTTTCTAGGAATTTGTATGGGGAGAAGGGTAACATCTATATGTCACAAATTAACCTCTTTAGGTTTCAAGTTCACCTCTTTAGGTTGCAAGTTCACCTATCTAGGCTGAGAAAATTTTCCTCTGTCTTTAGCAAGCTAGCCTATTCAGGGAGAGAAAATTCGGCCAAGCCTAAGGTAACACGAGAAATAGGAAAATTTTCCAATCAAATTCACTTATGCAGGAAATAAAATTTTCCCAAGACTAAACTAGCACAAGAAACAAGTGAATTTTCTTAGCAAGTTCACCTATCTGACAATAGGCTCACCAAAATAGCTAGCATAATCGCCTAAACACTCACAACTTTTCCTAAAACCTTGGAAATCACTGAGGAACGAGCAGATTTGACTTTTAGGATCACCTAACAGGATCACAACTTTTCCTATTTTGTGAACGGACAGACAAGAATAGACTCACCTGAAAATGAGATTGTGTAACGAACAAACAAATTTGCCTAAATGGGCAAGAAAACTCAACTATCCTGAGAGAATGAGTGAATTTGATGGACAAGGTGATGGAAAGAAGACTCGAATGGGAGATGGCATCACCTAACAAACAAATGGATTAGCCTAAATAGGGAAGAAAATTCACCTATCCTAAGAGAACGAGAAAATTTGACAAATGGGGTGATGGACGAAAGACTTGAATGGGAGATGAGATCACCCCTGTGTGCGGAAAATTTGCCTAAACTGATGTAAAATTCACCTATTCTCTAGAAACGAGTGAATTTGATGACTGAAGGAATAGATAGGATGCATATAGTGAGTAGAATCTCCCCTATAGGTAGAAAAATTGCCTAAATAGATGTGCTAATTTTCCTATCCTGAGAGAATGGGTGAATTTGGAAAATAAGGACAAAAAAATTGCCTAACAGATGGACAAACTCACCTATTCCAAGGAACGTACGAAAAGGGGGTCACCTAAGAAAGTGACCCATAGGAAAATTCACCTCTAATGAAGAAAAAATCACCTAAATAGAGGACCTGGGCTGGGATGAGACGCAAAATCACCCTTTTGCTAAGCAAAATCACCTATCTGTAGTGCAAATTTTTCTTTGTAAGGGTAAATTCTCCTCTTAAGGTAGGGCTGACTGTGATAAAGGAAAAAAAGCAAGAAAAAAAATAGAAAGATGGTTGGACTGACTCAATTGAACATAAAAGCACTGGTATCGCATAATCAAGATAGTCTAGACAACACAATCTTAAAATTAGTGATATGGGTTTGCAAACTTGATGTAGGCCCACCACCTTAAGTGCACAACCCAAGGTTAATAATCCATGATACTGGGGTGGTTCTTTGGATCAACCTTTCTCGAAAAGGCAGATAGCTAGCATTCCAATGGCATAGGGTCATCAATGGACACCACGATCTCACCTTCACACTCTCACTCGAGGACTATCGTAGTCCACTATGGGGATTCCTATATAAATCTAAGGGAGTACATTGTGAGTAACTTCAAGGTATGATCTGCATCCCCTACACTACACCAAGCTACACCTAAAACATAGGTCTCTATCTAGGCTATACAAGGCTATCTCATGCATCCTCGATATATGGAAGGTTCATGAGGTGTAATCGTGAACACCAGCCCATCATAAGCGCGAGTTAGGAGCCCCAACGAGGTACTGGAAACTTAGAACAACTTTGCCCATCTTATCTAGGTATAACCCTAACTTCGACACTTCACTAAACACGATGTGACTGGATTGGGGTACAACTTTCATTCTCCCCCCTTTATATACCTCATTGGTAACATGTTGTTGGAATAATCCCCTAGGTGATGAAATCCTAGGTAGGTCTCGCTAAAGGAATAAGATACTAGATACTTCAGCTAGTCCTTAGGCTTGCACATAGCACAAGAGGAGAGCTTAGATGCACTAGAACCTCCTAGGTAGACTTGACCGGACTAGAATGAACAGTGATTTCTTGTCACCCATGATCACCAAATGGTGTAAGGGGATTGGATATGTCAATAGTCCACTCACAAGAACAAAAAACAAGTTAATTGCCCCTTTAATTAATCTACGTGTTCCTAACTAGTATGAAAAGAAATAGATAGACTAACTAAGATGTCTTAGACTGGTCGTTCTGTAGA
This sequence comes from Sequoiadendron giganteum, assembly GCA_007115665.2. Classification (NCBI taxonomy): domain Eukaryota; kingdom Viridiplantae; phylum Streptophyta; class Pinopsida; order Cupressales; family Cupressaceae; genus Sequoiadendron; species Sequoiadendron giganteum. The sequence continues at coordinate 288,617,577 of CM021101.1, read as the reverse complement.
AAATGCTTTAGTAGTTTCTAATCACCAGTCTTGGAAAAATAAGAAACAACTGCACAAAATGTTAGCAAAAACTAGAGACACTCACAAATAGACAAGTTAGTGGGTCAGTATGTAAAACCAAAACCAAAATGATGCTGAAAACTAAAGATTAAAATCTCAAGTTCACCTTAGATTCACCTCTGTGTGAGACACATCCGCCTGTCTAGATGGGAAAATTTTACTATTATGATGATCAAATGCACCTAAACTAGAAAATTCTCCTTTTCACTCAGCCAAATTCACCTTTGTTGATTTCAAGTTAGCCTATTAGTCACAAAGCTTTGACAAATTCATCCTTGTAATAAGAAAGTTTACCCCTATTTGTAGGTTCTCCTATCTAGATGAGAAAATTCACCCCTGTAATGAGAAAGTTCACCCCTATTTGCAGGTTTTCCTGTCTGGCTGAGAAAATTCACTCCTGTAAGGAGAAAGTTCACTCGTTAGAGTAGTTTTTCCTATGAGTGTAAAGTTTGACCCTGTAAAACTCAAACAACAAAGAACGTAAAAGTGTAGACCTATGACATGGGTCCCACTAGGCGTGCCAAAAATGTGTGCAAGTGAATTTTCCTAGTCTAAAATGCAAAATGAAACGAAATGCAAGCAAGGAAAACACAAACAACACCTCAATGATTAGCCTAGTTGAACTTGAACAAAATGAAAGACAAAAGAGTGTTATACCTTCTCCAAGTTGATGAGTTGGTTGGCCCTGTTGATTATTTGATTTGTGTGCTCCTTTCAATGGAAAATGGCCTAAGACCTAGTTTTAAATAATCATGAGATGATGAGGAATGCAATGGTACAAGTGGGTGTTGCAATGGATGCAAATGGTGCTTCACTAATGGAGGTCTTAGATTCTTGGATGAGTGCTTGAATGTTTGAGTGATTGATGCAGATGAGGGAAAAATCCTCTTATTTTAGGGGAAGAGTCACTAAACAATGGAGGGTCTAGATGCAATCACCATGTACATTATCAAGGGTTAGGGTGAGTTGAGAACTCACAAACCCTCACATCATGACATGTGGTAGGTGAGGTGTCAAAAGGGACATGATGTGGAGGTACTTTATTGTACCTTGGGAATGGACAAAATCTCATAAATGGCCTTTATTGTACTTTATTGTACCTTGGGAATGGACAAGATCTCATAAATGGCCTTTATTGTACTTTATTGTACCTTAAAAATTCCTGAAAAGGCCTAGGGAGAATAATTAATGGTGCTACAATAATGGAGGTTCTAGGATTCTTGGATGAGTGCTTGCTTGATTGCTTGAGTACTTGAATGTTTGAGTGATTGATGCAAATGGAAAAATCCACTTATTTTAGGGGAAGAGTCACTAAAATATGGAGGGTCTAGATGCAGTCACCATGGACAAGATCAAGGGTTAGGGTGATTTGAGAACTCACAAGCCCTCACATCATGACATGTGGTGAGTGAGGTGTCAAAAGGGACATGAGGTGGAGGTACTTAATTATACCTTGGGAATGGACAAGATCTCCTCATAAAGGAGGCCTTTGTCCCCATCTGGTTGATGAGATATCCAAGGAATTAAAAATTCAAATTGGGAAAGGGTTGCCTTCTCCAAAAGGAGAAATAATTTAATAAAAGGTTGACTTGGGGGTATTCCATAAATGGCATAAGGATTAGATTGACCAAATTAAGTAATTAAGTTGTGCAAACAAGGGATTAAGGTGGTTAATGAAGGAACAAGACAAGTGGACTGTGATGAAGGATGTGACATTAATCTTGATTAGGGGTGTGCACATCCTAATCGTATGTTAATTGAATTAATGTGGATTAGAGAAGAATTACGGATTTAAAAATTGATTTAAATTCATAAAGACAAATGGCTAAATTAAACAAATTGAAATATTTATTTAATTTAGAGAGGGAAGGGGATAAAGATAAAGTATTTAATCATTTACATTAAATATCTTAGGAACATTAGGTATAGGGGGAAATATTAGTTAAATAAATCATTTAATGAACACCGATGGGAAATGCAAGATAAATGAATAAAGGGGATGAATTTGACATTATGGGAGAGGTCAAATTCATATGTCTACAGTAACCTAGTAATTAGGTGTTAATTATATTTAATTTCCTATATTATTTCATCGTTATTCATTATCTTTTTGTTCTTAATAATTCATTGAATGTTTTATTTTCTTACTTGCTCTCTGAGTCTTTATATTGTTTTCTTGCTTTATCATTATTTTTCTTTATATTTTATTCTATTTTTTTGGTGTTTTCTGTCTTACTATTATCTTAATAGTAGTTATTATTATCTTAAATTTATTCTTATTTTTGTCTTCATAATTGTACTTAATTTTTTTTATTTCTCTCTTTCTTTTTAGGAATTGTTTTTATTTGATCTTTCTTTTCTTCTTCTGGTAGTATTTAGCCTCTTATTTTCTCTAAATTGTCTTTTGTTCTTATAATATGTTTTATCTTCTGTTTAGTAGGTTCTCCATTATCATGTTTTAAATTTCCCTTAATTTTTATATTTTATATTTTTATTCTCTATCTTATTCTTTTCTCTTGTTAAATTCATTTTATTGTCATTCATTTCTTATTGTATTAATCTTTTCATTTTAACTCTTTTCCTATTTTTAATTTTTAGTATTATTTTGCATATTAGAATTTAATAATCTCTTTCTTAATAGTAGTTATTTTATTTTTTCATTCTTTCTAATTTTTTTATATTAGATTATTATTTTCTTTATTATGTTCTTTTCTTATTATATTTTTTTTATTTTGTTACCTAGTAATTAGGTGTTAATTATATTTAATTTCCTTTATTATTTCATCATTATTCATTATCTTTTTGTTCTTAATAATTTATTGAATGTTTTAGTTTATTTCTTGCTCTCTGAGTCTTTATATTATTTTCTTGGTTTATCATTCTTTTTCTTTCATTATTTTTCTTAATCTTTTATTTCATTTTTTTGTTTTGTTTTTATTATTATCTTAATAGGATTCTTTTCATTTCATTTTCTTTTAAATTATGTTATTTTAAAAGTCTTTCATTGGTATTTTATTCATTTTCTAAGTTTTTTCTTGATTGTCCAATCAGTAACCTTTTCTCCTCTACCCTTCCCAATCTCCCCACCTATTTAGCCTTCCAAGTCTGCTACCTCATTCTTATATTCCTTTCTCTTTTTTCTTGCATATCATCCTAATGATGGATCATTGAGTTTGATCTAAAACGTTGATATAAAAAAATTACACATTCTCAATCCATAAGAAACTAGCACTTAATGATCATGGACTATGGAAACTTTATGATCTTAAAGAATATAAATGAAAAATATAATGTAAATAGTGTGATGTTGAAACCCTAGATATTGAGTTACAATTTTCTAAAAAAATGCATAGCATACAAAATTAATAACAGTAGAATACTAGTAACTTTATAGTGTGATGTTGTTGTTGCTTCTACTTTTGTAGCCACTCCCTCCAGGAAAAACTAGATATGAAAATCAAAGTGAGATGTGGTAAATGGAAATTGGAAAAGATTGAGTAATGCATTTTGGAATTTTTAAATCTCTTTATATGTGTAATTCTGGTTTGGTATGGACTTTAACTTTTGTCCCACTTTTTCAAATTTGAAAACTTATTTTGATGCCTTCAATTGTAGAGTTTGTATGTATTTATGGCATATAATTATTGGTTTCTTCCCAAGCGATTTTGGTGGCCTTACACATTTTTTTGGTGGTTTTAGGTGACAAATGAGGAGAAGGAACCAGTAGTTGTGCAATGGAATTTGATTGATGGGACACATCTGAATGATTAATTTTTCTTGAATATTATGTTGTTGGGAAAGTGGGATAGGTGAGTGGGTTTGATTTGATTTGGAGATGGGACAATCTTGGTTATTAGATGTTCACATAGCATCAATTCATTGAAAATACTAATGGTGACATAATGTAGTGGGTGATATGCAAGGGAAGTGAAGGAAGAGGTGGAGGATAGGAAAAATGCAAAATAGAATAGAACAGGGTAGAGAAAAATCAGGAATGAAGTGCAAAAATTCAAATAGAGAAATGAGCCAAAATAGATTTTTCCATTTCATATATTTGAAGCTTACAATATTTTGTCACCATAAACCAAAATAGAGAGTTGCTGATCTTTCATTTTGTACTCAGAAAATAAAAAAATGAACTCCCCTATTTATTTTTATTGTTCTTGTTGTTGCTATAACAATAACATAGACTGCTTCCTCAAACTGCTACTTCAGAAAATGTTGTGACTATAGCAACTAGTTGCTTCTATTGACTGTTGTTGTAGCAATATATTGGTTGCTTTTCTCTGCACTTTTTCTCTTTTCATTCACCTCACATTACAAAAATATAATTACTAACTTCTATTAACAAAAACTAGATAATTCTGGAATCTATGAATGATCCCAACAAAGGAGGGAAAATAAAGCATTTAATTACATTTAATTACATCCAACTGGGATATCTTGCCAAAAATATTTTGCATTTAATTCATATTTCAACTTTTTCTTAATGCATTCGATGGAAAGGAATATTGAATTAAGTTTGAGCTAGAGAAAATAAATTTCACACATGTGGGCAGATTCAAAAATTTGTTGGGGACCAAAATTAAAAATCTACGGTGGAGGAATTTAATGCTGATATTTGGGATTATTTCCAACACTCCCCCTTAACCACAACTATTTCTTTTTATAATGCCCAAGCTATCTCTTTGATGAAAATAAGTATCCTTTCCTAATGGCTTTGTAAATATATCTGCATACTATTCTTCAGACCTACAATGCTTCAAAACAATTTCACCATCATTGATTAGTTCTCTTATAAAATGATACCTTTTTTCAATATGTTTACTTCTCTTATGGAAGGCTACATTCTTGGATAGTGCAATTGCTGAATTATTGTCACAAAATATTGTAGCTTCCCCTTCATGTTCATGCATTATATCTTTTAAAATTCTTCTCATCCATGTGGCTTGACATACTGCCCTTGTTCTTGCTACATACTCAGATTCAGCTATAGATAGAGAAATAATTGGCTATTTTTTGGAATCCCATGAAATGACTCTTGAACCCAAATGAAATGCATAGCCTAATGTGCTCTTTCTATTATCTAAAATTCCTGTCCAATCACTGTCTATGTACCCAACTAACTTGAAGTCATTTGTTGTGCCATACAAAATTCCATATCCCTTTGTTCCATTAACATATCTCAATATTCTTTTGGCTACCAACCAATGTGTCTCCTTTGGGGTCTCCATAAACCTTGAAATTAAACTCACTGCATATATTATATTAGGCCTTGTTGCAGTCAAATACATTATACTTCCAACCATGCTTTTGTATAGTGTTGGATTGACTTTGTTGCTGCAATCATCCTTACTCAATTTTAGACCTATGGTTGTTGGTGTAGGAGCAGATTTGATTTTTTTCATTTTAAACCTCTTCAAGATCTTATCTACATACTTTGATTGAAAAATAAAAAAAATATTTTTCTTTTACTGCACTTCTATCCCTAGGAAGTATCTTAACAACCCTAAATCAGTCATCTCAAATTCCTTTTTGATTGTGTCTTTGAAATCAACAATCAAAATATCATCATTCCTTATGAATATTAAGTCATCTACACAAAAAACAACAATCAAGATCTTACCATCACATTCCTTGATGTAGAGAATGGGCCCACCATTACTTTTTTCTAAATTCATTGCTCAAGAAATATGTGTCAATTCGGGTGTACCATATCTGTGGTGATTTCTTCAAACCATAGAGTTCCTTTTTCAGCCTATAGACTTTGTCTTCTTATCCTTCAACCCCATATCCAGGTGGTTGTTCTATATACACCTCCTCTTTCAATAATCCATTTAAGAAAGCTAACTTTACATCCATTTGGTATAACTTCCATTGGTGTTGAGTTGTTATTGCTAAGACTTCCCTTACTATTTCCATTCTTGCAATGTGAGCATATGTTTCATCATAGTCTCTACCTAGTTGCTATTTGTATCCCTTGACAACCAATCTTGCTTTGTGCCTTTGAATCCTTCCTTCAACATTTCATTTTGTATTATACACCCACTTTACACCTAAGACTTCTTTTCCTTTTGGGAGACTCACTAACTCCCTTGATTTTCATTCTTTTCAATTGCATCAATTTATTCATCCATTGCATCTACCCATTTTTCATCTTTAATTACATCTTCAAAATGAATAGGATCATCAACATGTGAATATAATACAAAAAGAGAATTTATACCTATGTTATTCTCACCATCATTTTTCTCATAAATATCTCTTAAAATTATGATTTTTTTCTTCTCATGCTTTCCAAAGTTGTATTTGACATGTAACTTGATGTTGTACTTGTAGAACGTGGACTTGATAGGCCTGCACTATGAGTTCCTATTGTTGTTGGTATTTGTTTTCCACTTGAAGGTGTGTTTTCTAGAATTCATGGAATTTTCCTTTTTCTTGTTGAAGGTGTCACTTGAAGACCACTTTGTTGAGCTTGAATGGGAGTAGGAGTAACATTTGAAGGGATACCTACTTTATTTCCCCTCTATCTTCTTGTTGTATGCTTGTTGTTACATTTATTGTTTTCTCCAAGCTGCCAACACATACTTCCTCTTCAATAAACTGTACATGTCTATTGATTATTACCTTTTTGGTTATTGGATTATATAGCTTATATGGCTTTGACTTCACTATATCCCAAAAATATGCATCTTTCTCTTTTGTTGTCTAGATTTTTTCTTAATTCATTTGGGACATGTGCATATACTACACATCCAAATAAGCTCATGTAAGAAACATTTTGTTTTCTTCCACTCCATGCTTCTTCTGGAATCATATTATTTAGACTCTTGGTTGGATATATATTCATTATATAAACTGCATAGGAAATAGCTTCATCCCAATACTCATTTGAAAAATGTTTTTCCCTTAGCATTCTCCTTACCATTTCCATAATTGTTCTATTTTTTCTTTTAGCTACACCATTTTTTAAGGTGTGTACCTTGTAGTAAGTTGTTTGTGCATTCCATTATCTTTGCAAAATATTAAGAATTCATTTGAGATGTACTCACCACCTCTATCTATTCCCAATGCCTTGATATAGTGCCCACTTTACTTCTCCACAAGAGCCTTGAATTGGTGAAAGTAATCAAATTCTTCATCCTTATACTTCAAGAAGTAGACCCATGTTTTACTTGTGTAATCATCAATGAATGTCATGAAATAATATCTTCCACCAATTGATGTTGTTTGCATAGGACCACATAAATCTGAGTGGAAAATCTCTAATGGAACTATTTGCCCTCATTTAATTTCCTACTAGAAATGATTCTCTATGTTGTTTTCCCAAAATGCATCCTTCACATAGCCTTGTTGGTTTTTCTATGACTGGCAACCCCTTTACCACTTTTTTCCTATGCAATAAGTTTAAGCCTCCAAAGTTTAGGTGTCCAGATCTAAGATGCCATAACCAGTTCTCATCCTTAATTTATACTTGAAATATCATTTGGGTGTCTATTGCACCTTTTCCTTTATCCACAAGTTGTTGTGTTTGAGAAAATTTTGCATTCAAATTTGGTTGTATCCTAAGGTGGAACATTCTATTATTTTTCATTTTCACTTTTGCAATAAGCTAATTGTTGGGGTACTTATCTAAGATTGTGCATTCTCCAATTTTTATAAAATATTCTATATCCCTTTTGAACGAGCTGCCCAATGCTCATCAAATTATTTTTTAACCTAGTGACATAATAAACATCAAAAATAAACTTTTTCTCCCTCTTCTTGGTTAGAATATCAATTTTTCTTTTCCCCATAACTTAAACTTTGTTACCATTCCCCAATGTGACATCAGATTTTACACTATCATCTAAACTAGAAAACAATTTTGCATTCCCTTTCATATGGTTTTTGTACCCTAAATCTAAAAACCATACATCCTTTTGTTGTTCTTGTGCAACATTACAAGCTAAAAAAATACTACCTTGGTTTTCATTTTCTTTTGTGAAGTTTGCATTTTATTGTCTAGAATGATATTGTTTCTTTCTACATTCATTTAAATAGTGCCCATATTTTTTGCAATAATGACATTGGACTTGTGATTTCTCTTACCTTTGTCCTTAGGGTTGATTTTGATTGAAACTTTGGTTGCTACATCTTCCACCGGAGTTTGATGGGATGCTTCTTCCACCTGAGTTTGATGGGTTGCTTCTTCCACCTTTATATGAATTTATTCCTCTTCCTCATAAGTTTGATCTTGCTCTACCTCTACCATGGTTGATTAAAGCTTGTGTCTTGAAAGCATGCTCCAATGATGAGTTTTCTATTTTTCTCATCCTATTTTTGCAATAATGACATTGGACTTGTGATTTCTCTTACCTTTCTCCTTAGGGTTGATTTTGATTGAAACTTTGGTTGCTACATATTCCACCTGAGTTTGATGGGATGCTTCTTCCACCTGAGTTTTATGGGTTGCTTCTTCCACCTCTATATGAATTTCTTCCTCTTCCTCATAAGTTTGATCTTCCCTTGCCTCTACCATGGTTGATTGAAGCTTGTATCTTGAAAGCATGCTCCAATGATGAGTTTTCTATTTTTCTCATCCTATGCTCATGTGAAATAAGGGATGCATATAGTTCATCCACTAAAAACTCAGAGAGATTCTTAGTCTCTTCTATGGCCACAACAATGGACTCAAACCTTGTAGGTAAACTTATCAAAATCTTCTCAACCACTCTTATTTCTTCAAGTAACTCACCATGAGACCTAATTTGGTTAATTAGTCCAAAAATTTATGTGAAAAATGAGTCTATTGATTCAGTCTCCTTCATGACTATGGTCTCAAAATCTCTTCTCAGCATTTACAATTTTGTTGTCTTCACCTTGCCATTCCCTGGTATGCTATTTGTAGAATATCCCAGGCTTGTTTAGATTCTTTTGTTGCTACAATCCTTGGAAAGATACTCTCATGTATTTCTTCGAAAATATAAAAGAGAGATTTGGAATCCTTCTTTTTGTTGTCCCTTAACAAATATTTCTTTGCTTGTGTTAGAGAATTGTATGATGTTGCATCTATTGATTCTGGGTAACCATTTTCAACCAGCTCCCAAATATCCTAAGAGCGTAATAGTTCCTTCATTGTGATTGACTCATAGTTATAATTTTTTCCATTGAATTGAGGGATTTGTGGGTTTATCAAACTTGTGCTTGGAGCTGCCATTTTTTACTATGAAAATTTCTTTGAAAACCTTCTTTTCTAATAACCTTAAGCTCTAATACCACATGTAGGAAGAGGTAGAGGATAGGAAAAATGAAAAACATAATAGAACAAGGTAGATCAAAAATAGGAATGAAGTGTAGAAATTCAAACACAGAAATGAGCCAAAAAAGATTTTTCTATTTCATATATTTGAAGCTTACAATATTTTGTCACCATAAACCAAAATAGAGAGCTGATGCTCTTTCTTTTTGTACTCAAAAATAACAAAATGAACTCCCCTATTTTTTTTATTGTTCTAGTTGTTGCTACAACAATAACATGGACTTCTTCCTCACACTATTGCTTCAGAAAATGTTGTTACTACATCAAGTGGTTGCTTCTATTGATTGCTGCTATAGAAATATATTGGTTGCTCTACTATGCACTTCTGCTCTTTTCATTCCCCTCACATTACAAAAGTATAATTACTAACCTCTATTAACAAAAAATGGACAATTCTGGAAGCTATGAATGAGCCCAACAAAGGAGGGAAAAGAAAGCATTTAATTACATCCAGCTGGGATATCTTTCCAAAAATATTTTTCGTTTAATTCATATTTCAACTTTTTCTTAATGCATTCTATGGAAAGGGAGATTGAAATAAGTTTGAGCTAGAGAAAAGAAATTTCACACATGTGGGTGGATTTGAAAATTTGTTGGGGACCAAAATAGAAAATCTACGACGGAGGAAATTAATGCTGGCAGTTGGGATTATTTCCAACATGAAGTTTGGGTTACACTATTTTTATATTATGGTTGCATGTTTTCATTCTACAGACCATATAAGATAAACTTGGATTGTATCTTGGTGGTGTCAAATGGGTATTGAATATTCTGTAACATGTAAAACTAAATAATTATTTATTTTTTGGACAAATATAAACCATTTATAAAATAGTTTTTATCTATATAGTGATTGGATGGACTTTGTTTACTTTATGGATAATTTTTTTTTTACAATTGAATATTAAGGCACTCAACTATGGGGTCCATTGAGGACTACTTTTGTCTCCATTATTGGACCCCGCTCCCCTATGAGACCCTATCCCCTACAACTCAAAAATTTTGGCTATGAAAATTTACAACTCACATCAAGACAAAATTATATTGTGGAAATTTACAACCCATATTCTTCAATTAAAAAAATGAGTTGTGAAAATTCACAATTTCAGTTATATAGCTCTCCATTTAACTAAGATTTGTTATTAAATAAGGTAGTAAATAAAATATTTTCATGTGGTAAGCATGAATTTTTCCTCCATCACCTGTGACATGTCCAATCCATGATGATTATTAATACCAATACAGGTGAAAGCGACTACATATAATTCAAGTTAAGCTCAGTGAGGGGCTTTTATCTTAACATAGATTATCAAATGTGAAAGCAAAGAGGCTTGTTCCATACATAAAAATGGTTTTGCAAATCATGCAAAAGAATCCATTGAAGCAATAATGTCCATACTTGGTGTGGTGAGTGTGGAGAATAGGAGAGAAATCAAGGATTACATCCCTACCTTGAATTGAGAAGGAAAAAAGAACCAACACAAATTACATGATTTTATAGAGAGCAATTATTTCACTCAGCTTAGCTTTGTATGAACTAAATAATTCTCACAAAATATGAATTTTGGCATGCAATGAAAATGACATAGTAGAGAAATGACATGTAAATTATGTGACAGAATGCCTCAGAGAGATCTCATCACATGAAACACAATGATAGCATATTATGCACCTAACGGATTGGTTGAAAAGGATTTTGAAACTTTCAAATGTATTGGGTAGTTGTGAAGAAAAAATAATGAAAACCTTTACAATTATCTTCTCGTCCTACACATGAGGGGATTTTAGTTGGATATTACTATTGGAACTTCTCTAGTACACGTGTATTTTAAATATGAAACATGGACAAAAAATGCCAAATTACATGATGGAAAAAATCAAGGGATGTGTCTCATGGCGTGCTATATTTGTAGGAGAAATTCAAAATGGATTTATTTAGAAATTTTTAGAAGCTTTAAAGTAAATGTGACTATTAAATATGAAGCCAACTTCCATGATATTTCACTAATATCATCATGCTCACGCCAAAATGGGAGCTTTGTGATAGGTGTGGACATCTATTGGGGCATAATTTAAAATGAATTCTCATTGGATTTAATAGTTATTATTTTATGGTAGACATGCATGCAACTACGAAAGTACAAGAAAATAAAAAATGTTGCTTAGCAGATGGCCCTAATGAAATATGGTGTTTTGGATGCCATGATTGCAAGAAATGTTAAGCTCATAGAAATCGAGATAGAAATTTAACAAAATACATCAAATAATGTGGTCTAATGGGATGTGATAAATATAGGCTATCCATAAAATGGATCTGTTAACGAATGTATGAATTTTCAAGGATATAGTTGTAGCCACCATATTAGGCAATTTGTCACAAAGAAAAATGTGAAGCACACAAAAATCATGTAGCCAATTTCAAAAAATACGTAAAATAAAAATGCCTATCACTATTGAAAGATATGGATCTAAAAATTTGATTTGTGAAACTTGAATCCTTAAAAAAAACCATCAAACTATTAGAATTAAGCTTATAAAATCAAATCCAAAACAATGAAGCATAAATTATCATAAAATAAATTGAACATAATTAAACAATGTAAAGTATAACTTTATTCCATCATTGGTTAACCTCCATTTCTTTTCTCTCCTTTTCTTTTAAATATTTTTGATATGCTGCTCTCATTTTTTGGAGTGCACAAATCAATTGACTCAAGATGATAGTAATGGTGAAAGTTTGAATATAAGTAAGCAGAGAGAAAATAAAATAGAGAAATAACTTGATACGAATCCTACAAGAAGCACACTATTTTTATTCACTAAAAAATGTTTACATTTCCTCTCTATTTATAGAGGATTTCAACTTAATTGAGGAGACAAAATCAAAATGGGTGACTGAAACATAATAGAACAAGAAATGTGGAGAAGAGAGTAGGAGATGTGGAGATAATTATAGCAGGATTATAGGCAATGTGCGAAACTATTTGAGACATGGAGAACTGAGTATGAGGCATGGAGGATGGAGTAACAAATAGTTTTATTGGATGAACATCAAACTCCAATTCAATTTTAGCTGCTAGCATACATAGTCATCGACTACTGAAACATGGAGAAAATTAGACTATTTCAATGCCCCCCCTTAATTTCCACCATTAACAATTACAAAATCAATTATTCCCAGTTTTTCTCTTAGATACTCAAAGTTCTCCTTCGGTAATGCCTTTGTCAATATTTCTGCTAACTGATCTTTGGATCTATAAAATTCTAAATGAATTTCTCCAACATTGTATCAATGTGCTTTCTCTTTTTGTTAAAAACATGATTCTTTGATAATGCAATCATTGAATTGTTATCACAAAAAATTAGTGTTGACTCCTAATGCATTTGCAATAATTCTATTGATACTTTTCTCATCCAAATTGCTTGGCATGTTGTTGATGTGGCTACTACATACTCTACTTCAACTGATGAAAGTGTTACTAATGTCTGCTTCTTTGATGCCCATGAGACTACACCTATCTCATAATGAAAGACATATCCAGAAGTGCTCTTCCTATCATCTATGCTACCTGCAAAATCACTGTCAGTATAACTAATCAAACAAAAACCATTAGTTTTTGGAATATAATATTCCATATCTTATTGTTCCTACCACATATCTCAATATCCTCTTTCCAACTTGCCAATGAGAGTCTTTTGGTGACTCCATGAATCTTGAGAATAGATTGATACCATACATGATTTCTGGCCTTGTAGATGTGAGATACATCAAACTTCCAATTAATCTTTTGAAGATTGTAGAATCAACATTAGGTCCTTTGTCTTATTTGCTAACTTTAGTTACTATTGCAACTGGTGTATATTTTGGATTACAATTCAACATCCTAAACCTTTTCAACACATCTATTGCATATTTGGATTGACTAATGAAAATTCCTTTATTTGATTGAACAACTTCAATGCCCAAAAAATATTTCATCAAATCCAAATCTATCATCTCAAACTCTTTCTTCACTTCTGATTTAAATATGTCTACAGACAAATTTCTAGTGAAGATTGAATCATTAACATATAAACACACAATCAAGATCTGACTTTCTTTATTGATCTTTGTGTACAATGTGGGCTCACTCTTGCTTCTCTTGAATCTATTGCTTTGCATGTATGAATCAATCCTACTATACCATGCTCATGGTGCTTGTTTAAGACCATAGAGAGCCTTCTTCAATTTATAGACCATGTCTTCATGTCCATGCACTTCATAATCTAGTGGTTGTTTCACATATACTTCTTCTTCTAGACAACCATTCAAAAAAGCTAACTGACATACATTTGAAAAACTTTCCAAACATTTTGTGTAGCTATTGTTAAAACCATTTTGATAGTATCAAGTCTAGCAATTGGAGAAAATTTCTCATTATAATCAACTCCATACTATTGTGAAAAGACTTTTGCAACTAATCTTGCTTCATGCTTTACAATTTTACCTTCAACATTAAACTTAGTCTTATAAATCCATTTGACTCCCATGCAATCTTTACCTTCAGGTAGATCCACTAATTCTCATGTTTTATTCCTTTCAATCAAAACCATTTCTTCATCCATCACCTTGATCCAATTATCTTCTTTCATTGCTTCTTAAAAATATATAGGATCACAAGAGAATAAAGAAAACTTTGAGCACAAATCCAAATTATCTTCTCCTTGATCATATATCTCTTTCAAGCTTCTCATTTTCTTAGCTTTTAATGAGGCAAGTGTAGGATTTGACTCATTACTTACACTTGAATTAGGAGTAGGATGCTCTGCATGACCTAATGATTGACCTTGCACTCGATTTCTTGATGGGGTTCTTGGTTCTACTTGATTTGATTAACCTTTTTCTTCTTCACTATGAGGTATTGGTGCTCTTGTTGATACTATACTATCAACATTCCCATCCCATGATTCTTCCTCCTTAAATTTGACATCTCTTCTAGTAATCATTTTCTTTGAAATGGGGTTATACAATCGGTAAGATTTCAATTGCTCACCATAACCAATAAAGATACATTTCTCATTTTTATAATCCAATTTTATTCTTAATTCATATGGCACTAAAAAATATGCAATACAACCAAAAATTATAAGATGAGAAACACAATTTTTCTTACCGCTCCATGCTTCTTGTGGAATTTTGTCCTTAACAAGTAGGAATTTTGTTCAAAATGTAAACCACACACAGTACTACTTCTGCCCAAAAATTATTAGACAAGTTTTTGGCCTTCAACATACTCCTTTCCATTTCCATTTCCATTATGGTTATTCTCTTCCTCTTTTCTACACCATTTTGTTGTGGTGTGTACCTTGTTGTGAACTATTTCTTAATCCCACAATCTCTACAAAACTATAAAACCTCATTAGAACTAAATTCACCACCCCTATCAGATCAAAGTATCTTAATGAATAGTCCAATTTTATTTTCCACCATAGCTTTGAACTCCTTGAATTTATTGAAGGCTTCATACTTCTTCTTGAGAAAGTATATACAATTTTTCCTACTAAAATCATCAATGAATGTTATAAAATATATACTTCCTCCTAAAGATGGAGTTTGCATTGGTCCACATATATCAATGTGAACTAACTCCTATGGAGTCCTTGCCCTATTTGAACTTCCTATAGGAAAAATTTCTCTATGTTTCTTTGCTAATATACAACTCTCACATGAATTGGTTGGTTGCATGATGGTTGGTAATCCTCTTACCATATTTTTCTTTTGCAATAAACTCAAACCATCAAAATGAAGGTGACCATACCTCAAATTCCATAGCCATGCCTGGTCTAAGTATATTGTCTTGAAATTAGCTTCTTCTTTTCCTTGAATATAATTCATCTGGAGGGAGAACATTTGGTTCCTGGTCATCTCAACCCTTACAATTAATCTATCACTAGGATTTCTATCCATAATTGTACAAGCATCATTGTTAGAGAAAACTTTGTACCCATTTTGCATTAGTTGTCCCACACTCATTAGATTATGTTTTAATCCACACACAAATTAAACATCAAGGATATATCTCTTTTCTCCACTTTTAGTAAAAAAAATTATAACACCTTTTCCCATTATTGATACTTTACTATCATTTCCAAAATTTACTTCAGATTTCACAAAATCATCAAGACTATCAAATAACTCTTTATTTCCAATCATGTGATTGCTACAACCACTATCCAAAATACACACATCCTTAGAACTTTCTTGAGCTTCATTCCAAGTAATAAATAAACTTCTTGAATTATTATCAGATACATCTGAATAATTGGCACTATTTTTTTCCACTTCTTCTTGTTTCTTCCTACACTCATTTACAAAATGACTATATTTCTTACAATAATAACATTGCATGTGGGATTTATCAAACCTTGGTGATTATTCTTGAAATTGATTTCTTCCTCGTCCTATTTTATTAACACTATGATTGGACTCATTGGTCATTTCTCCTTGATCTAAACTTCTATGACTATTTCTACCTTTTCATCTTCCTCTAGAGTTCGATCTTCCTCTTCCTCTGTTAGATGATACTTGAGATCTAAAATAATTCTCTGTAGAATAATTGTTATTCCTATTCATTCTAGATTCATGAGATAATAAGGATCCCAATAGTTCATCTATAGATAGTTGAGTTATATCTTTTGATTCTTCAATGGAAACTACAATTGCATCAAATTTACTAGGTAGAATTGTAAGAACCTTTTTGACCACTATTTGATTAGATGTGTTTTCCACATGTGTCTTCATTTGATTAACAATACTCATTACTTCAATAAAAAAAAAATCTATAGATTCAAAACAACTCATGAATATTTTCCAAACTTCTCCTTAGTGTCTGTAACTTAACTACCTTTACTTTGGTCATACCTTGATAATCAATTTCCAGTGCCTCCCAAGCTTGTTTGGACCTAGTTGTTGTTGGAGATTGTTAGATATTGTTGATATGTGGTTTTCATTGATGTCAACACTATTGGAATTAATGTCATTAAGGTTGTATATGTCGAAGATATTGAGAAAATTGTAATAAAATAAGTTATAGGT
This sequence comes from Sequoiadendron giganteum, assembly GCA_007115665.2. Lineage (NCBI taxonomy): Eukaryota > Viridiplantae > Streptophyta > Pinopsida > Cupressales > Cupressaceae > Sequoiadendron > Sequoiadendron giganteum. The sequence continues at coordinate 288,601,138 of CM021101.1, read as the reverse complement.
TGTCGGTCATGTAGTTAAGTATGATGGCTAGCTCAATATATTGATGGTGAGAAGTTGTGGATTAAAGGGTTTGTTGAAAAGTATATCTAGATCATCCACCAAAAGTTTTAGATGTTTGCATGAATATTTGATCAAGTTATGAGTATCAGTGTTCTGACAGTTGTTTTGTTGTAGCTATTGTTCCTAAAAGAAGATGATGTGATTCTAGTAATCCGAGTTGTTTTCAATTCTTTTATTGTGATTCATGATGCTTGTGGATGTTTCTAGATCGTGCTCTATCAGTGTTGTTGGTTTGCATTGATTTTTGTGCTCATGATTGGTGATTTTCTTTAAGTTTTCATGTTTCTCAAGTTCATGGCCAACAAGGTGATTGTAGCATGTTGTGGATCTTCGAGGATAATTGTTTAAGGTGTTTCATGTTTGAGACATGTTGTTTTGGGTCCTTTCTATGTTCTAGCCAATGCTATTTGATTCACATTGATAATTATTTATTAATTTGGGCTGACAATTTGTACACATTTTATATATTCTTTAAGTTGACATGTAGTTGATGTTATCCCTAATTGTGGATATATATGATTGATTTTTTATACCATTTGATGCATGGAAAAAATGATAAAGAAGTGAGATATGCCAATGCTATGTGTGAATAAAGTTCAGATCTTTCGAAGGAAGAAGTAAAGTGTGAAGAAGAGAGAAAAATAAAGTGTTTATGTGCTTAACCAGAACTGTAATCAAGCATTAGCAGATGCTATTTTCTCAATTCAAAATCTCTCAAATGGATTTTATCTGAATGTGACTATAAGATAGTGTGCCTTCCTTTGTGAAATAATCCTTTTTGTATTTGAGCAGTGAGCTCTAGGTAGTGTGCCTAAATGCGTGTTCATTCCCCAATTGTAATACTTTTAAGAGTATAATCTTGTGGATTAACCTTCACCGTGGTTTCTCACCTAACAGGGTTTCCATGCAAAAATCTTGGTGTTATGTGTGTTTCTAATGTGATGATGGTTTATTCTTTCATTTTTATTTATCATGTCTAAGAATAAGTTTAATAAGTATAATTTATGTGACAATCGATTCACCCCCCCACTCTTAGTTGTCTTTCCTTGTGTTTCCAACAATTGGTATCAGAGCAGGTTCCTCTAGAGAAGCTTGATCACTTAAGGTGATCCAAGATGGTGACATATAATAAGGATAGTTTGAGATTTGATGGAAGCAATTATTCTTTGTGGAAGACTTGAATGGAGTTTCATCTGAGATGTATGGGTGAACCATACTGGACGATTACAAAAAATAGATATATCATCCCACATAATGGTCCTTCTACTGCAGGTGAAATAAAGGAAGTTGAATACAATATCAGGGCTAAGGAAGCATTATTGAGTGCTCTTACTGATTCTGAAATGACAAATGTAATGGAAGTGAAGATTGCTTATGAGATCTAGAAAAATTTGGAAACCTTGTATGAAGGTGATACCCATGTGAAGATTGCTAAGCTGTAGAGCCTGAAAGAGAAATATGAAACATTGAGAATGGGCAAAAATGTGAACATCACTTCTTTTATGCAAAGAGTGAATGAATTAGTGTGTAGTATTAGATGTTCTAGTGGAACATTGGAAGAATCTGAGATTGTTATTAAAGTGCTTAGATCCTTTCTTGTTGCATACAAACACAAATTTGTTGCTATTGAGGAGATCCGAACTGTGAAAAATGTAACTAGAGACATGTTGATTGGTAAGCTTTATTCTTTTGAGTTAAGTGAGTTTGGTGAATCTCTTCCTAAGATAGAATCTGCATTCAAAGCTATTGTGTCCAGGAAAGATAAGTAGAGATATGACCCTAGAGAAAGTTCTAGAAAAATGTTCAAGTATGAGCAAGAAATGAGAGAGATTGAAGAAGAAGAGAGAAAACTAGATGAAATTGAAGTACTTCTTTTTAAGAGAGTAGCCAAAGGAGAAGGTAAGTATAAAGGGAAATTGCCTCTTAAATTTTTTTCTTGCAATAAGATAGGTCATTTTTCCTCAAGGTGTCCTGAAAGGGTTCCTAAGCCAAGATCTAACAAACCTAGATTCCAGAGAAAGTGTTATTTTCTTGTTGATGAAGGTGTGATAGATGATGAATTTGATAAAGAAAATGCAAGTGAGGATGACTTGGTATTTATTTCTATCAAGGAAAATAATCTTGTACCTACTGATTCTACTAGTTGCATGCTTGTGGAGAAAGCTCTAGCTACTAGAGTTGAAGAAAAAGGTGAATGGGTGATTGATAGTGGATGCTCTCATCACATGAAAAGTGATAAAAGTAAATTTGTGAGCTCGAAAAATTAAGATGGTGGTGTTGTAAGATTTGGTGATGACAAAGCTGGTGTAATCCGTGGCATAGGATCCATTAATTTTGATGGTAAGCATAATACTGATGATGTCTTATATGTGGAAGGTTTGAAGCATAATATTTTAAGTGTTGGATAGATGGTTGATAGGGGATATGATCTTCAATTCAAGGATGGAAAGTGTAAAATATTGGAGATTTCTATAAATGTGATTGCATCTGGTACAAAAACAAAGGGTAATATCTTTCACCTAAGTACTACTAGTAAAAGTTGTTTGATTGCTCAAGTTAATGAAAGTTGGTTGTGGCATAGGAGATTGTTTCATTTAAAATTTGACAATATTATCAAGATAAGCTCTACCCAGGCAATGAGAGATCTTCCTAAGTTGATAAAACCTACTAATACTATATGCAAGGAATTTCAGTTAGGGAAGCAAACTAGAGTTTCATTCAAAAGAAAACAAAATTGTTCAAATAAAGTGTTGGAGCTTGTGCATACTGACTTGTGTGGTCCTTCTAGAGTCAAATTTCTACAAGGAGACATGTATTTCATGTTCCTTATTGATGGTTATTCTAGATTTATGTGGGTTTCTTTCTTAAGGGAAAAATCTGAAGCTCTAGAGAAATTCAATATTTTCAAGGCTATGGTTGAGATAGAGATAGGTTTGAAGATTAAATTTCTAAGATCAGATAGAGGTGGTGAATTCATTTCCGATGAGTTTAATTCTTTTTGTGAAGAGCATGGGATAAAGAGACAATTATCTTCCCCGTGGACCCCTCAGGAAAATGGAGTTGTAGAAAGGAAGAACATGACAATTCAAGAATTTTGTAGGACTATGATGTTGGAAAGATATGTTCCTATTATCTACTAGAGAGAAGTTGTGAGTACTGTCATTTATACTCTCAATCAGGTACATGTCAAAGGTGATACTGGTAAGACTCCTTATGAGCTATGGTTTGATCATAATCCTATTGTCAAATACTTCAAAATCTTTGGGAGTAAATTCTATATCAAAAGAGATGAAGATATAGGAAATTTTGATGCTAGAAGTGATGAAGGAATCATTCTTGGTTATTATACTAAAAGTAAAGCCTATTGGTGCTACAATAAGAGATTGAGGAAAGTAATTGAAAGTGATAATGTAAAGATTGATGAAGACACATTAAAACCATACAGAACCTACAAATATGATTTAGACAATTAGAATAACAATATATATAAAGGAAAGAAAGATCAAACTCTAAATCGGGAAAATCAAGAGGAAGAAACTAGTGAAAATGCAAAAGTAAGATCACAAGAGCCTGAAGTTCAAGAAAATCCTAAGACTCCAAGGTATGTAAGATTAAATCATTTAGAAGATCAGATTATAGGTGATAAGAAAAAATGTGTTCAAACTAGGAGAAGCATTGCAAAAGAATATTGTTTGATTTCAAAGACTGGGCCTAATAGGTTTGATGAAGCATGCAAAGATGAACATTTTGTGGAAGCAATGAAATAAGTACTGAAAATTGAGAAGAATGATACATGGACTCTTGTTCCTAGACCTAAGGAGAAAAATGTAATTGGAACTAAATGAGTCTTTCAAAAAAAACTGAATGAGCAAGGTGAAGTTGTTAGAAACAAAGCAAGACTAGTGTGTAAAGGATATTCTCAGATGGAAGGAATTGAATTTGAAGAAAAAATTTCTCCTATTGCTAGGATTGAAGTTGTGAGACTATTTATTTCTTATGCTGCTTACAAAAACTTCAAGGTTTATCAGATGGATGTCAAGTTAGCATTTCTAAATGGTGAACTAAATGAAGAAGTGTATATTGAGCAACCTGATGGATTTCAATTGACTGATCAGAAAGATATGGTTTGTCGGTTGAAGAAAGAATTGTATGGACATAAGCAAGCCTCGAGAGCCTAGTATAATAGAATTGGACAAGTATTTGTTGAAGCTTGGATTTTATAAAGGTATTGTTGATAGTAATTTTTATTTCAAGATTGATCATGATAAATATTTGATTGTTGAAGTCTTTGTTGATGATATCATTTTGGAAGAGATGATAGTTTGTGCATGAAGTTTTCTAATGAGATGCAAAGGGAGTTTGAGATGTCTATGATTGGAGAAATGATTTTTTACCTGGGATTGCAAAATGCTCAGCTAGATAAAGGGATCTTTATATCTCAATCCAAGTATGTGAAAGAACTGCTAAAGAAGTTTGGTATGAAAGATTCAAAGACAGTTGGTACACCTATGGTGATTGGATGTAAGTTGACACAAGATGATGATTCTCCTAAAAAAAATCAGACTAGATACAAATCCATGATTGGCAGATTGCTCTATTTGACTCAAACTAGACTTGATATCATGAAAGTCATATGTATTGTTGCAAGACTTCAAGCTGATCCTAAGGAATCTCATGTGACATCTATGAAGAGTATTTTTAGGTACTTGAAAGGAATAGTTGATTTTGGCCTATGGTATCCTAAAGAAGACCTTACTTTGAGTTCTTTTACTGATGATGATTGGGAAGGAGATGTGAATGATAGAAAGAGTACTAGTGGTTGTGCATTTTTCTTGGGAAATAAGTTGATTTCATGGTTAAGTAAAAAGCAAAATACCATTTATTTATATATTGCAGAGGCATAATACATTGTTGTTGCTAACAATTTTACTCAAGTATTGTGGATGAAGTAGATGTTGAAAGATATTAGAGTTGTGTATAATGAACCTATTGCTATATTCTATGATAATTGAATTGTAATTAAAATTTCTAAGAATTCAGTGATGTATTAAAAAACCAAGCATATATCTATCAAGTTTCACTTTTTATGAGACAAGGTGAGTGAAAAGGAGGTCAGATTGGAGTATGTGCCTACTAAGGAATAGATTGCAAATATCTCTACCAAGCCCTTTCCTAAGGATAATTTTGAGTATCTCAAAGGGAACCTAGGGGTGATTACCCCTCCTAGTCAAAATTAAGATGAATTGACTTGTATCAGTCTGTGCATCTCATAGTCATATCCTATGATCCAGATTGATGTTGTGGTGGCTGCTACTCAGGGGGAGTAGTCATAAGTTCAAATATGTGGTTCGGAGCTTGTGTGGAGAAAGATAATGTGTACCTCTGTCATTGATGTCAATGTGGGAGAAGATTCATGTGAAAATTTGCAAAAGAGTTAAGGAGAAAAGAGTCAAAACCTAAGGTGGAGAAAGTGTTAAGAGGAAGTATCATTGATGGTGTTTTTCACATCATGTGTTGCCATCAATGCAAAAGGGGGAGTTTTTGGAGATTGTTGGATATTGTTGATATGTGGTTTTCATTGATGTCAACACTATTGGCATTAATTTCTTTAAGGTTGTATATGTCAAAGATATTGAGAAAATTGTAATAAAATAAGTTATAGGTTGTCGATGATATAGTGAAGTCTAGTATGATGGCTAGCTCAGTCTATTGATGGTGATAAGTTATGGATTAAATTGTTTTTTTACAAGTATATCTAGTCTATCCAGTGAAAGTTTCAGAGGTTCGCATGAAGATTTGATCGAGTTATGAGTATCGATGTTCTAACAATCATTTTGTTGTTGTAGTTGGTGTTCCTCAAAGAAGATGATGTGATTCTAGTAATCTGAGTTGTTGTGAATGCTTCTGTGGTAATTCATGATACTTGTGGATGTATCTAGATCATTCTCTATCATTTTTGTTGCTTTGCATTGATTGTTGTGCTCATGATTGGTGATTTTCTTCTAAGTTTTCATGTTTTTCATGTTCATGGATGATAGGGTGATTGTAGCATGTTGTGGATCTTTGAGGATAATTGTTTAAGGTTTTTCATGTTCGAGACATGTTGTTTTGGGTCCTTTCTATGTTCTAGCTAATGCTATTTGATTCACATTGATAATTTTTTATTAATTTGGGTCGATAGTTTGTACACATTTTATATTTTTTTAGGAAGACATGTAGTTGATGTTATCCCTAATTGTGGATATATATGATCGATTATTTATACCATTTGATGCATGGTGAAAATGAAAAAGAAGCAAGATATGTGAGTGCTATGTGCAAATAAAGTTTAGATCTTTCAAAGTTAGAAGTAAAGTGTGAAGAAGAGTAAACAATATAAAGTGTTTGCATGCTTAACTGGAGTTGAAATCAGGAATTAGCAGATGTTATTTTCTTAGTTCAAAATCTCTCAGATGGATTTAATCTGAATGTGACTGCAAGATAGTGTGTCTTCCTTTGGGTAGTAAGCCTTTTTATATTTGAGCAATGAGCTCTAGGAAGTGTGCCTGAATGCATGTGCATTACCCAATTACAATACTTTTAACAGAGTATAATCTTGTGGGTTAACCTCCACCATGGTTTTTCCCCTAACAGTGTTTCCATGCAAAAATCTTGGTATTATGTGTGTTTCTGATGTAATGATGGTTTGTGCTTTCATTTTTATTTACCAGATCTGAGAATAAGTCTAATAAGTGTAATTTCAATGACAACTGATTCACCCCCCCTCTTAGTTTTCTACCCTTGTGTTTCCAATAGTTGTTGTAGCAACCCTTGGGAACATTGAATTATCCATAGCTTGATATATAATAAATAAGGCTTTAGCATCCTTTGTCTTGTTGTCTTTGAGTTGGTCCTTTTTTTCTTGTGATAATTCTTGAAAGGTTGCATGATCCCACGGTTCTACAAAACCCTTCTCTATCAAATCCCATACATCTTGAGAAAAAATAATGCTTCCATCTTTATAGAACAAAAATCATAATTCTTATCGGTGAATAGCAGAATCTGAGGCTGGGAAATGTTGTTGTTTGTTTCCATGTATTCAAACTAGTTTGGATCTCAACCTCCCATTTGTAGCAATTACTTCTATGCAATATCTTCTTGGCTTTCTCTCAAAAAACTGGCAACAACCTTCAACTTTCTAGTAGCTTCTTCTAACTACAATAGTGGTTAGAAATCAGCAATAACTCTCCTCAATAAGATGTTTTACAAACTTGAAATATTCTACTTAAGATATCTTCAGGATCAACTTAGCTAGCTCTGATACCAATTTGTAAGCAGGGAGAAAATAAAACAAAGAAATAACCTGATATGAATGCTATAACAAACACATTATTTTTATTCACTAAAAAATGTTTACATTTCCTCTCTATTAATAGAGGATTTCAACTCAAATGAGGATACAAAAAAAAAAAGGTAAATGAAACATAATAGAATAGGAAACATGGAGAAGAGAGTAGGAGATGTGGAGACAATTATAACAGGATTATAGGCAACATGCAAAACTGTTTGAGATGTGGAGAACTGAGTATGAGACATGAAGGATGGAGTTATAAAAAATATTTTTATTGGATGAACAAAAAACTCCAATTCAATTTCAACTACCAGCATACATGGTCATCAGCTAATGAAACGTGGAGGAAATTACATTATTTCAACAAGATAGTGGCTAGATAAAAAGAGATCACAATTCGAATTTTTAGATGAGAAGATGGAAAAATGGATGGAGAGGATTGAAATTAAATGAAGGGTTGAGATTGCATGAGACAAAAACCATATGAAACTTTCTTATATGAACATTTCAAATTATTGCCACATGATTTAAAAAATTAGCAAGATGGAGCATAAATTAATGGATGGAAGAAAATCAGCCAAATTAGTGGCAATTTGTAAGAGTTCAAATTCAAAAATAAGTGGGCATTTAGAAGAGTTTATATTTAGAAATTACTTGTCATTTGTAATAATTCAAATTTTGAAAATCATGGAGGTTTCTAAGAGTTTTAATTTTGAAAAATCTAATAAATGAAAAATCATTTATTTCACAAACCATGGATAATTAATTAAATTCAAATAATTTAATTAGTTATAGACTAGACATTAGGTTATTGAGATGAAATAAATAAAATTTATTTAATCCAAGGCAATGTAAGTAATTAAATAATTAAATAATTATTATTTAATTGGATGGATAATGAAATGGAGGACATTAGTATAATTAAATAATAAAAAAAATTAATTATGTGCACTTGTAAGAAAGATGGTGAAATTGGATTAGGGTTAGATGTAATGAAGGTTAGACAAAGAATTAAAATTAGATGGAAGTTGGTTAGAAAATAGAACTATAGAATCGAGACAATTTTAAGTGTCTTCAATGCACTAAATAGATTTATTTAAATTTCTTCATAAACTTTCAATCAATCATGTGTAGTTAGAAATGCCAAGATATACATGCATGCATTCTGTGAAAGCACATACAAGGTCTCATACCAAAATCTATAGTTTGGAATAGACCTTAAAAGTGGGGAGCTTTATTCTACTTGAGAGGAAGCTCATTATGCTTTTGATTGTATGGGTCAGCAATAAAATTTGTTGTGAGGAATTTATTCTCATGTTTTTGAGAAGCCATAAGTTATTCAACATAGTGGAATTATCCCACAGCTAGACTATAATTGCACTAGTTATTGAACTAACTTGATTACTGGAAAATCAAATAGAAGTAGTTATGAGGGAACTTAGTGGTTTTCTTCAAGTACATGCTTGTGTTGATAAAACAAACATTCGAGAAGGCAAACATATTCTCCAATATGATGTTCATGTTGTTGTGGGGATACCTTGCAAGGTTTATGACATGGAATAATGGCTATCTTTTCACACTTTCAAAAACTGATTCACCTCCATTTATGATTGATTTTTCCCCAAAGGTTTACTAACGAAAAAATAGTCTTAGACATTGTTGGGGAACATATAGGAGAAATTCCTTCCCCCCTAAATATTTAGCACCCTCTACTCAAGCAACTACCCTATTGGGAGGTGTTAATTATGCTTTGGGGGTAGTAGGAATCCTTAATGGTATTGGTTCTATCATTATTGAACAACTTTCTCTTGACACCATTTTGAGGACACAAAGGAGGAGTTGGTAAAAATGATCAATTATAAGAATGTAGAGGAATTTCTTAGCAAGGCCTTATTTTCCATCACTATAGATGCAAATGATTTCTTAAATAATTTTTTGAACCCAATTTTTTAAAAAGACTCTTCCCTCATAGCTTTGAATTATCCATGATTACACACTATTGCCTTCAAGTTGAGAGACTATATGGACTAGAAGTCAAAAAGTTTGTGGTTGTAGTAGAAGGATGCATTAGTTGCATCCTATATGACCATTCCATAAATTCTAGAAGAAGTAAATTTACTATATTCCTAGTTTATCGGCACAAACCAACTACATGTCCACTCCATGCCGACTCTTGCTGCTCACAGCTGACCAAGTGCTGAATTCTTCCACCATCGATGCCATCCATATCATTCACATTGCATTCTATCACCTATGGGCCATAAATGTTATAACTAATTTATTATGTATTCAGCTATAAATTTGATGTGATAAACAAGGTTCTTAATGCACTCAATTTTGATAGAATTTCTTTGTAGAACTATCGTAGATGTATCTGCATTTGTATTGGTCTTGGTATTAGAAATATGTTTGTTGTGTGAATTATATTTCAATAAAAAATTTATCAAGTTGTACCTATTCTAGATAATCAAATGGGTTGGTCACTATATATAATCAATTACTAAGAAATTCAATCTTTGAACTCAATATAAAAATCTCTAGGGCCATGCTCATCTATGAAAATTCCTATGATATTATCCTTGACATGTTTCAAAACTATGGAAATTATGGATTTGAAAATGTTGATGATTCATGTTGTGGGGATGTTAGTGCATTGGTACCATGATTATTCAAAATCAATATGTGTGAAAAATAGAAGATAAAAGATAATCAACTATTTAGTCTAGTTGATAACTATATTTTGGAATCCAATAAGATTGGGTTGATGGTATTTGAAGACTATGGCTCGGTTCTAAAATACCAAATCCAAATGGTTATTATTGTTAATAATTAAAATAGAATGAAATCTATAGGGTTGTTGCCTTATATCCCTAATCAATAGGGGAAAAACAAAAAACAAATGTGAAATAACAAAAATAGATTGAATGGAGACACATAAAACTAGGAATGCAAATTTTATTCTTCTATTAAATAGAAAAATAAATATTACAAAATTCTTTCAAACTGGAAACTACAAACTACTGATTGAAAACTAAACTTGCAGCAATATGGAGCTACACCCACAAACTCAAAAATTGTCAGGAGCTTCTCAAAGCTCTCTTTCCTTCAATTCGACTAGAACTATCTATTGTTGTTGGCAAACACTGAGTGATTAGAAGCTTTTAGGTACTCACTGTAAAATCTCTACAAAATTTTCTTAGAACATTCTTTGTTACTACTGCAACTTCACCTTCTACAACTTACTTCTTACTATTGCAAATAAAAAACTTGCCAGTCTAAAAACTAACTGTTACATTTATTCCTTTTGTCTCTTCAAAAATTACCTCTTAAAATTCTAAATTACCTACCACCATAGCTTAGAAATTCAAAATGATGAATCACAATTAATTTTGGAGCTATCAGGAGATGCAGGATGAAGATCCCAAAAACTGCCATTGAAGAAGGGAGGCTCCTGACATGGTAGGTGAAACAGTTGGGGGTCTGACGTGAGAGTAGGCTCAAGAGAAATAATAAAGTCCAACACTCCCCCTTTGTCCTAAGCCAACGAAACAATATGAATCCTTATCCAAAACAACAATGCCCAAATTGTTCCTTAGGCACTTGAAGGTGTCCCTACTCAAAGGCTTGGTGAATATGTCAGCTAGTTGCTGCCCAGACCTGCAAAATTCCATTTTAATTTCACCATTTTCAAGAAATTCTCTAAGAAAGTGATACTTGATTTCAATGTGTTTTCTTCTTCCACGAAACACATGTTTTTTTTCAAATCTATTGATGAAACATTGTCACAAAATATTGTTGTTTCATCCTCTTGTTCATCTATCAAATTTTCCAAGATTCTTCTCAGCCAAATAGCTTGACATGTTGTTGAATTTGCTGCTATATACTTAGCCTCTAGTGTTGATAGGGAAACTATAGGTTAATTTTTGGAAGCCCATGAGATAGCTCCTAAACCCAAATGAAACACATAGCTCGATGAGCTCTTCCTATCATCCAAACTTTCAGCCCAAACTCTTTTTTTTTTGTGTACAAAATGCCATATCCTTTAGTGCCATTCACATACCTTAGGATTCTTTTACCTTCTTTCCAATGGGTGTCTCTTGGAGTCTCCATAAATCTATAAATAAGAATCACTACATGCATTATATTAGGCCTAGTTGCAATCAAATACATGAAAATTCCAACCAAAATTTTAAACATGGTTGGATCCACATTGCTGCTGCAATCTTCCTTACTCAACTTTAGACCTACAATTTTTGGTGTTGGGGCAGGCTTGCGTTCAAGAATCCTAAATATCTTCAAGATTTAATTTTCATATTATTCTTGAGAGATAAATATACCATTATGCATTTTTTTTACTTTTATGCCTAGAAAATATCTCAAGAGACCTAAATCTGTCATTTCAAACACTCTTTTCATGGCCTCCTTAAAATCAGCAATGAGGAAATCATTATCCCCAGTGAAAACTAGATCATCTACATACAAGACAATAATCAAAATATGACCATTTGTTGCCTTGATGTAAAGAGTGGGCTCACCATCGCTTTTTCTAAAGCCATTTCTCTTCAAGTATGAGTCAATCCTACTATACCATGCCTGTGGAGCTTTCTTCAACCCATAAAGGGCCTTCTTTAGCATATAAACCTTGTGTTCTTAACCCAAAACTTTATATCCAAGTGGGTTCTCCACATAAACTTCCTCTTTTAACAATCCATTTAGGAAGGAAAACTTCACATCCATTTGAAACACCTTCCATTTGTGTTGGGTTGTAATTTCTATGGATTCCCACACAATCTCCATCCTTGAAATGAGGGCATATGCCTCATCATAGTCTCTCCCAAACTATTGTTTGTACCCCTTAACTACCAATCATGCCTTTTTTGCTCTATCCTTCCTTCAGAATTGCACTTGGTCTTGTAGACCCATTTCACCCTAATAAATTGCTTGTTGGGAGGAAAATCAGTTATCTCCCATGTGTTGTTCCTCTCTATTGCATCCATCTCCTCATCCATGCCCTCACACTATTTCTCCTCTTTCACAACATCCTCAAAATAAATTGGATCACTATGAGAAAATAGTACAAAATTCATATTCTCATCAAAATCTTCATCATACCTTTCATTTTGGTAGATCTCCCTTAGAATCTTTGTATTCTTTGGCATTAGGGAGGCGAGAGTGGGGTCTAAATTTTCACTACTATTTATTCTCTACTAAACATGTTGGGCTGGAGCTATCGGAAGCTCTTAGGAGCCAATCTTTTGGTTGTTTACAGCTACTTTCCTTTTTGTGTACTCATGACAAGAGTTATCAAGAGCTGTCAAGAGCTCTTTGTCTGTGACTGTGCACTGGTCTAGAGTGATCGAGATCAATCAAAAGCTCATCTGGAGCTATTAGGATCGACTGCAGGCTCCACCACATCATCTTGTTGCACTTCATGTTCTTTCTTTGCATCAATTGGAGTTGTCACGAGCTGTCAGGATCTATCAGGCCATCTAATGATTCATCCTTTAGGAACTCCATATCTTTGTTGATGATAATTTTCTTTGGTGATGGGGTTATACAACCTGTAAGCTTTTGGAATCTTCACTATAGCCCATGAAGATGCACTTCTCATCCTTGTCATCTAATTTCAGCCTCTTCTCTTTTGGTACGTGAGCATATGCTACACACCCAAACACTCTTAAGTGCTCAATCATCCACTTGAATTTTGTCCAGGCCTCTTGTAGGATTTTGTTATAGACTTCCTTGTTGGAATTCTATTTATCATATATATAGTTGTTGCTACAACCTCTCCCCAATATACATCTAGGAATCCCTTTATTTTTAGCATGCTCCTTGCCATCTCCATGATGGTCCTATTTTTTCTTTTAACCACTCCATTTTGTTGTAAAGTATAACTCACTATTAGCTCCTTCTTGATGGCATTTTTATTACAAAAATACACAAAATGATTAGAGGTATACTCTCCTCCTTGATCTGACCTTAGGACCTTGATGAAATGTCCACTCTCCTTTTCATTCTAGGCCTTAAAAACCAAAAGCTTATCAAAAGCTTCAAACTTATGTTACAAAAAATAAACCCATGTCTTATGGTTGTAATCATCAATGAAGGTCATAAAATATTGGATTTTACCAATAGATATGGTTTGCATAGGACCTACCAAATCCATGTGCACCAGCTCCAATGGTGCTCTTTCCCTTGTAGAGTTACCTATGTTGCTTTCCCAAAAATCAAGCCTCACACTTAGCATTAGGCTCTACTATTCTTCGAAAATGATCAACCATTTTGTTCTTGGATAAAAGACTCAAACCAATAAAGCCTAAGTGTCCATACCTAAGATTCCATAGCTTGGAGGGGTCTTGAATGGAGCTCCTGAGGGCTACTTGTTGTACTGTTGTACATTTTTCATTCATGAGAGCTGCAACAATAGATTGATAAGAGAAACACATCTCAATCTTCAAGGGAAACATCTGGTTCTTTGTCATTTGAACTATTGTAAACACTTTCATCCCCTCATTCTTGTCATAAATAATGCATTTTCCCTTCTCCATGAGCACTTTATATCCATTTTGGATTAGTTGTCCAACACTCATGAGGTTATGCTTTAACCTAGGAGAAAAAAATACATTTTGAGCTTCCTTCTTTTCACCTTGCTTGGTGCAGATCATGATAATCCTTTTTCCCGCAACTAGAACTAATCCATTGTTCCCCATTCTTATCTCTAACTTTGCATTCTTATCACTGAAAGAGAAAAAGCTTTTATTACCACTCATGTGGTTTCTGCAACCGCTATCCAAATACCATACTTTGGGGCTACCTTTTTCACCAAAGTTGCACATGATGAAGGCTATGGACTAATTGCCTTTAGCCACATTCAGATCAACCACATTTAAATTTTGTTTTGGATGATTATTGTGTTTTTTCTAGCACTCACTTGCATAATGGCCAAACTTATGGCAATAATAACATTCACTGTTGCTCTTATCTTCCCTCTAATTTGAACTATTGTTCTTCTTTCCTTGTCAGAAGTTGGCCTGAGAGTTTCTCACTCCCTCTTTGCTTCTTTCTTGTCCCAATATTTTTCCTCTAGCATTTCCTTGTATGAATCTACCTCTACCATATCAGGAGTTGTTTCTACCTCTCCCCCTTCCTCTTGAATTTGACTGATCTTTAAAAGCTTTCTCTTGGGAAGAAGTAGAAAACCTATTTAGGTGTTGCTCATGGGTTTGAATAGAACCCATCAACTCATCCACCATCAAAGTAGAGAGGTCGTTTCCCTCTTCAATGGAAATGATGATTCCATCATACTTGGAGGGAAAAAATTAAGGATTTTCTCCACAATCCTCTACTCTTCCATGGTTTCACCATTCATCCTCATCTGGTTCAGAAAACTAGAGACTCTTGTGTGGAATTATTAAATAGACTCGATGTCCCTCATTAGGAGAGTCTTGAAATCTCTTCAAATGGAGCTTCATCAATTTGACCTTATTAGTCCCTTTGTAGCTTGTTTGGAGGATTTCCCAAGCTTCCTTTACATACTCAGTTCCTTCTATTTTGGGAAAAATGGCCTCTGTCATGGTTGCTTCTATCAAACTCAATTCCTTAGCATCCTTCTTCCTTTTCTCCTTCAACTTGGTCTTTTGGTTGTTTGTGAGAACTACATAATATTCTAGGTCAGTAGCATCCACAAACCCATTAGTCATTGGCAACCATAATATTCTTCATCTTCTTTTCCCAAACATCATAGTTTTGTCCATTGAAGGACAATGGCTACTGCCGATTCTTCTGTTCATCCCTAGCCATGTATCCTATAGAAAAAAGTTGATACCCAAAAAAAAAATTCCATAACTGACGAAAAAATGGGGCCTATGGCTCTCATACCATGTCAAGAATTCAAATAGAATGAAACCTACAGGGTTGTTGCCTTGTTTCCCCAATCAACAAGGGAAAAACAATAAACATATGTGAAGTAACAAAAATAGATTGAATGGAGACACACATAACTGGGCATGCAAATTTTCTTCTTCTATTAACCAAAAAAATAACGATTACAAAATGCTTTCAAACTAGAAACTAGAAACTACTGATTACAAAGTAAACTTGCAGCAGTCTAGAGTTGCACCCACAAACTCAAAAATTGTCAGGAGCTTCTCATATATTTCTTTCCTTCTATTAAAAAATTCATTCCTTTTGTCTCTTCAAAAATTCCCTCTCAAAATTTGAAATTACCTACCATCATAACTTAGAAATTCAAAATGACAAACCATAATTAATTTTGGAGTTGTCAAGAGTTGCAGGGATGAAGATCCCAAAAACTTTCATTGAAGAAGGTAGGCTCCTGACATGGTAGGTGAAACAATAGGGGGTCCGACATGAGAGTAGGCTCAAGAGAAATAATAAATTCCAACAATTTTTTGAGTTCCTAATCTCCCTGTAAAGGACAATAGAGAGATACAAGCATATTTGACACTTTATGGTATTTAGTAACCACCCCTTGAACATTGATCCAAAGAGAAAGTCAATATCAATGATACATTATTCAATGTTAATATCCTTGTCTCAATTTTTGAGAAGGTAATACATTGTATTTCAAGGTCTGAATAAAGGTTAATTTACTCTCATCAGCAAATGTATGCAAGTTAATAACTACTCACAAAAGGGCTACAACAGGGATAATTACAATAACTACCTAAGAAAATAAAGTATGGGAAGCATAGCTATGGTGTTGGAGCAAAGCACCTCAAAGAGAATTATCTCATGGAATGCAATGATTATAGGCATTAAAAATATGGAGGCATGCACAAGGCATGGAACTATTTTGAAAAAATATGTCAAAGAGATTCCATCTCAAGGAAGATAAGTGAATGAGCTATCATGATCAAGAAAATACAATTGGTAGATTGTCGAACAAATTTTCCAAACTTGGGAAACTTCTCCCTACTTTGCACTAAGATGAGAGTTGTGGAATAGTGTATGGATTTCTATCAAAGCATAATGAAAGATATTTTTGTTAGATATAATAATTGGGAATGTTTTGATTGAAAAATATGTAACATGTGGAAGCATAAATAGAGCATATGAAATGTTTCACAGAAAGATTTGAAGAGCTTCACCTCATGCAATGCCAGGGTTAAAGTTATATACATGATGGATTTGCTGAAAAGGTCATAAAATCTTTCAATCAAATACATATGAATAATCCCATGAGCCTCCATTTGCAAACAACATGCAAGCATCCTTGGTGCATGCTAAGTCATTTTTTCTCTTTGATTCAAAGTAAACATTTTCCTTTATGGCTTGGTATGCTTGTTGAATAAAAGTGATGTTGAATATAGTTGTAAGAAATATAATTGTTAGGAATGGAAATTGATACCATTATTTAAAATATAGATTGTGAAAATTGTGGAACATGTTATGTATGGTTATGGAAAATAAAATCTTCCACTCTTTGATATCATGCAAAACTCTATTATAAGGTTATACAGTGTCACATTTGTTGGTGTTTTTATTGCATATTTCCATTTAGAGCTAGTGGATAGTGAGTTGCATTATATTAATTTGATGAGTGTACATTTTCATATGGCTCTATAAATTGACCATTATGTATCTATTATTGACCTTGTAAGAATAGTAATCATGCGAGCTTACATCCTTGTAGGATTTTATTATTCTTAATTGTGAATGGCTATTATTTATGCCAATGGTCAATGTACTAATACATAGGCATGTTGCAACACTTCAAATTTTTTTGCATCCTTATGTAAAACCCCAAGACTATATAATTTTGGGGCCTTGTCAAGATTCCTTTATGGGATTCACCCCACTAGTGACATGTGGCTCCCCTATGCTCACCCATTGCAAGAAATACCCAACTACCTTATTGAGACAATGCCAAGGTGCCACAAGGTGGAACTGACGTTATTGGTTCATTAAAGTGATCAAATTCAAAAGGATGGACACTAGCCTCAGTGTGGAATTGTTGAACATTTTGAAGAGTGAAAGAGTACCCTTCATGGGAAAACCATGTGCCATTGGTTGATTCCATGAGAAGTCCAAGTGGGGCACACATCATCATCTAGAGGCTGCTAAGCATTAAGGTAGACATCATGTCTGAGATCCACATATTTTATATGCATGTACATTGAAAAATTTCCAAGATCTGATTTAGTTGTTGAGGCTCCATTATGGAAGCAAGTAGGAAACTCCAAGTGTATTCAAGGCTCCAAGTGTCGTATTTTCTAGATCTTGAGAGACCTAGTCATATAGAGTAGCAACACCCATATATTCTGAGATGTTACATTTGTAGAGGGTTCCTCTTGGCAAGATTTTGTCAACTATTCTCCAAAGAGAATAACATTGTAATATTTCAGTTTTGGAATAGAGATAGCAGCAATTTTTTGCTTTCATTTTGAAATACCTTAACAGGTGCACCTTGTAGTGAGGATTGAATATTTTGTATTGTTTCTTTGGTCCCTTTGTGATTTTTTCTCCACCCAACAATGAAGAGGACGTGGTGTTCTATCAAGCTATGTCAAATTGATGGATTTCTATTGTATCTGATTATTTTCTTCTAAAATATAAGCTTTTGATTAATGTCACATGCTTTAAATCATGCGAGTTATCTTTTAAATTTTCTATAATATTTGAAGGTTTTGATCTATATTATGCAAGTTAGTAGTGAATACCAAAAGTGTTTCTGGTGTATTTCCTTAGTTTTATTTTAATTTTTCCTACTCTCCTGAACTCTCCTTTTCCTCCCAAAGGACTTGAAGAGCTAACTTCTAAAATCTTGGAGGTTATTTACATAGACAAAAAAATTAAGTCCCACATCTATGAACTTCCCGCAGGATGTTTCTTTCCTAGAGTGAGGATTTTAGGCATCAACAATTCCTTTATGGCACATGAGGGATACTTGAACCAGCAATAACTTGATTAAAAGTTAGATTTTATGAGTTGGGGGCCTATTACAAGGTCATTTGTAGCAAAAAATTCAATTTTACTGCTATTGCCTCTTTTGGCTATAACTCATCAAAGGGCAGTAGGGTGAGCGCAATACAACAAGCACCACAAATGGCTACTCCAGAATCACCCAAATATTTTGTTGCATGGAATATTTTTAGCCCACTTATTTTGGTAGTAGCTATAGCTACTTGAGATCATATTCCTACCAATGCTTTAAAGACACTCCCCAAATTTATAGTGGAAGACTCTAAAATCATTGTGGAGCATCTTCAGGATGTAGAAAATGTCTACACAACAGATCATATTATAGAACAAAATGTAGCTTTAAGACTACTAGCTACCTCTCTTAAAGGGTGATCTCTTTACTGGTAGATATACTTGGCACCCAACTCTATTGCTACATGGGATCAACTTGGGGATGTGTTCTTCAATTCATTTAATGAAAAGGAAGACTAGTCATCCCTTCTCCTATAGCTAATTACTATCAAAATAACCCCACAAGAGGCTATTATAGATTTTAATACCAAGTTCCATAAGACCTAGCAAAGAATCCTAGTTGTGGCTTGCCCATTTATGGTTATGGCTATTATATTTTATCTTAAGGATTTTAACTCAGATATAGTGTGTGATGATCTAGTCACTTGAATGCTAGATTTTGTCAGATGCATATGAGCTAGTTGTTCGAGTAGAGGATAACTTAATAGATGTTGAAAATATTCCCCTCCAGTCATCGATTCCTATGTTCCCAGAGCTATCAAAATCACAAGCCATCCCTCCTATGTATGTGTATCCAACAGTTTAGACAAGCGTGATCACTTCATCGTTGCTAGTTGTGAAGATGAATGACATGAAGAATATCCTACAAAATTTCTCTAATGATATACTAAATATCAAAAGGTGGTAGGCCATGCCTCCAAAGATCCCTTTTCAAAATTATCAATGAGGAATACCACCATATCAACATAACCAACACAACTAGTACTGGGGGGATAGAGACTAAATCACTAGGTACAACCAACAAATAAAATTGTCCCAATGGATACCTCTCTACAAAAAACTCCACCAAATCCATACAGGGAGTTAGCTATTTTCCAAAAAAAAATTGGTGGATGACTCAAATACATGGTGTTTCCCATGCAATGATGCACACAGTCCTTGAAATTTCCCCAGAGGAAATTTACAACAAAGAGTCACTAAGAAAATAAGACAAGGAAACACACTTGATGTATCCCCTATGGCTACCAGTCCCTTGGTGTCAAGAATGTTGTCCTAATCATTCAAGTGCACGATATGTACATAGAGAAAGAAGAGGATATAGTCCCTAAACATGTTTTTTTCTCATGGTTGGAAGGTGAGGATGCAATGTTTGCAAATGATACCCCTATAACAAGAGCTCTATAGGTCTAGTTTGACTACTATACGCACTCTAAGAAGAAGATGACTGAAGCACAAGATGCTTTCACAAGGCCTAAGGTGACTTTTGGGAATAACCTAGGTCTCCAACCCTCATCTCTGATATATTAAAAGAATAGTGATATAGTATAAAAAAAACAAAATAACTTGAGGTCCCACCTTAAGGGTCATTGAATGTGGTCAAGAAACCAAAGACAACCACAACTAGTGTATCCCTCTGGGACATTCTATCAATCCTTGATAAAAAATATTTACTACAAGAAGCATTAGAAGACTAAGAGAAATTTTTCTAAAGTAGCCCACAAGTGAAGCCATCAAAAACCAAATAAAAAGAGACTAGTATGAATGCACAACCTCATATGCAATCCACATTCATCAGTACAAAACTAGGGATAAATAAATAAAACCCACTACTTTTTATTTCACTCTTATTGTTAGAAATAAGTTGTTGCACAATTGCATGATCAATATTGATACCAGAACTAAAGTGATGCCCAAGAAAATTATAGATACACTATAACTTATGTGTGAACCCTTAGATAAAGGTGTAATGCAATTAGATGGGAAAATTTTTCAAACCATAGGGGTAATCAATTCTCTTCCCCTAACTTTGTATTTTCCATAGAATCACAGTGCCCCAAGAGGTGGTAGTCATTGACATTCTACTAGTATTCGAACTATGTTTATCAAGGGATTTCACAACCAAAATAGGGGATATCTATCTTCATATTGGTCTCACTTGATATTAAGGACCAAATATGGCTCAAAAATGAAGGTGTTATCTAAACCATGATGAATATTGGGGAAAGACATACATCTTTGTTGAAGAAAAAAATGTATTGCATAGAAATGCTTGAGGAAGAACTATTGATTGATAATAGGACCTTAGAAGAAGAAGTCCTTGTGAATGAGTTTATAAATAATGATTCATTCAAAAAAATTGATACCACCAACCTTGGGACTTATGTAATTCATGATGAAGACCACATCATCCCTAACATCATAAAGAAGAAAGAAGATAAGAGAAAATAACCTAAAATTGATTATAGTTTTTTGACCCTGTAGTTTGATGGCACAAAATACAAAAATGGTTTTGAAGCTAACATATGATTTATGTCTCCTTGTAGAGAAGAAAACCTCATATATTTTTGCTTCCTATTTACTTTCACATGCAATAATGTTGAATATGAGGCCTTGGTTCATGGTCTAAGCCTTTCTAAGTGCATGGGTGTAAAGTGGTTAAACATATTTGGGATTCTGAACTAGTAATGAAACAAGTAAGAGGGAACAAAGGTGCTAAGAATGTTTGCATGAGATCTTAATGACATAGGGTGTGGGAATTGAATGAATGCTTCAAAGACTTCAATATTCAAATCATTCCAAGGTTAATGAATGTTGAGGAATACATGATGGAAAAGATCGGTTCACAATTTGACTCAGTGACCAATCTACTAACATGTGAACATGTGGTGTGGGTTAATATCAAACCCACCATCCTAAACAATGATCATAATTGGTGATTTTTTGAAACTGGTGCTTAGATTTCTATATTCCTCCAACAATCATGTTATTTTATAGAGAAATTGTAACTAAAGATTGAGGATTCCTATGGAGATCATATCATACAACTTAAGTAAAAAAAACTCCCAAAAGGACTGATCACTTTGGAGAATCTGTTTGATTCTAATGATACCAAGAGAGATAAAATAAAGTTTCTTGCCAATAAAAATGATTACTCCAAAATTTATGTAGGAGGTGAAATAAAATTGAAAGTCAAGAAAATAGGTTCCCAGAAGGATAAGAATCAGTTGATATCCTTTTGTATTGACTACAAAGGGGTTGGGGCTTGGACCTACGATGAGAGAAAAGGATATGACCGCAAGGTAATCATGCATACTATAGACTTGGTTGAGAAAGCTAAGCTAGTGCACCAGAGGTAGAGATGAGTAAGTCTGAAATTTGATTCCCTCATGGCTCAGGAGATAAGGAAACTTATTGATTTAAGAATTATATGCCCCATTAAGCATTTGACTTTGGTTTCTAATCTAGTTCTTGCAAGAAATAAAAATGTTGAAATCAAGCTCTATGTGGATTTTAGAGACTTGAACAAAGTGTCCTTGAAGGACCATTACCTCATTCCCTCTATGGAGAAAATCCTCCAAACAATTGTGAGCTCAAAGTTGTTCTCTTTTCTCGATGGTTTCTTGAGTTACAACTAGGTATGGGTGAAGGAAGATGAACAACATAAAACAAATTTCACCACCAACTAGGGAACCTTTGCATATGCAAAAACTCCTTTTGGCCTCTCCAACACAAGAGCTACTTTCAAGCAGGCCATGAATATAGACTTCTAGGGCTTAATTAATATAATAATCCTCATCTATTTGGATGATCTCACAGTATTATCTAAGAAGAAGGAAGACCATTTTGACCACCAAGAATTTTTTTTCAAAAATTCCTAGTTCGGGATATCCTTGAACCCTAAGAAACACGTCTTTGGAGTAACTCAAGGAAAGATACTAGTATATGTGGTATCTAAAGAAGGCATATCCATCGACCCGAAAAGAGTGCATGCTATCAAATATTTACCCCTATCCATAAATAAAAAGTAAGCTCAATTTTTCCTTGAAAAGGCTAACTTTGTCAGTAGATTCATATCAGACTTCACAAGGCTAGTGAGGCCCATCACCTTGATGTTAAGGAAATATCAAGTTTAAAAATGGATTGCAAAGGGAAGGACATATTTTAACAAGATCAAAGATGTAATATCTACTACCCTAGTACTAGTCAATCTTGACTTCTCTAAGGACTTTGTAATGTATGTTTATGGAATCTTGTGAACATAGCCTAGTAGCTATGCTAACTTAGAATGAGGATGAAGGAAATGGTGAGAACACCATTGAATTCTACTCAAGGACTCTATAGGGGTATGAAACAAGGTATAAATTCATCAAGAAGTAGGATTTCATTATTGTCAAAGGTCTTAAGAAGTTCAGACACCTAGTGTTAGGAAACAAGATAATGGTATATGTATCACACCCTAGCATCAAATAATATATCATGGAAGGGGAGATTATAGACAAAAGGGATAATTGGATCACTAAGGTCCTACAATATGACATCAAAGTTATATTGACCAAGGTAATCTAAGGGATGGGGATTTTTTAATACCGAGCACAATGTATAGATATCCCAATAGATGAGCATGATGCATCAGAGAATTTTGGTGAATTAGTATGACAATGACTTGTCCTGGGTTGCTGATAAGATCCACTTCATAGAAATTGTAAGATGCATGGACAATCTCCCCATGCATAAATGAAGGTTTTATAGTCTTCAAGGAGATAGTTATACATTAGTTCAAGGGGTCTTATTTAGAATAAATTTCAATGGCATCCTCCTCAAATGCATTTCCCACCATCAAGCTAACAAGATTTCGTAAGATATGCATTTCAACCCATTGAGTGGAAATTTATTGATAAGAAAAAAAACCATTAATATTATACGCATGGGATATTACTGGCCAACCCTATTCTCAAATTTCTTTCAAGCAGTCAAAAACTATAAATAGTGCCTGTTAGCAATCAGATATGCACCCCATCATATTTTTAAAAAAAATCAAACTATCTGTTGCAACATTCAAACTCTTTCCAGATGTGGGTGGTCTATAAGGAAAGAGAATCTCCAGAGCAAGCTGGTTCTCCGTATAATGATCCTATTATAAAATATTCTTAGAAAAGGGATAGAGAGAAAAAAAGAACTTAAAACTTATTACTTTGAAATGATTTTTAATATTGGATGATGAAATATTGACTATTCTTGGATTTTCCTCACAAATAGTGCTCACAAATCAAAAAAACTTCAAACCTCTCAAGAAAAATTTCTTACATAAGTACTTTGCATGAAGTTCCGTTCAAAACACAACATGCAGCCTGTATTTTTGCACTTTTTTGCATCAAACTACAGCCTAGGAAATAGCAAGGATTTCGTAAACTGAAAATCACAAGAATAACATCAACTGAACTATAAATGGACACAAAAATGATAGGTAGGAATTTTGTTTTTTATTCAATGTAGGAGTATGCCAAAAATAATCAAACTAATTACAGAACAGTTTCAACTCAAAAATGTGTAAGAGCCAAAACAAACTAAACTAGAAAACCCTAAGTTTTGTCCCAAGATATGTCTCAAACCCTAATCGGAGCTCTTGAAAAAAGATCAAGGAAAAGGCTCCAAAAATTGTGCAACAAGTCAGCATAAAAGTGGAAAGTCGCACTTTTTGCATGCATCAACTATCAAGCCTCTAAAAAAAAGAAAAAAATTGCTTTTAAAGCAAGAAAAGCACCTTATCTCTCCAACTAAAAACCCAATTTTGACCAAGAAGAAAATTCAACCTTAACTACCAAAAATAGCAAGAAAATAAAGCAATTTATAAAGCATTGCTTTGCTTCTTCTTTACATGATGCAGTTTTACAATTATTCCATTTTACAATTAAAGATTGTTTTAAAAAAATAAAAAATCTTCTCCATATAACACCTTCTATCTCCTTCACAAGTTTTGATTTTTCTATAAAAAATCATAAAATTATAATCCCCTCTTTACATATTTTAATTGTTTTCTCCAAAAACAATAAAAATAAATACTAATAAGCCTAGGTACTAACCCTAATCCTAAGATATATTATTCTCTCAATCTCCTAATATGGCTTATCTTTGTGCTTAAAACAATTTTCCCTTTTTGACTAAGGAAACCACTAAAGGCCTAAAGTATTCAAATAATTAATTTAATAAACAAGACTTAGGAAAAATTTCATCTCTCAGAACTCCACATGGTTCGACCTAAATCAAGAATAATTAGCCATTCAAAATTTTCATAAAGTTTGATAAAGAATGATAAGTCCCTATTTTGAATTAGGGCAACATAGCAAAAACAAGGTCAAACCCTAAAAGCACTTCATTTTGCATTTGACATTTTGAAAGAATGCTCTGCTGAGAGGAAATGTGTCACCATGCCTATGCTTGACCCTAGCTTGTGAAGGCTTTGGAAACTTCAAACTCTCCTCCATTCTGGTTCACTTTGCTCTGGGACTACATGGTAAGTTGATTTCCTTAACATAAGGCTTTCTCAATCATTTTTGAAAGCAACAAAATGCCTCTGAAGGCCACGGTCTGTCCTCCATTATTTTCTAATTTTCCTCTTGCATTATTTTCACTATGCTTTGCTATCTCCATCTTGGGCCCCATGAGAGGGCTCAACCCAAGAATTGTGAGCTCCAAACAAGCCGAGCGCAGCCTATAAGTTTCTTGAACATCAAACATAAGGGTAAGTTCTCCCTTCAAAACTCTTTCTCTGTATTTTATCTCTCCATACTGAAGCTCACGAGTTTTATATTTTGCAAACGGTTGTTATTCCCTAGACAAATAAAGGCCCACTGATTGGTCGCACCATGAGCTCTTCTGTTGGCTTATTTGTTGTGAAATTTATGTGCATTATCTCCTTAATAGACCGTGATATATCATAGTTAACTGATGACTCCATCATGAAGAAATGCGAACTCCAACCATACTATGTTTTGATTTTGATTTATAATGTAGAAACCCATGTGGGTATTCTAGAAACTACACCATTTTTTGCTAAATTTAAAAAAAACCCATATGGGTAACTGAAAAAAGATGGTAAATATGCATTCTTGTTGAAAACCCCATGTGGGTATTTATGAATAAAATCTGTTTCTTATCAAAATATGTATGAGAGTATTTGTTATTTGAATTCTTTATTTTAAATGAAACCCCAATGTGGGTATTTTCAAAATTTCAAAGAAAACTATGTTTTAACCTGCATTTCTGTTATATTTGAGCTCAAACATAAGAGCACTACATAAAATCTTGCTTTCTGACAAAACCCCACCTAGGTGTATAACATTGTAAGAACATATCTTGCTTAAATCATTGTAACCCCATGGACTACAT
Organism: Sequoiadendron giganteum; assembly: GCA_007115665.2. Taxonomy (NCBI): domain Eukaryota; kingdom Viridiplantae; phylum Streptophyta; class Pinopsida; order Cupressales; family Cupressaceae; genus Sequoiadendron; species Sequoiadendron giganteum. The sequence goes on along the minus strand of CM021101.1, from coordinate 288,575,406 downwards.
TCTCTCTTAAAGCCAACAAACACTTTCAAAAATACTTCCTTCCTATTTTGTCATTATCCGCTCATTTTGTAGCAACCCTTGCATTCTCAGCCAAAATGAAACCGGTTGTCTTTGTTGGATCATTGCTTCACCTTATTAAACAACTGGCTACAGGTTACTATATTAATTTTGTAACCTTTCATTATTCTGATAGAAACCTGAGACTCTTCACATATCTCCATGCATTTTTATGCTCTATTTATTCTCGAAACAAACTCTTCATGAATTTACCTATTTTTGACATAACCTCCATAACTTGCACTATTCACTATCATTGTTAAAATATAGGACACTATTGTTCCAAAATAGAAAATATGAAATAGCACTACAAAGCGAACAGTCTTAAAAAACAGCAAAACAATATTCAAAACAACAGCTCAAAAGCATGATAGATTCATAAATTTTAGTAGAATAAGTTGTCTAATTAGCATTCTTTTGCAATTTTCACTTCTATAAGTTGATCTGATTGAGCGGATTAAACCCACTGTTCACCTATAGCTTTCGAAAAGAATTTACATTATTGTTATGAATGCACAGTTGGTCTAATGGCTTGATGGATAACTTTGCTTTACCCTCTCAATTGCACTTCCTTTCTTAATGACTATGATGATTGTAATTACTATCCCGACCCTCTTGTAACATACAAGGGCACATTCTAGGCTCTACCCTTGTGGGAGCCCATTTTTTCCCACATGCTTGGTCTTCGAAGATAAATAGCTACATGGATTTTCCTATACTTGCACAAGGAAACAAACAGTGTTAGCATTAAAAATAATATATCATGTTTGTGTTGATGTTTATCCTTCAGCTCATATCTCTGCACTTTCCTTGATTGTTTCAATGCATGATCAGTAGCATACTACATTATCATTGATGGTTCATATAGGTATATTCATAATCGGAGCCTTTGACATCCCTCTCTTCCTTCCTACAGGTCAACAGAGCTCGAAGAAGACAAATGGTGCACCACTTTTGCACCGGTTATCAACCAATCAGGCAATGCTGATTATGTTTGTACTTATGTGATTTTTTCCTTTTATGCATCTTCAATAGTGTAGTGTGTTGTTTATGATGCACTGTCATAGTCACATCCACAGCTTGTGTGGATATTTGATTTCATTCTTTTTGCTTTTCATTTGGAAAATAAAAAATGCATTTCAATGCGAATTTGTTCTAGCATTTGTATTCTCGCAATCAATTGAAATGTTGTAAATATGAATCACTTTATGAAATAAATGAAAGAATTTGAAAAGCTTTATTATTTAATGCTTGGTCCTATACTTCATTTGACTGTAAAGCATTGAATAGCAAGTTCTGAAACTTTGATTCCTCTTTTCAATGCATGACTGTAACTTAATGAACTAAAACGAAGTGCAAAAACAACACTCAAGCATATTCAGAAATAACTGCATTTCACTTTTAAATATAACAACATTTAAATCAGCTCCACCATTTGAGCTATAGCAAAATATTGGTAACATTTTGGCAATTTCCGCTAGATGCTTTCCAGCTAAGCATTGATTAGTTGCCTTTAAAAACTCCATTGGGTGCAGAATCAAAACTGCCCCTCCATGAACTCAGAAAAACTGAAATAACAACTCCAAAACAACAACAAAACAAAACAAACAAAACTGAAAGAAAACTAACAGGCCCTGATGGCCAATAAAACAATGTGCAGTAGTGCTTAGGGAAAGAAAAACTAGTGAAAATAAATATGTGTAACACACTTATTTGTAACAACTACTTTATTTATGTACAAGATAGAACTTATCTTAGAGGAAATGTTTGAGGTGGATCCCATTAACTGGGATAGAGAGCACCTCTCCAGTCAGCTTTGAAAGATGGAAAGCATTGTGCTCCTTGCACTCCATGACTACATAAGGCCCATCCCAAATTGCATCGAACTTGGAATGTCATCTAGGTCTACTCTTGTATTCATTCCACTTGAAGACCAGATCACCAATGATAAACTCTCGTGGTCTTGCCTTCTTATCAAAAGAGCTCTTCATTTGAGCTTGATGTATTTCAAGTTGTTTTAAAGCTTCCCTTCTAGTTTCCTCAAGCTCTACCAGCTATGCAAACCGCACTTCAAGAGACTGCTCATTCAATAATTCCAGTTCTTTCACATAACTTAAGATCAACAGCTCAATAGAAATGGGTAACTTGGCTTCTTTACCATAAGCAAATACATAAGGAGAACAACCACTGGCCCTTTTAGGTGTCACTTTGTCAGCCCAAAGGGCTAATTTAAGATTTTTGTGCCATGTTTGTTGATTGTCCTCGACAGCCTTCTTGATTATTCGGATTAGATTCTTATTTGTAGATTCTGCCTGCCTATTTCCCTGTAGATAATAGTAAGAAGATGTATTCAAATAAATGTTATTTCTAACTGACCAATTGGAAATTCTTAAACTAATGAAGACCAAACCACAGTCAGAAATTATAGAATCTAGAGTACCGAATCTTGACACTAAGTCTTGATAAAAATTAAGCACAAAAGTCTCATTTGCTTCTTTTAAAGCAACCGCCTTGGTCCATTTAGTAAAATAATATGTGGCAATCAGTATCCACTTATGACCCATGCTTGAAGGAAGGTTGATTGGCCCTATAAAATCTAAGCCCCATTTAGCAAAGGGTTGCTCCACTTGAATCAGATGCAGAGGTAAAGCTACAAGCTTCTATTTTCCTAAAAACAAAGCACATTTTTCACATTTTCAGACCCAAGAAATGACATCCTTGAATAAATTTGGCCAATAATAACCACCCCGCATAATTTTTCAAGGCTATTGTTCTGGAAACAAAGTGGCCTCCTGAAGGCCCATCATGAAACTCTGCTAAAAGCTTATCAACTCGATCAGGTTCAATGCATTGTAACAAAACACCTTGAAAATCTCTTCTATACAGAATGCCATCAATAATTGCAAAAGGAATAGACTGTAATCTATAATACCACCTTTTTTCTCTTTCTAGACCTGCGGGACACTCACTAGTTTGCAAATAAAGCATCATTTGCTGCACCCAGGTAGTTGTAGGAACTAGAACAACAATTGTATCATCGTTGTTTAGCATTGTGCCAACCTTTTCAATCTCCTCTAGGCTACTGCCTGCTGTGTTTTCTGCAATTTGTTCACACAAACCCTTACCTCTGACAAGCTTGGTTATTTTAATATCTATGTCAAACTCCATGACCCTGGTTATCCAACCAGAACACTTATCATTAATTTCACGGTTCAACAAGAAATCTGTAACAGTTGAATGCACAACTAACAAATGAATCTTGTTGTTCGACAGCATATGTCTGAATTTTTTTAAACTTCTTACAACAAAAAACACATGCTTCTCGACAAAGGAATATTTTACGTCATAATAATGAAGTACCTGGCTGAAAAAGGCCACTGGTTGCTCCAAACCTTCATCATTTTGTTGGCAAAGCATAGCCAAAATAGTATCCACTCCTCCAAATGCACAAAGACTGAAATCTCTGTCGTACTTTGGATTAATGAGGGTAGGGATAGCTATGAGAGCTTCTTTGATCTGATCATAGCACCTTTTACCTTCCTTGGTCTAGGCGAAAGGAATATTCTTTTTTAGCATAAGAGTGAGAGGTTGCAGTAAAGCTGCGATATTTGGTATGAACCTCCTCACAAAATTTATTCTTCCAAGAAAGCTTTGGAAGCCTTTCTTGTGAGCTAGTAATGGAAATTCAAGGATTGTAGAAATCCTTTCAGAATCTATGGAAATTCCTTGCTTTGAAACAATGTGTCCAAGGAGTTTACCTTTGTGCATAGAAAAAATACACTTCTTCGGGTTGAGAGACACTCTGAATTCCCTGCATCTCTAAAAAAATCTGTTCTAAATGATCAAGATGTTCATTATCATTTTTGGAAAAATTAGTAATATCATCTAAATAAATCAAAACGAACTTGTTCATGAGGCCATGAAAGGCCATATCCATCGCTCACTGAAAAGTTGCTCCAGCATTGGATAAGCTGAAAGACATCCTTTTGTAAGCCATTGTGCCCCACTTAGTCATGAATGCTATTTTGAATTGATCTTGTTGCTTAACTAGAATCTAGTTGTAACTTGAATAACCATCTGGTAAAGAAAATTTGTCAGAACCGGAAACCACCTATAAAATTTTCTCCATGGAAGGGAGTGGGTAGTGGTCTTTCAGTGGTGCTCTATTTAAATCTCGGAAATCAACACATAATCTGATCTCCCCACTTTTCTTCCTAACTGGAACTAGATTCGAGACCCAAGAAGTATGCTTGATGGGAAAAATGATACCACTTTCAACTAATTTATTCAATTCAGCTTTCATAAGGTGTTCTAATTTGGGATTGAGAGGCCTCTATTTTTGCCTAACTGGTTTTGTAGTAGGCTCTAATTCAATAGTATGTTGGGCTAATTCTGGGTCAAATCCCTTCAAATCCTTATACTCCCAAGAAAAAATATCACTAAATTTCTGACATAACAGAATAAACTCTTTCTATTCCTCTTTATTACATACCTTTCCCATCTTGAGAAGCTTACCTTTAAATAATTTGATCGCTTCATAGTGTTCCTCATTAATAGTCAGGCTACACTTGTCTCTCCTCATCTGGTCATCTGAATTGAATGTAGATTCCAAAGTCACTAAACCCCTTGGCAGCTTGTTATTCTTCAACTGTACAATCTGATTGTCATACTGCTGCTACCACTTTTGCTAGTTTCTATCTGCAAACTCAGCTTTAGCAATTAAAAGTTTTACAATTTACTCATCGCTGTCAAAAACCTACCAACTCACATTATTGTTAGGAATAGAAGGTATGACGACTATCTTTACATATTGGCATGCTACTATTTTGTGAATTTCGTTTGGAATAACTGAGCCCCTATAGTAGCAAGCCCATCTACATGCTTATTTTCATTTCTAGGAATTGAATAGATATTAAAAGTATCAAGATCCTCTATTAAATCCCATACACGATGCTTATATTTCTTAAGCAAATCATTCTTTGCAGCATTTAGATTTTTGACCTAGTTTACGATTAACTTAGAATCACCATAAGCACACAAAGATTTAATACCTCTTCTTCGGGCCTATTCTAGGCCATGTACAAGTGCCTCATATTTAGCTGTATTATTTATACAACTGAACACAAATCTAAAAGAAGAATAATATTTTTCTCCCTCTAGTGAAATCAGCATGGCCCCACCACCAGCACCTACACTGCTCCTCGAACCATCAAAATAGAGTTTCCAAAGTTCATTTTCCTTCCCTACAAGTTGTACTTCCCTTTTGATCAGGTTAGGTATATCAGAATCAGGTTCATGAATCATGTAAACCCCTAACCCTACCTCATTTGTATGCTAGAAGGGATCAAGATCATGATCTTCGGCTGCCCATTCATCTAGATTTATACTTTCTACATGGGTGTTGTGGTCTAATATCATGGTTTTCTCCTCCAATATAGAGGTGACAAAGAGGTTAGCATTTATAGGACTCAAAGCGTATGGTTTGATGTGGTCTTTGGCTAAAGGCTCAGACTTTATGCCTACCTTTGTACCATACCTTGTTCTAAAAAATAGATGAAGCCAATCAGATGATAAGAAAACCCCCAACTTGGTTGTAAAATCCCTTGATAAGCAAATGGAAAAGTGTGGTGGCAAATTGATTACATGTATGTCTTGATGAATCACAAAATTGGGAGATTCGTGTAAGGTAAGGGCTAAATTTTCTACTATACCAATAGTGCTAATAGTAGACCCATCTAACTGGACTACACCCTTTTGAGGGTTGGGTTCATAGATGAGACCTAAAGCATCAGCTAGTTTTTTAGGCATGACTGAGCTACTTGTGCCAGAATCAACCATGCAATTATGCACTAATTATCCCCAATGATCAGAGTTAAATAAAACAAGGGAGGTTTTACCTCCTTACCTTTCTCTTCACTTTTACCTTCTGAACTATTAGTGAACAATGCTTTGGTATCACCTTGATTAGTATCATTATAAATAGACAACTCAGCTAAAGCATCCTACAACAAACCTTTCTGACCTGGAATGTGCAAAGCATCTAATACAGATATGCTGCTAGTAGTCTTTCTAAGGTGTTCAACAATATTAAAAGAAGTGGAATTTACCTTCTAGTTTTTTGAAACAACAGCATCATTCGGCTTCTGCAAGGGCTGCAAATGTGTCTTTGACTACTCTTTGCTAGGTATCTCTTGGCCTTTTTATAAAAATTGCACCTTGGATTATATTGCAGCATTAGTAATGGATGTAAGAACAGGCTACTTATCTTTCGTAGGCTGCTGCTATGAACTTCCAGCTTGTTGTCCTAGATCCATTGCTCTTTTTTTCGATCTTATATTGTTGTGACAGGAGAAACTTGTTGATCCTAACCATTCACACCATAGAACTCTGCTAGTTTGGCAAAGCAACCTTGAAACCTTCTTGTTGTTCCAAAATCTTATTTGAAATGCTCTTTGAACCTGCATAATAGTTTTGAACCATCAAATCCTTATTTCATGCCATTATCATACACTAATTGGTTATGGGGTTGGTTACATGGATAACACCAATTGCAATCTTGGGTGATATTATTTTGAGGTACGAGCTCCTTTGACGAACTGGTTGTGTTTGGGTTGTATGGCTAGAAGGGTCTTGGGTTAAAATTTCTCTTATGGCCTTGGTAATCATTCTCAAAAGTAGGCCTATTAGGCGGGTCCTACTAATAAGTGGCTTGATAGGGTTTATGTTCATGACCTAATTGCTTCTTAATGCTCACCAGATCATTCCCAAAGGTCTTGAGTATACTCTTAATCTCCTAGATTTCTTGGTTTTGGGTTGGAGCAACAATTTGTTGTGTTGCGGTATGATAACCTATTGCTAGGACAGTAGGAACATTAGCTAAGGGAGGTAAAGAAGTAGGGGTAGGTGGTTGTATCTCAAGAAATAGTGGCATAGGAGGTCTAGGAGCTATATTTCTAGCCTGAATAAGGTAATTTTCGGCTCTAATAGAGATATCGTAAGCATCAGGGAGCATATGCCCACCCATAGACTGGGTCATAACTGAAATTTTATAGTTCAAAGCTTTCAAGTAAAACAAAAAAGCATGAGCTAGTAAAGGCCTTACCATTGTAGGAATCTTGGCCCAAGTCCTTTGAAAACGGTGATTGAATTCCACCAAATGTTCATGTGGTGCTCTCTAAATTATGCTCAGCTATTCTAACAAGGACAGATTGTTTGATTTATCAACAAAAAATTGGTATAGATTGTTACCTAGTGGATCCCATGTTGTAATAGAGTTGGCTATGAGGCCTCTGAACCACTATAATGCTTTACCCTTGAGCGATACAACCAAGATCCTCAACGCAACGTTCTCCTGCATGATGTTGTGAATTAAACATAAGGTGGACATGTCATGAATGTGCTCCATCGGTGTTGTGTGATCTTCTCTAGTGAAGAATGGCATGCTTCTAAGGACTGCAAATGAGATTTCATCATGTTGAGTAATGTCTAATGGACTTCCTCCATTAAAAGATGCGAACAAATGTTGCCTTGGCACTGCCATCGATGGTATCTATGATATAGGAACTGGTACTCTTGGTGATAAAACCAGAGAGCTAAAAATAGGAGGTGTTGATTTTGACCTCACTAGCGCTTCAAACAGCCTCCTTATTGTTCTACCAACTCTTTGAGGTGGGGACAACTGTCGGTATCAAAAAAGTGTAGCGCTTGATTTGGTTTGTATCTTTCTCATGCATGAGCTATACTATATTTGCATGCAAAATATCAGAAGTCAGAGTCGCCAGATATATTTCAAAAAGCCTCAAAAAGGCTGAGAAACCTACTGCATACACCAAACAACAAATTTTGGAAATTAAATTCTCTAAAAATGATTTTCAAACTATCCCACTAGGCATGCCAAAAACTGTTAGCAAGCAAATATGCACCCCGTCAGATTTAAAAGAAAATCAAACTATCTCTTGCAACATTGAAACTCTTTCCAGATGTGGGTGGTCTATAAGAAAAGAGAATCTCCAGAGTGATATGGTTCTCCGTATAATGATCCTAATCTAAAATATTTTTAGAAAAGGGATAGAGAGAAAAACAAAACTTAAAACTTATGACTTTTAAATGATTTTTAATATTGGATGATGAAATACTGACTATTCTTGGATTTTCCTCATAAATCAACAAAACTTCACAACCTCTCAAGAAAAATTTCTTACATAAGTACTTTGCATGAAGGTCTATTCAAAACACAACATGCAACGTATAATTTTGCACTTTTTTGCATCAAACTACAGCCTAGGACATAACAAGGATTTCTTAAACTGAAAATCACAAGAATAACATCAACTGAACTATAAATGGACACAAAAATGATAGGCAGGAATGTTGTTCTTTACTCAATGTAGGAGTATGCCAAAAATAATCCAACTGAGTACAAAACAGTTTCAGCTCAAAAATGTGTAAGAGCCAAAACAGACTGAACTAGAAAACCCTAAGTTTTCTCCCAAGATATATGTCTCAAACCCTAATCTGAGCTCTTGAAAAAAGCTCAAGGAAAAGGCTCCCAAATTGTACAACAAGTCAGCATAAAAGTGGAAAGTCACACTTTTTGCATTCATCAATTATCAAGCCTCTAAAAAAAGAAAAAAACTGCTTTTAAAGCAAGAAAAACACCTTATCTCTCCAACTGAAAACCCAATTCCGACCTAGAGGAAAATTCAACCTTAACTGCCAAAAATAGCAAGAAAACAAAGAAATTTATAAAGCATTGCTTTGCTTTTGTTTTACATGATGAAGTTTTACAATGATTCCATTTTACAATTATAGATTTTTTTTACAAAAAAAATCTTCTGCATATAACACCTTATATCTCCTTCCCAAGTTTTGATTTTTTTCTATAAAAAATCATAAAATTATAATCCCCTCTTTACATATTTTAATTTTTTTCTCCAAAAACAATTAAAAAAAAGTACTAATAAGCCTAGGTACTAACCCTAATCCTAAGGCATATTATTCTCTCAATCTCCTAATATGGCTTATCTTTGGGCTTAAATTTTTTTCCCCTTTTTGACTAAGGCAACCACTAAAGGCCTAAAATCTTCAAATAATTCATTAAATAAACAAGACTTAGGAAAAATTTCATCACTCAAAACTCCAAATGGTTCAACCTAAATCAAGAATAATCGGCCATTCAAAACTTTGCATAAAGTTTGATAAAAAATGATAAGTCCCTATTTCGAATTAGGGAAACATAGCAAAAACAAGGTCAAACCCTAGAAGCACTTCATTTTGCATTTGACATTTTGAAAGAATGCTCTGCTGAGAGGAAATGTGCCGCCATGCCTATGCTCAAACCTAGCTTGTGAAGGCTTTGGAAACTTCAAACTCTCCTCCATTCTGGTTGACTTTTATCTGGGACTACATGGTAAGTTGATTTCCTTAACATAAGGCTTTCTCCATCATTTTTGAAAGCAACAAAATGCCTTTGAAGGCCACGACCTATCCTCCATTATTCTTTGATTTTCCTCTTGCATTCTTTTCACTGTGCTTTGCTATCTCCACCTTAGGTGCCATGAGAGGGCTCGACCCAAGCATTATGAGCTCCAAACGAGTTGGGCATGGCCTGTAACCTTCTTGAAAAGCAAACATAAGGGTAAGTTCTCCCTTCAAAACTCTTTCTTTGTATTTTATCTCTCCATACTAAAGCTCACGAGTTTTATGTTCTGGAAATGGCTGTTATTTCCTATACAAATATAGGCCCATTGACTGGTCGTGCTATGAGTTCTTGTGTTGGCTTATTTGTTCTGAAATTTATGTGCATTATCTCCTTAACAGGCCGTGACATATCATAGTTAACTGATGACTCTCCATAATGAAGAAATGTGAACTCCAAGCATACTGTGTTTTGATTCTGATTTAGAATGTAGAAACCCATGTGGGTATTTTGGAAACTACACCGTTTTTTGCTAAATTAAAAAAACCCCATATGGGTAACTAAAAAAGATGGTAAATCTGCATTCCTATTGAAAACCCCATGTGGGTATTTATGAATAAAATCGGTTTCTTATCAAAATATATATGAGGGTAATTTTTATTTGAATTCTAGGTTTTAAATGAAACCCCAATGTGGGTAGTTTCAAAATTTTTAAGAAAACTATGCTTTAACCTACATTTCTATTATATTTGAGCTTGAACATGAGAGCACTATATAAAATATTTCTTTATGACAAAACCCCACCTGGGTGTATAACATTCTAAGAAAATATCTTACTTAAATCATTGTAACCCCATGGACTGCATTCTCTCTTATAGCCAACTAACACTTTTAGAAATACTTCCTTCCTATTTTGTCATTATCTACTCATTTTGTAGCAACACTTGCATTCTCAGCCAAAATGAAACTGGTTGTCTTTGTTGGATCATTGCTTCACCTTATTAAACAACTAGCTACAGATTACTGTATTAATCTTGTAACCTTTCATCATTTTGATAGAAACCTGAGACTCTTCACATATCTCCATGCATTTTTATACTCTATTTATTCTGGCAACAAACTCTTCATGAATTTCCCTATTCTTGACATAATCTCCATAACTTGCACTATTCACTATCATTGTTAAAAGATAGGACACTTCTATTCCAAAGCAGAAAATATGAAACAACACTACAAAGCGAACAGTCTTAAAAACTAGCTAAACAATATTTGAAACAACAGCTCAAAAGCATGATATATTGATAAATTTTACTAGAACAAGCTGTCTAATAACATTCTTTTGCAATTTTCACTTCTATAAGTTGATCTGATTGAGCGGATTAAACCCACTATTCACCTGTAGCTTTTAGAAAGCATTTACATGATTGTTATGAATGTACAGTTGATCTAATGGCTTGATGGATAACTTTGTGTTACCCTCTCAGTTGAACTTCCTTTCTTGATGACTATGATGATTGTAATTACTATCTCGACCCTCTTGTAATATATAAGGGCAGCATGCAGGGCTCTACCCTTGTGGGAGCCCATTTTTTCCCACATGCTTGGTCTTCGAAGATAAACAACTACATGGATTTTCCAATACCTACACAAGTAAACAAATAGTGTTAGCATAAAAAACAATATATCATGTTTGTGTTGATATTTCTCCTTTAGCTGATATCTCTGCACTTTCCTTGATTCTTTCAATGCATGATCAGTAGCATACTACATTATCATTGATGGTTCATATAGGTATATTCATAATTGAAGCCTCTGACATCCCTCTCTTCCTTCCTACAGGTCAACGGAGCTTGAAGAAGACAAATAGTGCGCCACTTCTACGCCGGTCATCAACCAATCAAGAAATGATGATTATGCTTGTACTTATGTGATTTTTTCCTTTTATGCATCTTCCATAGTGTAGTGTGTTGTTTATGATGAGCTATCATAGTCACATCCACAACTTGTGTGGATATTTGATTTCATTCTTCTTGCTTTTCATTTGGAAAAGAAAAAATGCATTTCAATGCAAATTTGTACTAGCATTTGTATTCTTGAAATCAAATGAAATGTTGTAAATATGAATCACTTTATGAAATAAATGAAAGCATTTGAAAAGGTTTATTGTTTAATGCTCTGTCTTGTACTTCATTTGACTATAAAGCATTGAATAGCAAGTTTTGAAACTCTGATTCCTCTTTCCAAAGCATGACTGTAACTTAATGAACTCAAACGAAGTGCAAAAACAACACTCAAGCATATTCAAAAATAACTGCATTTCACTTTTAAATATAATAGCATTTAAATCAGCTCCACCATTTGAGCTGTAGTGAAATATTGGTAACAATGCCAATTATTCATAGGAAAGAAAAAGAATTTGGCTATTTCATTGAACCCAATAGTGATCGATGAGCCTTTTGCACAATGGGGCTTGGATTTTAGCGGGATGATCAATCCTATATCCATCATGAACCATAAGTGGATACTTATGGAAAAAATTTACTTCACAAGGTGGATGAAATCTTTCCTTTAAAAGAAGCAACCAAAAAGATGATCCTCAACTTCCTATAGGAATTAGTTGCAAGGTTCAACCCCCCAAAACAATCATATCTAATAATGTTAGGGCCTTCCTTAGTTCAAAGATCTCAAAATTCACACTTAGGAATAAAAATTTCATTAATATGTCATTCAATTACTCCTTTCAAGGGAACGGACTGGTAGAGTCAATAAACAAAAACCTCCTTAGGTTAATTAACAGAATGGGCTTTGATCAATAGAGAGTGGTACAAATATCTATGGATGACATTGTGGGATGATCAGGTCACTTATAATTAGATCCTAAAGACATTCTCATATGATCTATTCTATGGAAGGAAGCAGTGATTCCCATTTCAATCAAAGTCCCCACCTCACAACTATTAAAAGCTCTTGAAATCAAAGAGAATAGAGCTATGAGGTTTAGGTTAGTAGAATAGCTCAACCTTTGAGAAGAAAGAGAGAAGGCAAGGGATGTTATGGATATCTACTAGTAGGTGGTGAAAATATGGTTTGACAAAAAGGCATCTGATCTAGGCTTCAATCTTAGAGATTTGGTTTTAAAGTATGAATATTTAGGGTCACAAGGCTAGGCTAGCAAGTGAAATTTGTTTCGTTCTAGAGCTAAATTTTTTATGTTATCAGAAATCACCAAGGTAAAAAAAAATTATTGGAAGATGAAGAAGGAAATTCCTTAGATATTCCAATCAATTGAATCCACTTGAAACACTTTAACTAAGTTATCTACTTCCTTGGTGCATAGTTAGATAGTTTCCCTTTTTGCTGCTATTTCTTTTTGCTAGCAAGTTTTTTCAGGAAATTCTACTGCCACCCTTTTGGAAGCTACCAAGTGTCTACACCTTGGCTCCCTTCATTTTGAAAACCCCTATGAAAGACAATTTTCTACCCCACTTTCTTTGTAATTAATGTTCAAGGTGCCCTTATTGCACAACTTTTAGTAAAAATCTTGACAAATATTTCAGGGAAGGTTCCTCAAGAATGCAAGTTGTCCTTTTCATTAAATGGGAAATAAACCCTAATAGGTTGCATAATGATTACATTAAGAAAGTGGTAATTAATAAATCCTTATTCCTCCTCAAACACAACAATTTAGTGTTTTGAATATTCGTGAACACTAGCTCAAGAACATAAGCCATAAAAAAATAATTTAGCTTAGGATTAAATTCATAGCCATGGAAAAATCCAGTAAGATAGCACTTTAGAAGGACATGGAAGTCTATTTTGGAGAAGAAGAAGACATCAAGCTTTTTGGGTCCTCATCTAGGTGCAAGTATTCGAAGAAAATAAAATCTTGTGAAGCACCAATTTATGGAGATCTTCCTTCTAAATTCAAAGGAAGAAAGGAATATCCTTCCATGTTTGTGGTGTTGAATCTAACCTTGCCATTCATAAAATTATTGCAAGGGGATCATACATAGATAGTGTGATGGGCTATGATAGTGCAGACAATATTTTCTATCTTAAATTATCTATGAATCCAAAACACCCGAGAGAATTCACCTAATAAATGCATGCTTGTAAAGGCTTCAAAGCAATACTTTGAGTCTTTCAACTATAGGAAATGGACCTATACCTTTGCATAGTACATGGTGCACCTCATACACCCATGCCTAGAGCTTATTTCTCTCTATTCTCAGAGATACAAACCAAGGGAAGGTGTTATCCAAGTAGAACAAATAAGTGTAGTGATTAGTGTAACAAAGATCGAGGAGATGCTTTGCACCCCCTGGGGGGTTACATTGTAGACTTCTATGATGAAGATAAACTGTAGAAATTATAAATCACTCATGAATTGAAAATGGAGCTCCTAAAATCAGCTCTTTATGCCAACAACATAGAGGTACCACCCTATCTTGTCACTTTCTCAAGCTTTTGGTCATAGGATATGAAAGACACCTTTTCCATGTTGGCTTTCATTTTTGGGTAGGATTCTAATACCCAAGTCTATGATTTTCAATTGGGTACCAATTTTTACCTAAAGATGGTACCTAAAGATAAAGTATATTTTTTGGACTATGTGGAGACCATCATCGACTCCATTCATTACCAACTAGTGCATTTTGTTGGTTTTTTTTTAAGAACCAAGCTAATATTCAAGGAAGCCTATGGACTTTTCCATTTCCAATTCTCAGCAACCTGAAGGGATTGGCCAATGAATAATTTAAAGAAACAGTGCTTTCCTCTTGCACTTTGGGCTCTAAAAAACTTTGGAGGGTGATCCCACAATGTATTGAAAGTCCTATGCACCTAATGACTGAATACATTGCACATAATAGATAAATTCTCATACAATAACTCAATAAATGGAATGTATTGAAGAAGCTAGCTATTTCTTAAAAACACTCAACATTTAGAGCATGTGAAAGAAGAAACTTAACACAAAATAATAGCAATGTAATCCATTTAAAATTTTATTTTTAAGATTGTGAACACTCACTTAGATTAGTGCCTCAACCTAGGAATGAAGTAAATCTCGAAACCTATGCAATTTGATAACAATTTAATACATAGAATCATTAATCTATGACAATATTGTATTACAACATCACATTAATTATATTCTCAACCATAAATTCTTATCAAGACCCTAGTACTCAACTTACATGAACCTATAGCTTCATTTGATCATTTTCATCAATTCTTTGAATTAAAAGCAAGAACAAGACTACACATCCACTAGAAATCAATGAAGATGAATAAGATAATCCTTGATCATATTATTCATAATCCATGAAACAAGTACATAGGAGATACATGGTAGATTGAATTTGCACCATTCTATATTCAATTGCTCTAGTATTGTTATCAAAATTCCATATTAATATTGACAAACTCAAAACCTAAGATAAGACTCTAAAATGTTCTTTGTATTCCTTTACAAAATTCTCAATGATTAAAAAAAAATGAACCTATACTTTTGGCCTTGAATTCCTTCTTATAGAAATGAAAGGAGAAAAACAAGCTTCAAGAAAGAAAGTACACATGTCTCATTTCAATTGGATCAATACAAAATACTCCCTATTTAGTTATATTTGCATCCTCAGATGGAGGGAAATGTTACATGAGACAAAAAAAAATCATTTGTAGTTGAAGATGAAGTCCCACCTTCCAAAAGGAATATTTAAACTAATGTAGCAATATACATGTGCTCCAAAATTATCTCCACATACTAAAGAATAAAGTGAAACAAAAGCATAAAATGTAGAAGGAAGAAGAGACAAAAGACTTATCCACATCTGCAACCTTGTCATGTCAAATTAAAATTGGGGAGAAGACAATATACTATCCATACTTCATTAAAATCCTAATCTGTACTGGTTCCAGGCTATGCATTATATTTCTCCCATCCATTACTCACCATGTTTGCAGACTTAAAACCAAAATTGTGATCTCCATTTCCCCAATTGTAGCTTAATATTCCTATACATCCAAGTATTTATCTTTCTAGGCTTGAAATTCTTCTTCTATAGGCCAATCAAATGTAATGATATTATTAGACTTTTCCTTATAAGGAGCATATTTTTTGACAACATGATTATCCTCCTTATCAAACTCTTCTAAAGCAATTCTAGCTTGGAAAATCATATCCACATTCTTCTTCAACATACTCATATCATTTCCTACCAAACCTTAGCTACTTGATCTGAGATTGTCTCATTTGCTTCTTTCTTCCACTCCTGTAGGGATTTAATATAACCACTGGTCTTCAATATGCCAGGAAAAATTCCATGATGTATCTCATGAAATTTATTCACCAATTCCCTTATCTTAGCCTCCAAAGGCTTAATATTCCCATGGAATTCCTAAATTCCACTCACGGTTTTAAGCACTGTGCAGTCACAAAAAAATTATCCCTTCTACTTTTCCTGGCTTTTTTGGGCCCTCCTTGTGAAATAGGCTTAATGTTTCCTTGATTTAGTGTTGTAATGTGGTTGAAACATTCACATTAGATCTTGGGCCCTTGTGAACTAATGGATTTACATGGTACCTTTCTAAAGTGTTGTAAAGTGTTGTAACATACTTCCACACATTTTTAAGGTCTTATCAACCTAGTGAACCTCTATTTAATCAAAAAAAACCTTAATCTTACCTTATTTGGAGTTTTGTAAAGTGTTGTAACACACTTTCACACTTTTCTAGGCTTTTCATTAATAATTGGGCTTTATTGTGCTTTAATTGGACCTATTTTGCATCCACAAGCCTCATTTAGTGCATCTTTTCAAGGATAATGCTAACACCAATCATAATTTAGGTGTTTTAGGTTTGAATGGCCCAGATTTAGTGATCTAAGACTAATTCACCACATTGGGTGAATGTGTCCCACCTAGATCTTTTGGTCCCAAACCCGTTTTCACATATTTCTAAGCACTTTTGGTTTTTGGTCCCATACATTATGTCTGATGGGACTCATTCACCACTTTGGGTGAATGTGTCCCACCTAGATCTTTTGGTCCCAAACCTATTTTTACATATTTCTAAGAACTTTTGGTTTTTGGTCCCATACATTATGTCTGATGGGACTCATTCACCACCTTGGGTGAATGAGTCCCATGTGGTCCAAAATAAAAATTAATTCAAATCCTTGGTGGGATTTTATTCTCCTAGATCTGATGTCAGTTTGTAGTGTTGTAATTTTAGGAATTCTTGCATAATTGAGTATAAATACAAGTTCATTTCACTCATTTTCTCCTAATGAGCAATGAAGTGACCTAGCAAGTTGAATGATCATCCTTACAGAAAAATTGAGTTCACAAGAGAATTCAAGCATTCACAAGATAATTCAAGGGAAGATCATCAAGCATTCTAGAGTATTCTTCAAGCATCAATCATCATGTCAAATATTACATGCATCATGTTTGGTTTTGAGCTAACAATTATGATGTAGGATTTCATGATTCAAGAAAGTTTTTAATTCAAGATCTACATCCATTGCAACCATCTCAAGAATATTTGTAGAACTTTATTCAAGGGTTTTGTGATTTGCAAAATTATCATTTGTTAATTCATCATTCTCCATTCCTATTTGATTGAATTTCAAGGTTTAATTACCAACAAGGGGTTTGAACAAGGAAAACCCCTATCCACTAACCCAACAAAATTTTTCCCTCTCCTTTGTGTGTGATTTGAAAATCTAGGTTGCAGATTTCGTAAGGAGAAAGATTGGAGAAAATTTGTTAAGAGATCAAAGTTGTCAAAGTTGTAACCAAGCCTTGGAAAACCTTGGAAATGACCTATAGGTTGCAAATCAGAGATTCAGATCTGGAAACATGCAAAGGTAGATTGAGAAAAATGGGAAGAGAGGATTCAAACTTTGAAGGTTCAAAAAATCCTAACTGGATTGATTCACCACTTCTGGCAAATGAGTCCTAGTTCCATTCAATTTTCAAATTTTTATAGATTTGAATACCCATTTGGTAGATTCTTATTCCCACACAGTTTTCTAGAATCTGGGCTGTTTCACCTAGATTGGTGAATGAGTCCTAGTTAGACATAAAAGAATAATTTCTAGTGTTCCAAACCTCCTTCTATCCATTTCCAGATTTCTAGGTGCACCTCTTCCCTTTTGCTATTTTTTGTTTCATTTCATCCACCTTTCTAGGTCATTTAGTGTTACCTTACATTCAACTAGGGTTTAGTGTTGTATCTTGCATTTCAATATCTTTTCCAAGTCTAAACTTGGTGGTGAACCCCATATTAGATCACATTCATCCCCTAGGACAACCCTATTGTAAGATCTCTTTCTCTTTTGCATTGGGATCTCTAGGGTTATCCTTGACTGGAACATCTTGAAAGTGGGTGTGATAGCACTTAATCATAATAAATAATATCCCCCCACATTCATTTTTAAGAGGTTCTCGGTTGGTTGGATCTTCTTAGTTTTATTTACATCATGCTTAGATCCTACAACCATTAACCTTAAGTCTCATAGCCTAGGGATCCATGTCTCCATAAGTGGAATGGCTACCTACTTGTCAATATTAAAAAAAATAATATTAAATTAACTATTGAGGAGTAATTAGCATGAAGGTTAATTAGTATTCTTTAAACCCTTCTCTTTAGATTCTCCAGGATTACAATTATAAATTTCAAATTTCTATCAAGGATATCCCTATCATTTTGACTGACCTTTTCTTCATATTCTTTCATATTTCAGAGTAGTTCTCCTTTGTTGATGTCTTCTGCTTGTGGTGCACTTGAGGTACTTGGCCCCTCCACAAAAATGGGCACATTTCCCATGAAGAACTGGTGGGAGATGTGAAACTCATTGCTGTTGGATCCTAAGAAGAAGAGGGGGGGAGAAGGATCAGCTTGCATTGGCTCTCTTGACTACAAATTCTGCATTTTATCTTTCAACAATGCTAATTCAGTATGTAGCTGCATTGTTTGTTGTTGGTTCTTTCCATAATCAATCAATAAATCATTGTATAACTTTATGAACTTCTCCTTCTCAACAATCATTGATTATGTTGGGTGTCAAAAATGTAGGTTTGAACCATGAGAGGTTTCCAATCTCTCACAATGCTTTTGGCCAACTAACAAGGCCAGACAATATAGTTGAACCTTCTGCTTTTCAGGCTCTGCAAAACCTAGGCGGGTGCACCTATGTGTATGTTGCAAATTTAAGATGTGTTTCTTGGTTGATCAATCTATCCACAATGGCAATCGGTAGTGGATAGATAAAATTGCTACAACTACTCCTACTCCTACTACGTAAATGAAAGGTTTTTGAATAAATTGTTTGATATGAATTTGTATCTTTGGGTTGTGGCAGATCAGTGCCTTCTATCCACATTGGCAATAGAGTCAAAAATGATATGTGTTTCCTCTTATTGCCTTAAATCTAGTTGTTAGGCACTCTGAAAATTCTATGGCTGGCATAAAACTTTACTAGGTCTATGACTTGCAAAAATAGTGCTAGAATGTTTCTCTATCAGGATCTTCTTTAACTATCCAAAAGAAATCTTAAAACCACTGTGATTTATTAAGAGAATTTAATTCTGGCTTGCAAACACCAATTAATAAAATCACACAAAATTGAATATATTTTGATAAATCAGGGAATATGCTTGATATGCTGATTTTAAATGATTAAAAGACCTCAAGTTGGAGACAACCAAAATAAAGAGTATAAATTGATGCAACACAACAACTGAACACCAAAGAGAAATTCACTAGTCTAAAACATTAGTCTTCATTGTTTCTACTTCAAAAAAATTATGTACATTATTTCCATCCCAGTCCCTTCTCGGGAAAAATATCACTACTACAGTCTAACTACTACCTATTTTCTATTTCTCCTTAATTAATTTTTCAAATCATTTATACATCATATCTAAAGAGTCACAACCCTTCACCATTCTGGTAAAACCATTTGAATTTCTACAACAGAGATTTAGAATATTTAATTATGTTGCCTCTCAGAAAATTAAATATTTTTACAATAGTTGAGCTTTTATTTTTTCCCTTAATACTTTCTCTGTTGTTTCCCACCTGTGTTTTACCTTTATTGCCATTTAATAATTCTCCTTCGTAGCCTTTTTATTATCCTTACCGCTCAATAGCGGTCAACTTTTGACTAGCTCTTATATCTTATCTCACTATGGCTTTCCTGTCACTGCACTACCATGGGCTTGACCTTTATCACTGGCGGTATGGTGGTTCTAAACATTCACTGCCATCTAACCCTTTACCTCATTACCATGGTCACATTGTGAATCGATGGTGGTATCGTGGTCTGACTGACACAGTCCTTCCTTCCCTCCACCGCTCTATCATTGTCTCTGACTCAACCATCAGTGGTAATGGGCTAACCATTTACTACCCATCCTTAACCATCACCTGTTGCATCTCTGTCCACCGCAGTCACCACGGTCTGCCTCCTGACCGTTAGCGGTACCGCGGTGTGACTGATCCCGACCACTACATTCACCATCCACTACTAACCAACTGGCCACCACACTACCTCACTGTTAACTACCTATCTCCATCAACCACTAGTTTCTTACCATGTTGGTTATCTCATTGCCACCACGATACCATGGTCAATGAATTGACTGTGCGCGGTGTGGTAGTAAACACATAGTGCCTACTCCTTAGCTGCCACCACTATACTGCGAGCCCATTGTGGGAGGCCCTCTTTAAAGTGGTAAGTGATATAAAAATGAATATAAAGGCAGCGGTAAAGGTTATAAGCATATTTTAAAAGGTAGTGAATGATTTTTTATGAAAAGATAGGAAAATGAGAGGTTTAAAATGGGCAAATCACTTAGATTGCAACAAATGTGGCTCTTGTGGGCCTAAAATGAGGAGGTAATTGCATACATATGTCCACCATCCTATTGTATAGAGAGTTTTCATCCTCTCCTTCATATTTCCTTATGTCAAAAAATGTATCTAAGGGGGAAATTCCACATTCTGATTCTGTAATGGAGTCCTGGTTTTGAATATGTATATCATCATCTTTGTCCTCATATTGGCTCAAGAATATTTCTTTTAGATCCTCCCATGAAGATATACTTTGCACAGGAAAATTTTTAAACCATTCCCTTGCACTATCCCTCATAGATCTTGAAAAAAATTTCATAATGACATCCTCTAGATAAACTTGAAAGTTGACAATGACATTCTAGAATCATTCCATATGCTCATAAGCTGATTCAGTCCATTCTCCATGAAATTTAGGGATATGCATTATCAGTTTTATCCAATCGCAGGGGTAAGGATTTGGGTAGCCTTGGACATTACTAAAGTTAAAGGGTTTATCAATAATTGAGACAAAACTTGGAGGGCCATATGGGTTTTGGTAGATCATTGATATTTTTTCAGCAAATGGAAGATGAATATTCATTTGAGGTAATGGTTGTGGTGCATAAGTGTTCTACAGTGAATAGCACACATTACCTTCATTATCGAATTCGACTCCCAATTGTAGCATTCATTGTTTCAATTTTAGTGTTTTTTGCTTCTAGTATAACTATTGTTGTTCCATTTCTTCCAGTTCTTTCATTGTCCAATGTCTTCTTTCTACTCCACAACATCTATGCATTATCTATCACATTAAAATACAGTCGCCACCTACTTTTCCAAAAGTAGGAAAATGAAATTGATTGCATTGGTTTTCCCCCAGTGGAATCCCAAAACAAAATGTAAAATCTTATTGACTCTAATAATGGAATGGCTGAAAATCTTCCTGAGTAATCCCTAGCAGAGTCAGCATTTTTTTTGGTCTCAAAAACATAGGTTTGAACCATGAGAGGTTTCCAAGCTCTCACAATGCTTTTGGCCAACTAACAAGGCCAACCAATATTGTTGAACCTTTTGCTCTTAAGGATCTACTAGACCAAAGTGGGTGTACCTAATGAATGATGCATATTTAAAATTGTTTCCTAGTTGATCAATCTATCCAAAATGGCAAAGGGTAGTGGATAGATGAAAAACCACTACAACTAATCCTACTCCTACTGTATAAATGAAAGGTTTTTTGAATGAATTGTTTGATACAAATTTGTACCTCTAGGTTGAGGCAGATCAGTGCCTTCTATCCACATGGGCAATGGAGTCAAAAATAATGATTTATGTGTGTTTCCTTCTCTGGTTTAATTCAAGTTGTTAGGCACTTTAAGAAATGAAGTTATAATGAATGACATATGACTTCATTAATTTATGACTAGCATAAATAAATATGGAATGTTTTCTTACCAAATTCTACTTCAATAATCCAAAAGAAATCCTAAATCACTATGACTTACTTGAAGGAATTTAATTTTGACTTGCAGACACTAGCAAATAAAAATCACACAGAGTGGAGAAATACACCTTGATAAATCAAACATATGCTTGATATACTCATTTAGATGATCAGAGGACTTCAAGTTGGAGACAATTAGATAAGAAATATATATATATATATAATTATATCACAACAACCAAACATAGAATGGATTTCACCAATTCAAAATAATATGTCCATTGATTTTCTTCAAAAAGGGTCTGTCATTATTTACATTCGCAGTCCCTTCTCCAAAAAAAACTAACTCCTACAGGCTAATTACTATCTCCTCTTCTTTTTTTCCTTAACTGATTTTTCAAATAATTTATACATCATATCTAAAGAGTCACGACCCTTCACCTTTCTAGTAAAACCATTTGAAATTCTACAATAGAGATTTAAAATATTTTATTATGTTGCCTCTCGGAAAATTAAATATTTTTACAATAGTCGAGCTTTTATTTTTTCCCTTAATACTTTCTCTGCTTTTTCTCACCTGTGTTTTACCTTTACTACCATTTAATAATTCACCTTCGTAGCCTTTTTATTATCCTTACCACTCAATAGTGGTTAAATTTTGACCGACCCTTATATCATATCTCCCTATGGCTTTTCTGTCACCTCACTACCGTAGGCTTGACCTTTATCACTAGCGGTATGGAAGTTCTAAACATTCACTTTTACCCTCACTACCACATCTACTATCAACTAACCCTTTACCGCATTACCATGGTCACCTTGTGAACCAGTGGTGGTATCATGATCTTACCATCAGAGTCCTTCCTTCCCTCCACCACTCTACTGCAGTCTCTAACTCGACCATCAGCAGTAATGCGGTGACCATTTATTGCCCATCCTTAACCGTCACCCATTGCATCTCTATCCACCACAGCCACCACGGTCTACCTCCTAAGCATCGATGATACCACGGTGTGATTGATCCCAACTGCTACGTTCACCATTCGTTGCTTACCAACCAGCCACTGTGCTACCTCACTATTAAATACCTGTCTCCATTGGCTGCTAGCTTCTTACCGTGTCGGTTATCTCACCGCCACCGTGATACCACGATCAATAAATTGACTGCACACAATGTGGCAGTAAACACATAGTGCCCGCTCCTTATCCACCACCACTATACCATGATCCCATTGTGGGAGGCCACAGTAAAGTGGTAATTGATATAAAAATGAATATAAATGCAACGGTAAAGGTTATAAGCATATTTTATAAGGTAGTGAATGATTTTTTATGAAAAGATAGGAAAATGAGAGGTTTAAAATGGGAAAATTGCTTAGGTTTTTGATGAAATTTTGGGTTCTAATAGATTCCACTATTTCTTTTGTAAACTGAGTAACATTGACTGACATGTTGTGGTAGCTTCAATAGCTGAGGTGTAAGACACTCTCTTTATTATTAATCCACCTATAATCTACAATAGGTTCTTTAATGTTTGACTTCTTGGTGTTGGGGGCTAGGGCCTAGATGGCCAATGTATCCCACTGCTCACTGAGAGTGAATCCCTATAATGCTATGGTGTATTCTTCCTCAAAGTTATAGAGAGGTCTGTCATATATTTTAATTATATCAAATACAATTTCTAAGGATAAATACCACTCTGGCAACAAAAGAATTCAACTTTCCCTCACCAATTCTCTGCCCTCTTTAGTAGTTATTTCTTCTTATTTTTCCTTCATTTATTTTATTACCCAAGCTTGAATGAAAACATAAGGTAGCTCAAGTTGTAGGATCCTCTCCTTTGAAATTTTATTCACAAATTCATCCTTCCTAGCCTTCCAAACAAATTCCATGAAGGCTTTAGACTTCACAAAATAATCATCATCCATAAACTTTTTGCTTGCCTCTACCCTGAAATCATCTTGGTTATTTATACCGATGAGATCAACCTTGTTTAATCTCAAACCAAACTACTATGGCATAATATCTCTAGGTGGAGAAGGCATTCCTTGCTGCATTTCTTCTTCAGTCACCAAGATCTCTTCCTCAAAGTCTTCTTCATAGTCCACCAAACTTTTTTATTGAGCCTTTTGTTTCTTTTGAGGTGGATCCCTTGGTGGTGATGCTTATCTTGGTGGGGAATCAATATCAATGAATTCAGGTCCAACTAACCTAGGAGGGGATGGTCATGGCATCTTTGGCATTGGCGAGGGGACCCTTTTCTCTTCTAGCTAATAATAGGTAGTAGTTGTATCCTTTCCCTTCGCCTTATTCTTCATTATTATGAAAACAATAACTTTCTTTTCCTTGGGGTGCTTGTAAGATGGCCTTTCTTCCATTACAGGGGTGTTCCCCATATCTTCTTCCTCTATTGCAATGGAGTTTTTCTTTTCTTTAATTCATCTTTCACCCTTCAGGTGTCCAACTATTGTCTCAAAGTTCTAAAAAATATATTCTATCATTTTCATTTCACTAGGGATTTCAGCAAGTGCACTAAATTGTCGATCCTTTTCTCGTATTTCCCTGTGCATTTTATTAAAATCAATCCACTTTTATTTTCCATCATTCTGCCTCTGAAAATCAAAGATGTTTCTGATCACATCTTCTAGGAAAGAGAAATTATGAATAAATTTTGAGCTTCGGTTTCTCATTTTCAACCATTCCATGAATCCTTGAGGATGATGGTTGCTTTTTGTTGCTCTCTTCATTCCCTAAGGTTTAAAAATATCACTCATTTTATCCCATCCACCTTTAATCATTAAAAAATAAAAAAAACCAAGTGTATGAAGGGAAAAGGGTTCCCTTTCCTTGATCATTTAGGTGATTTTTTTATACATTTCCAAGTTTCCATATCACTTCAAGAAAACCAATTCTCTTGAGTACATCTTTGGGAAAGAAGTGGGGTGAGACAATCAAGCCACAAACTCTCATAATAGTATAGGTAGGATAAGGGATAAAATCCCCCCATTTATGATCAATGCCTGGATCAGGCCTCCTATCCTTGGGCCTCAAAAAATCATGCAAGGCTATAGGAATCCTTGACATGTTTACAATCAATACCCTCCTTAGCTTGGATGCAAACAAATTTTGAAATAAAAACATAATCAAACTTCTTGTCAGCCTTATCAATCACTGTAGTCTAGTATTGGATAGGAAAATCAAAATTACCCTCCCTCTGTTCCAATGTCATATGCTGAAAAAAATATGGGGCCCCTTTGTACAATAGCATATGCATAACTAATGAATACTAGAAGAATCTAAACCCATCCTTTCCTTGCTTCAATTTTACTAGGCCTTCATGAATCCTCTCTACTAGGTATCCTACATAATCATATAGTGTGCAATATGTGGGATGTTGGATATGTGTTGCCATGTACATATAGGCCATGAGCATGCCTATAGTAGGGTCATAACCAATAATTTGGCATATAGAGTGGAAATTTCTTTAGAAGTAAGATACAAAATAACTAATAGGAAAGGGTTTCTTATCCAATGGGCTCAAGTGGACCCTTCAACCACCAATAGATGCTAGATAATTTGGTAATATTGAGACCTTGAATGTATGCATGACCTTTTCATACTCCACCCTTAGAGTCTTCTCATCAATGGGCATCATATCCTCACTCCATTTAGTGTGTCTAAAGATTTCAACAATATCATCTCTAGTGACCTTGACCATGTCTATTCCATCAAATGTTCTTACAATCCTTGTGACTGGATCATAATTTGGAGCCACAACCTTCAATAAATTCACATCCATGTAGAAATTTGGGACTATCAACTTCCCAAAATCTAAGTTCCATGAGTTACCCACAAGAATTCCATAGTTTTTATTTTGATTATAGAAGTTAAATATTGTCCATCCACTGAACAAAAATGTGGCATCCTTAATCGCACTTTTCTTGTTGACAAGGCTCTCTGCGACTTGTGTACCCTAGAATAATAGTTGGCCCTTAGAATTTTTTAAGGTAGAGAGATTCAAGTGTTCAGTTAAGTCTTGAACTACGGGTCTGACAAGAGGTTTTGAAGCAGATGCTTCTCCCTTAGATGTGGAGGCATTAACTTTCGGTGCCATGACTCTAGGGTTTATTTTTAATAAAATTGAAACCGACGGCTTAGACAAGGGTTTGACATAGAAATAATAGGACCAGACATGCTAATTGTTTGGAAATAATGTCAAAATTTAAAATAAAATATTTAAACAAGAAACTCTACTGGAAGAAAAATTCAACAAACACGACCTACGTAAGTTTTGAGTAATTTTATAAGTGTTGGGAATATGTTGCACACATGCCCTGCCGAAGGTAGGGACCCCCTTTCTTTTGCTCCTAATGGGCTATTTTCCTCCCACCTCATTTCATGCACCCCTATTCCCTAGCTTAGGTTGATCATATGCCTTAAAACAACTAAAGTTCTCTTTGACCAAGTCCACCTATCTGAATTTTCTAAGTATTTTTCTTTTGCGGGGCCCCCCTTTTGCTTTTTCCTTGCTCATGTTGACTTGGTGCCTGCTCGCTTGCTTCACTTTTTCCTTCATTTTTGACTTTGGGGACAAGTCACCTATGGATTTGGGATGTTTTCATGATGCCTAAGTGAATTGCAATGGTTTAGTTAAGTTTTGGGAAGTTGCAGAAATTTCATTGTAGGCTATCGTCCCTCTATCACCGTGGGAACTTCCCTTGTGGGTTATCATCCCTCTGTCACCATGGGAACTTCCCTTGCGGGTCATCATCCCTCCATCATAGTCTGTGGAAATTCCCTTGCAGGCCATCGTGTGTGGATTTCCATGTGCTCATTATCATTTTCAAAAGGGCGACGAACCCTCCGACTTCCCCCTCCCAAATTTTTGCATTTTTTAAAATGAGTCAAATCTTAAGGAAATATGTCTTGGCACTCTTTCTACCCCTTTTCCCATGTACTAAAATTGAAAAATATCAAATTTACTAAGTTTTGTGAAGTTGTAGAACTTCCCTTGCAAGTCACCATCCCTTTGTCATCATCTGTGGGAATGTCCCTTGCGGGCCACCATCCCTCTGTTGCCATCTATGGGAACTTTCTTTGTGGCCGCCGTCCCTCCATTTCCATCTGTGGGAACTTCCCTTGCGGGTTGCCATCCCTCTATCACCATCCATGGGAATTTCATTATGGGCCACCATCCCTCCTTCTTCATTAGTGGGAACTTCTCGGTTAGGTTGTCATCCCTCTGTCGCCATCCATGGGAACTTCCCTTGTGGGTCTTCATCCCTCCATCATAATTTGTGGGAACTTCCCTTACGGGTCACCGTCCCTCCATCACTATCCATGGGAGATTCCCTTGTGGGTCATCGTCCCTCCATCATCATCCATGGGAACTTCCCTTGTGGGTCGTCATTCCTCCATCGTCGTCTGTGGGAACTTCCCTTGCGGGTCATCATCCCTCTGTCGCCATCCATGGGAACTTCCCTTATGGGCCACTGTCCCTTCGTCGCCATCCATGGGAACTTCCCTTGCGGGCCTTCGTCCCTCTGTCGCCATCAGTGGGAACTTCCCTTGTGGGTTTCTATCCCTCCATTGCCATCTGTGGGAACCTCCCTTGTAGTCCACCATCCCTCCATCACCATGGGAACTTCCCTCGTGGGTCGTCGTCCATAGGAACTTCCTTACGGGTCTCCATGTGTGGGTTTTCATGTTTGGATTATCGTTTTAAGGGTGGTCGATCCTTAACTTCCCCTCGCCTTTCGGGCCCTACATTCAATTTTTTTGTCTGCCTTTCATCCACCTTCCACCTTCCATCTACCGTCCACCTTCCATCTATCATCTGCCTTCCATCTGTCATTCGCCTTCCTCCCGCCAATCGTTCATTGTCTGCCTTCCAATCGCCTTACTAATGTTGTGGTCACCAGTGTCATCTTTACGGCTCAAGGTTTTTTGACTTCCCACTTCCCTACCTCCACATTGCTCCAGCCCTCAAAAGTGAAATCATCCCAAAATCTAATTTCTAAAAAAGGAAAGTTTCTCAAAATGTCAAAAAGGAAATTGTCTTGAAATGAGAATTTTCGAAAAATATAATTTTTTCCTGAAATAGATTTTTTTTTTCAAAGATGGATTATTTTTTAAATGAAAATGTTCCCAAAATTGATTTTTCTTCCTAAAATATGAAATTTTCCAAAAATGGAAAGTTTTTTTTGAAATATGGAATTCTTGATGGACTATAAATTGATACATTTTAATTTTCTAAATGAGGGAAATTTGTCATGTTTGGAGATCTAAATTATGATATCTTATGGCACAAGTACTTTTAAGGATGCTTGGGGGAATAATGGATCAACTCAATAAAAGCACCAACATACAAAGGGTGATGGAGGAAGTTGTTTTATTTCACCAAAATGATGATGATTGTCAAGAGATGTCCACCGAGATCAAGAGTAGTACATCCACTTTTTAGTTACGTAAATCTGCAAAAAAAATGCACTTAATTGGCTACAAGAATGTTGCAAATACATCAAGCAAAAGGGTAGCCTTTGACAACTTTCAGCTGCAGCAAAGCCAATCAACTAGAAGACAAAACTGCTACAATGTCAGGGTCACTAGATGACAAAATAAGATTAAGACAAAGTTTTATTTTAAATTCCTATATATTTGGGGGTAGGTGAATCCCTAACTTGTAATGAATCTGGGCCACACAATGTAATTAAATCCTAGCCATTCATTTGGGCTTTGGAAAACTATAAATAGGGGCTTGCTCCTCATTTGTAAATGGTTGGAGAGCTATTGTAAAGGGCATTTTTCAGCAATAGAGGGAAGCATTGCATGAATTTGGGTGTTTCTTTTAAGTTTGTTCATTATGTATGCATGGTTCAACTCCCAAGTTAGTTTAGTGGTTAGTTTCTTGAATGGCTATGATAATGGTGTTTGTTGTTATGGTATTTAATAAGTTTCCAGCCCATACTTTTGGCACTTGTTGATGACAAGTTGTTGTGAAAAGTTAGCCTAGGCTTGTTTATTTCATTGCTCTAACTTAGTTCAATTGTATGTTCATGATGTGCATGTACAATCTAAAAATCTATAGTCCTTAGAAGATTGCACTGGTTTTGTGTAGTTGTAGGATTCTCTTGGTCAAGCGAAACCCAATTTAGGAAGTTTATCTACTATAACAGCCACCATTGTTACTGTTCATTCATGCTTAGATTTAGAAAATCTCTCTCAACCCTTCTCCTTTTACTATTTGTTTTAGTCCCTTGTTAGAATAGGATTCAAAGCATCAAAACAATGTCATCTGATGAACATAGTGAGTTTTAGCTTGCTATTTTGAGTGGGCAGCCATTGTTCATTCACTTCCAACACTTTGAAACTCCATTTGTTTTCCCAACTTCCCATGCTTTTTAAACCATAAAGGCCGACCTTATGTTACCATCAAAACACATCAACCAACTAAGATATTCCAAGCATTGTCATGACCTGACACCCAAGAGACCTTGGGGTGCATTTCAACAACTTGTTGTTGGAGATTTCCTTTCAAGAGAGGTGATGTACCTATGAATTACCTATTTTGAGAAGTGCTAAAATACCCATCAACAGAACTGGCGCTCGAAGGAGGGAATGGCAGAGCTTGAGGCTACAAAGCTGAAAGAACTTTCAATTAAAAATATGAGATAGGAGATCTCCTTACATGCTGGAAAGTTAAAATCAGAAAATTGGAAGGCAAAGCAATGAATGAGTTGAAATGGAACAACATCTACAAGTCAACATCACTCAACTACATGCAGATTTAAATAGGAGATTGGGGCAACCATTTCAGAAATTTGCATTGGAAGACAAGTGCAAGATCCATAACACATGTAGACACAACGAATTGAATTGCCTAACTTTCTTGGGAAGAGTTGAGAGGGCCTTGCAGGGAGGAATCCTCTTTTGGGAAATATGCCAACCCTTGGCTCCTCTAGACCTAGAAGAGGAATTTGCTAACATGGAAGCCAAGGCCTTCAAGGAGTTGATTCAAGAACAACTAAGCCTTGGGTATGGACCGAACTTAGACGAAGTGTTGATGCCTAGATGGTGCAGATTCCATAACACACCCCTCTCACAATTCACTTGTCAATCATGTGCAGATTTTATCACCCAAGCTAGGAGCTATTTGGGCAAGTTAGAATAACCAACTATCAATGAAAAAGAGCCATCCCATGAGGCATGCGAGCTGTCAACATCTAGGATACAACATACCAAAGTTGAATCAAGAAGCTCCATAGAGGTAAGTGTTGGGACAACACACACTGAGGCTGAAAATTAAAAGGAAGGAGGTGACTTCCTTGGGACAGCAAGGAGCTTTTATAAAAGTTCAGTTGGAGGGGAAGTAGAAAATATTTTATCCATCGGTGAGAAACAATCCTCCACTTAGGAAGAAGACCATCCCACAATTGAGAGGAACTTTATGGAAGATGAATCTACAACACTATTTACTAGGACAACCAACAAAAATGTTGAAGAACATAAAGAAAAAGAGGCTAGAGGCCTTGGGGTAGTACAAAATGACAATGAAAGAATAAGTGAACAAAGATTAAAAGACTTTTCCTTCATAGATGATAGTAATCAAGCATTCGAAAATGAAGATTTGGAGGAGTGGGAACAACTACAGGTCATGACTGTCTACCATAAAACTTCCTTCCCAATTGATGATGAAGACCTGGTAGTGGGAAGATATAGTGAGCTTGTTTCAAGACTCACGAGGGATTGGTTGTAGCTGAAATTCCAATTGGAATTGGAAGTGTTATTGTTGCCAAGTTGGTCTAGGCTTCATGACTTGCCACATTCAGAGTTCATTTGTGAACTATGCCAAGATTGCATCAAGCAAGTTAAAGAACAAGTGGGGCAGCCAAGTGCACCTCCACCTGCGGTTGCTTCAAGGATTAAATTAGAAGTCCAAGGGCTGGAACCAAGTGACAACTTAGCTGAGGGCAGCCTCCAAGAAGATGTTGGGAAAGTAATGGTGGGAGAACATCAAGGTCCCGAGCCTTCGAATGATGAATCAAATCAAGTGGGAGAACCAACCTTTGAATATCAAGATCCTTTCCCTCTTAAGGAACATTTATATGCCATAGATGATAGGCTTTATGAGGAATCAATGGAGGGAAATCATATAGTAAATTTCAGCACCCTTGATGAGGAACTATCAATTGATGAATTCTTTCCACTCGGAACTATACTTTGGAGGTATGCCAATGCTGAGGAGGAATACATTTCAGAAGTGGGAAGTGATGAAGATATACTACCTAAACCTCTAGATTGTGAGTCATTGGGGTTTTTGGATTGGAAAAGGAAATCCTTCTCTGTCTACAGTAATGATGAACAAGAGGAAACAAGTGAACATTGTGATGAAATACATGAACTCCAAAGAGAAGAAGATAAAGGAGGGGGTGTTCTAATGGCTGCCCACAAGTATGATGGGCCTAACCAACTACAAGCAATGACTGGGAGTCCTTCCCCCATGATTATTATTGATCCTCTTACATGTTCAGAAGGCTACAATAGGACAAATTCATATGTGTCATCTTCCTATGACAATGAACATCATAAAATTAAGGTCAAAACCTAGAAAAGGAGATGGGACAACATGCTGCCTCTTGAAGATAGCAATTAGGTAGAGCCATGGACTACAAAAGATCAATAGGATGAAGTATATCTCTGTGAAGAACAACCAATCGAGGTTTTGGGTCCCATTGGTAGCTCTGAAGAGATGTTTGTTTCCTCGTTCTCCCAACCTTGTGCAAGCCCGAGATCAGGTAAAAGGATCCTTGCATTTGAAAAAATTTCTTCACAATTTGTACTGATTCATCAATTTGATTGTGATCTGCATATTTTTGATGCACGAGGGATGCTACACCATACATTAAGTCCACCTAAGGCTTCCAATGCAATGATCGATGATGCAGTACTCGCTCTCAACTATCCAATACAACTACCCTCATGTGACAACATCCGAGTTTTTATCTTTTCCTGCTCCTATGAATATTCACAACTACATTTATTATTTTGATAATGGTAATGAGGGGAGACAAACTTGTTAATGGATTAACCATGGGTTTAATGAACCTCCTTAGCTACTGATTTTTCAGAACTATGTGATTAAATTTGAATGTTGTAATGTTAAACTTATTTTTTTTAATATAAGGATAAGTTTTCATGGCTTAGAACTATAATGATCACTCACCTACTTGTGCATGTGTTACGAAATCCAATGGGTGTGAAGGTTGGTTTACCTTGTTTGAACATGGTCCTTTGTAAATATCTTTGTACATAGTTGTTTTTTAGTAATGTGTATTTATGTACATAGATTTTCTTGCCAAATTTTGTTAGGGTTAGTTGGTTGGTCATAGTTTAGTTTCTTTTCATTTCCATGTTTTCCGCTTTGTCTTACCCACTTTGGTTAGTGTAGGTGTTTGCTTCCCGCTTGCTTTCCATTTTTCTTCCACTCTATTGCTGCTTTGCTCGAGGTTCCTTTGATTTTAGTTGGGAATGTCCATGCACACAACAACCATTTTATTTCCTAGGGTTGTTCTATGTATTTCTTTGACAAACTTTAATCAATTTTTTAGAGTGGATGGTGAGGGTCTTTTGTTAGTGTCAAGTGACTTGGATGTTTGGTTTGAAGGGGATAAGTCATTGGTTGATTTGACTCGGATGTATTCTAAAATCTTACATATCTCACATACTTTAAGAAACTAGTGGTTCCTATAGGTTCCTTTGTGAAGTCCAGTTAAGTGAAAAATCTAAAACTCTACTTCAGCGCCACTGTGATTCTCAACCCTAATTACAAGCTTCATTGCTTGCAGGTTGAAAATAAAGAAGAGAAAATAAAATCAAAAGAAATAAAAAGAAAGAAAGAAAAATGATGAAAATAAAAATAAAGGAAATTCAACTTTTAGGAGGATACGAATAACTCTATTGGGGCTATGGATGCCTACCTAACAGTAGAGCAATGTTTGGGAGAATCATAGTGACAACCTCGTCGGGGATATGGATACCTGGCTGGTAACGAGTAAATGTCTCAGATTCTTTTGAAGTTAGAATCAATTACGTAGCTTAACTTGATGGATCTTAGGTTCCTGTAGTGGCTCAAGGATAGGAATTAACTCAATTGCACACACTTGGATTTTTTTAGCATACTGAAGGTTGGGTTAGCTAGTGGTTTTGATCCTTTGAGTGTCTGATTTGTTTTCCCTAGCATGAGGATTGGAACCAGAGATTCTAGGTCAATGATTCTAGTTTGTCATCAAAATTATCTAAAGCATTTCCCCAACAAGTCATCATTTGTTGTGCATATTTTGCACACACACCCCACCAAAGGCAGGGACCCCCTTTCTTTTCCTCCTGATGGGCTATTTTTCTCCCACCTTGTTTCACGCACCCCTATTCCCAAGCTTAGGTTGGTCATATGCCTAAAAATGACTAAATTTCCCTTTGACCAAGTCCACCTATCTTAATTTTCTAAGTCTTTTTCTTTTGCGGGGCCCCCCTTTTGCTTTTTCCTTGCTCTTGCTGACTTGGTCCCTGCTCGCTTGCTTCACTTTTTCCTTCATTTTTGACTTTTGTGAGAAGTTTCCTATGGATTTGGGATGCTTTCATGATGCCTTAGTGAACTGCTAATGTTTCATTAAGTTTTGGGAAGTTGCAGAAATTTCATTATGGGCCACCATCCCTCTGTCGTCATGCAAACTTCCCTTGTGGGCCACCATCCCTTTGTTGCCGTGGGAACTTCCCTTGTGGGTCATTTTCCCTTTGTCTACGTCTGTGGAACTTACCTTGTGGGTCATCATGTGTAGGTCATCATGTGCTCATTTTCATTTTCAAAAGGGTGACGGACCCTCCGACTTCCCCCTCCCAAATTTCTACATTTTTCAAAATGAGTCAAATCTTAAGGAAATATGTCTTGGCACTCTTTCTACCCCTTTTTCCACATGCTAAAATTGAAAAATATCAAATTTACTAAGTTTTGTGAAGTTGCAAAAGTTCTTTTGTGGGTCATTGTCCTTTCGTCGCTATCCGTGGGAACATCCCTTGCAGGCCATCATCCCTCTGTCGCTGTCCATGGGAACTTACTTTGTGGTCCTTTGTCCCTTCATCGCCATCTATGGGAACTTCCCTTGCAAGTCACTGTCCCTTCATTTCCATCTACGGGAATTGCCTTGTGGGTTCCCGTCCCTCCATCTCCGTCCATGGAAACTTTGCTTGCAGGCCACCGTCCCTTCATCACCATCCATGGGAACTTCCCTGGTGGGTTGTCATCCCTCTATCGCCATCTGTGGGAACTTCCCTTTTGGGTCATCTTCCCTCCATTGCCATCCATGGGAACTTCCCTTGTGGGTTTCTATCCCTCCATCTCCATCCGTGGGAACTTCCCTTATGGGTCTCTATCCCTCTGTCTTCGTATGTGGGAACTTCCCTTGTGGACTGTCATCCCTTCATCGCCATCCATGGGATCTTCCCTTGCAGGCCGGCGTCCCTTTGTCATCATCCATGGAAACTTCCCTTGAGGGCCACCATCCCTTTTTCACCGTACCTCCATCGCCATCCATGGGAACTTCCTTTGTGGGCTGCAGTCCCTTCGTCGCCATCTGTGGGAACTTCCATTGTGGGTCATTGTCCCTCTGTCACTGTCTGTGGGAATTGCCTTGTGGGCCACTATCCCTCCATCGTCATTCATGGGAACTTCACTTGCGGACTGGC
The DNA here is from genome assembly GCA_007115665.2 of Sequoiadendron giganteum. Lineage (NCBI taxonomy): Eukaryota > Viridiplantae > Streptophyta > Pinopsida > Cupressales > Cupressaceae > Sequoiadendron > Sequoiadendron giganteum. Next base: position 288,540,910 of record CM021101.1, on the reverse strand, counting down.
ATCCCTCTATCACCATTAGTGGGAACTTCCCTTGTGGGTTGTCATCCCTCCGTCGCCATGGGAACTTCCCTTGCGGGCTACCATCCCTCCATCGTCATCCATGGGAAATTCCTTGCAGGTCGCCATGTGCGGGTTTTCCTGTTTGGATTATCATTTTAAAGGTGGTCGACCCTTAGCTTTGCCTCGCCTAGTAGGCTCCACATTCGGTTTTTTCATCGACCTTCCATATGCCTTCCGTCTTTTGTCTGTCGTCCAGCATCCGTCTTTCACCCGCTGGTCATCCACTACCCATCATCTGCCTTCTAGCCGCCTTCTGGATGTTGTTGTTGCTAGTGTCATCTTTACGGTGTAAGCTTGTCCGACTTCCCAATTCCCTGCCTCCGCAGCACTCTGGGCCTCAAAAGTGAAATCTCCTTGAAATCTGATTTCTCGAAAAGAAAAGTCTCTCAAAATGTCAAAAAGGAAATTGTCTTGAAATGAAAATTTTCCAAAATTGGAAATTTTCCTAAAATGAAAATCTTTCTCAAAATAGATTTTTTTTGAAATGCAAATGTTCCCAAAATTGATTTTCATTCCTAAAATAGGTAAGTTTCCAAAAATGGAAAGTTTTTTTGAACAATGGAATTCTTGATGGACTATAAATTGATACATTTTAATTTTCTAAATGAGGGAAATTTGTCATTTTTGGAGATCTAATTTATGATATATTATGGAATAGGTACTTTTAAGGATGCTCTAGGGAATAATGGATCAATTCAATAAAATCACTACCATACGAAGGGTGATGGAGGAAGCTATTTTATTTCACCAAAATGATGATGATTGCCAAGAGCTGTCCACTGGGATTAGGAGTAGTACATCCACTTTTCAGTTACGTAAATCTACAAAAATAATGCACGTAATTGGCTACAAGAATGTTGAAAATACATCAAGCAAAAGGGCAGCCTTTGATAGCTTTCAGCTATAGCAAAGGCAATTAGCTAGAAGACAAAACTGTTACAGTGTCAAGGTCACTAGATGACAAAATAGGAATAAGACAAATTTGTATTTTAAATTCTTATATATTTGGGGGTAGGTGAAACCCTAACTTGTAATGAATCTAGGCCACACAATGTAACTAAATCCTATGCATGTATTTGGGCTTTGGAAAACTATAAATAGGGTCTTGCTCCTCATTTGTAAATGGTTGGAGAACTGGTGTAAAGGGAATTTTGCAGCAATAGAGAGAACATTTTCATGAATTTGGGTGTTTCTTTTAAGTTTGCTCATTATGCATGCATGGTTCAACTCCCAAGTTAGTTTAGTGGTTAGTTTCTGGAATGGTTGTGATAATGGTGTTTGTTGTTATGGTATTTGATGAATTTTCGGTCCATGCTTTTGGCACTTGTTGATAACAAGCTTTTGTGCAAAGTTAGTTTGGGCTTCTTTATTTCATTGATGCAGCTTAGTTCAATTGTATGTTCATGATGTTCATGTACAATCTAAAAATCTACAGTCCCTAGAAGATTGCACTGGTTTTGTGTAGCTGTAGGCTTCTCTTGGTCAAGCAAAACCCAATTTAGGAAGTTTTTCTACTGTAGCAACCACCATTGTTACTATTCATTCATGCTTAGATTTAGAACAAATCTCTCAACCCTTCTCCTTTTACTATTTCTTTTAGTCCCTTGTTAGAGTAGCATTCAAAGCATCAAAATAATATAAAATTTGATGAACATGGTGAGTTTTAGCTTGTTGTTTTGAGTGGGCAGCCACTATTCATTCACTTCCAGCACTTTGAAACTCCATTTGCAGACCCAAATCCCCATGCTTTGTAAACCATAAAGGACAACCCTATGTTACTAGCAAAACACATCAACCAACTGAGATATTCCAAGTATTGTCATGACTTGACACCCAAGAGACCTTGGGGTGATTTTCAGAAACTTATTGTTGGAGATTTCCTTTCAAGAGAGGTGATGCACCTATGCATTACCTATGTTGAGAAGTGATAAAACACCCATCAACAATAATCAAGGAAGTGATTTTACTTATTGGTTTTGTAATGCTCAAAACCCTAATTATGACATTGAACAAGCTTGAAAATCACAATATGAACTCCTTGAATATGTAGAATGCTTGTAACAATTTGTAATTGTGCTTTAAGCAAAGTTTAATGGCTTTAAAACCTTCCAATTTGACAGCTTTGTGTCTTGTCCACTATTATGGTTCACTTGCATGAACCAGAATGGCTCATTTTCATTCAAACCCAACTTTGAATGTTGGCCATTGATTGCACAGTGAGATGGACTAACAAACGATCCAGATTAAGTCAAAAGCATTTGAAAATGCTGACTTTGGGCCTCTATCATCACAAACCAATAAAAAATGAGCTACGTGGCTAGGTCACCAAGTCACCTATGGGCTCCACCATGTATTAAGTTCTAAGGAAAATTCCATGTTTCAACTTCCCCACTCTCTATTGGTCTTAACTTGTGTGCAACTTATAGCAATGAGGAGGCAAGGAAGGGCTAAGATTTAATCAAAATCCTTCAATATGTGTGTTCTTTACCTTAAGACTACTTACACACGTGCATAACTTTCAAAAATGACAAATGATCAAGATGAAAAGATCCGGTTCATCTTTAACCACATTCTTTAAAATGTGCCTTTAGTAGCACGGGTCTTAATATTTATATCCACACACAAAAATATTTCATTAATATTTCCACCATTATATAGTCCTTTGGATGGCCCTGATCGCTCCACATGGCATCTCCCTACTTCCCCATTTAGAGATGGGAGATGAAGGTGGGTCCCCCATGGGATGGTAGGAAGCAGTCAATATTGACCCATGTCATCCATCCTCGACCATCTATCTCACCAAATAGAGTTTTCTCTTCCTTCAAAGTCTAATGGATCCCACTGACAAGGGGAAACATGTCATCGACTCACCATTTCGTGTGATTATTTTAATGCATATTAAAATTGAGCAGGGGCACAGGGAGTGGTCAAGATTTGATCCTCCAGATCCGATGGCCATCTTAACACTTATATTTGCACGTGCCAATGATTAATAACTTAAAAGGTGGACTGATTAGGCAAATGATAGGAAAGGACATAAAAAATTAGGATGAGACTTAATATTAATTCCTAGACTTAGGAAAAGGAAAATATTTAGAAGACCTGCGACCCATAAGATATAAAGTGATGCTTATATCAATTTGAGGGGAAGATATATGTCAATGAAAAATTAGAAAATTGCAACGGGCATTTAATAGTTAGGATTTTTTGATGGTTTAAGAAACACCAAAACCATAACCATGACAATGACCAAAACCCCATGTCCTAACACTCAATTCAAACCAAGAAGAGAACCAAAATTTGTAGAATTTCAATAGTGGAACACAAGATTTTAGGGGTTCTACCACATTTCTTAGTGTATAATACTTTCAGGTGTTCCTCTTTTCTAAAACATTTTATTCTTTCTCAAAACATTGAATTCTTGTTTCCCTTCTTCCCAATCAACTCCACTAAGATGGATTTCTTTCCCCACAAGGTAATCCCCATATCTTCTTGGAACCACATTTTTTCAATTACATAAGACTACCATGAGTTCTCAAAATTTAGTTCATGTGTTCAATCATAATTGACCTCAACATAGAGCCTATTACCAACAAAATGATAAAAGATCAATGGGAATGGCTTAAGAGCTCCAAAAATAAATGTGATTGGTTCTTCAGGATTGATTGCACATTCATCAAGGTCCATGGCTTGAAGGATGGTCCATTTTGGCTCTTGCGCACACTCATGGATAGTGTCTTAGCTCTGGAGTTGGCTCGCCAGCTCAACATAGTATACTCAACATACAACATGGGTCGTAAGAAGAGGGCTAGGTATGATGTCCCCTTTTCAAGAGGAGGCATTATAGTTAATAGAAGTGGAAATAGGAATCTTCTTACATTCAAGTTGAAAGAGCTGGCCTTGATCAAATTAATGATCCATGTATCTATGACCTAGATAGCTACATAAATGCTTTGAAGATTGGCATCCCTATTATTCATGAACCCCAACCTTATTTCAAGGACAATATGTCATTGAAGGATGAAGACCCATAATTTTTTTTTCATTTATTACATTCTTCTTAGATTCCCACCACCCAGGGGAGTCCTATTTGTTGGTGCAAATTTTTGAACTTGAAAAGAAGATGAAAATAAATTTCATGCTAAAACTTGAAGCCCAAGGCTGAACTAGTACAAAGATGGACATCTTCTGGAAATACATCCAAGAAATCAGAAAAACAAAGGGTAGTGTTGGCATGGTTGACACTAATGAGAAATTAAAATGATCCTGAATGGGTATTACCTTGAGGATTCTTGGGATGAAGAAGAGGGTTCAATCGAAAAAGAAGAAGGGATCCCCTCAAAAAAAGAGGAAGACAAATATGAGATTGAAAGGCTATATATGTTACCCCCTCTCCAAAAACAATAGGAAATTACTCAAGAGTGGCATGAAGCTAGCACTATATAGCTTGGCTCTAAGGAAAAACTCCCCAACTCTCCCTCGAGCCCTAGCTAAAAAGAGAAAAATAATTGACAAGGGAGGAGAAGGTGAAACTGAAAAAAGAAATAGGTTATAAACCATCAACTGGTTTTTATTTTCTGCATGGTGTGGATGAATCCTTGAAACAAAAATATGCTTCAAGGGCAGCCATTGCTGAGAAAATGGGCTACAAACATGGTGGTCTGGGCTCAAAAGGATAGGGCATGTGGAGACTACCTGAAGTGACCTATAGGAAGCCCCATGTCAAGTCATTCCTGGGTGCTGATGAAAGAGCCCTAGGGTATTCAGGATTAAGAGACATAGTTCAATTTTTGGAAACTTCAAAAACCTCTCATTCAAACACAACTACCTCCCATTATTACATAGGCATCCCTAACCAATGACCATGAGGTATGTATCTCTCCTCTCCTCTCTCCCACATCTTCTTTCTATGTCCCTTCAATGCCTCTCGTAGTCTCCTCGATGATCACCACCCTCACAATCCACCATGATTCTGCCACTTTCCACCCCTATTGAACCTTCATCTACCATGCAAGTATCCATTGCAATACAATCTCCACCCACCCCTCTCTATGGGATCCCATCGTTTTTTCCATCCACATTTATCACTCTCTAGTTTGTTCCTAAAGGAACAACATCCACTGCTTCACAAAAAAAATTGATTGTTCCTTTCAAGTTACCACAAGTATTCCCCTTTGCAAGGGAGATTATTAAATCTCAAGAGAAGTTTCATCAGGAGTAGGAGACTATGAAGAAATCCTAAGAAGCTTAGGAAAAGAAAAGAAGAACAAAGGAGGCCATGGCTCTAGTAGCAATGCATATGCAAACCATTTATGATCATAAGCAATAGGCTCTATTGATCACCCAAAAGACATCGATGATGACCAAGCCCCAAGCACAAATGCTACCCACAGACTACTTAACCTACATTATTGGCCTGAACCTCAGCCAAGCAAGGTTGGTAGATAAAGTAGAACTCATGAAAGAAATGTAAAAGGTCATCACAATGGAGTACATCAAGTCTAGTTGTTGACTAGAAAAGAAGGATCAAGCGATCACAAAAATGAAGGCCACAATCGATCGCTACAAATCAAAAGTTAGAACTAAGGATGTAGACCTTGCAAGGATGAGATTCGGTCTACTGAGCCACATCACCACTGGAAGCTTCCAAGTGGAAGTTAATTAGAGAATCCAGTTGAAAATATATGTAGCTGAATTGAACATTGAGTTGGATGGTTTGAAGGAATAGGAAACCACCAAAAATCAGCTACAACAAAAGGAAACTGAGTCAGTGTAACACCAAAAGAGCCTTTCAGATAGATGCAACAATAAGTGAAGAAAGAATCCCAACTCAGGGACTAAGAGATTCAATAGTTGAAACTAGAATTTACTAACCACTCTCAGACCATAAATATTCTCCTAATGGTTCAACAATTGTATGTATCCTATTAGGAAAGGATTAAAAATGTGGTTACACACTTGAAGCTAGCACTTGGATTCATTACTAAGTCACAGATATTGAGTACTCAAGTAAGCACATCTAATGAGTAGAACCTTTCCTTTGTATCCCCAGGGGTCAAAAATTTGTAACTTCTAGTGTAGAAGTTGCATAGTGTAATAGATGATGTGCTTCAGGCAGCAAGAGTGACTGAAGGTAGGGTACTGGTAAGGTTAATGAATTATTTAGATGCAACAATGTAGCCACAAAATTTAAGACATATCTAGATTTCTTGGAGTGAGTACTTCAAGATATTAAGGGACAAATTAAACATATGGTCTAGTTAGGACTCCCCTCCCCATTCCTCTTGGACAAAACAGTTGTCTCTAAGGATGAGATAAAGGGGTTGTTGGTCATGAAGCAAAATGACTAGTCAATTTTTATAGACTTAAGCTAGGCAACAAATGTTTTTAAAGTGGAGACTATTCTACAACCCCTCACAAAATTCGAGTTACAAATGAGGGTGGTTGTGCAAAGCTTAAGAAACATCTCCTTTAAGGAGATTATAGATTTAGATAGATTTTTTGATGCTTTGAAGAATAAGGCTAAGCCTTATGAGAAAGAATGGGCACCTCTAAAATCCACCCTTCAAAAGTTGTGAGTATTGCGGGCTTCCCCTTTTTGTAGCTTTCCTTATTTTTGTGTGTATCGAATATTTTAGGTTCTCCATCTATAGGTAGATTACCCTTGTAAGTCACCAAAACTCTTGATCAAATCCATTCTTTTGAGATATGTGCCTTGACACCTTATTGGAGACACAACTCTATAAGTTAGGCAACCAACTCTGACCTCTTTGTTTCAAGGCCTTATTAGGATTCACTTATTGACCTCCCCCTTCTAGTGACACATGGTGCCCCTGTGCTCACCCACTACATGAATTTTTCAACTAACTTTTGAGACAGTTCCAAGGTGCCATATAGTGTCGTCGATGTTGTTGGTTCATTAAAGCGAGAAGATTCAAAAATCTCAACATTTGTCTCTGTGTGGCATTTTTGTGTGCTTTGAAGAGTGAAAGTGTCCCTTTCATGGGAAAAGCATGTGAAATTTGTCAATTCCACGAGTAGTTTGAGTGGGGCATGCATCAAAATCTAGAGGTTGCTAAGAATAAAGGTAGATGTCATGCTTGAGATTTTCATATCGTAAATGAGTGTGCACAAAAATGTTTCTAATAATTTATTTAGTATTCGAGGCTCCATTATGGAAGTGAGTGTGAAACTCCAAGTGTCTTCAAGTCTCTAGGTGTCATATTTTCTATATCTCAAGAGTCCTAGCCATTTAGAGTAGCGACACCTATATATTTTGATATGTTACTTTTGTAGAGCGTTCCTCTTGGTAAGATTTTTGTTAACAATTCTCCAAAGAGAAGAGCATTGTAATCTTTTAGTTTTATAATAGAGATAGAAACAACTTTTATTTCATTTTCAAAGACCTTAACAAGTGACCCTTGTAGGGAGGATTGAATATTTTTTATTGTTCCTTTAGGAATTTGTAATTTATTCTCCACCCAACAATGAAGAGGATGTAGTTTTTTTTGTGAGGCTATGTGAAATTGATGGTTATCTTTTTCCTTTGATTCTTCACTTCTATAATATAAGATTTTGATTAATTTCATAGGATTTAAATCATACAAGTTCTCTTTTGAATTGTCTATGATATTTGAAGGTTTTTATCTATATTATGCAAGTTAGTAGTGAATGCAAAAGTGTTTTTTCTGTATCACCTTAGTTTTATTTCATTTTTCCTACATTCCTTATCTCCTTTTCCTCCCAAAGCATTTGAAGAGTTCTAGATTCTAATATCAGAGCTTGTTTCACAAATAGAAAAATTAAGTCCCACGTCTATGAACTTCCCATAAGATGTTGCTTTCCTAGAGAGAAGGTTTTAAGAATCAATATGCAAGTTCCTTCAAAAATTTGTAGCTAAAAATTTATATGTTTCTAATCATATTTTTAAAATCAATTTATGTCACTTTTTGTAATTTGAAGTTATAAATTGAACCTTATTTTTGGAAAAGTGATGTACATCATTACCAAACAAGGTTTTATTTCTCTCAAACCATTGTATTTCAAAAAGTTAGCTAAAGTGGTTAGGAGGTAGTTCCTAGGTAGTTATATGGTGGTTATCTAATGAATCCTATATATACAAGGCTTGTGTTATTTTAAAGGGAGATTTATGGAGGAAAAACTTTGAAAATTACTTTTCAATAAATTATATGAAGAATTTTGGTTTGACACTATGTATAGATGGGTTTTTGGAATTGTATAATTTAAAAAAGATAATGAAGAATGATTTGGTTCATATGATCTAAATTTATTCATGTGTTATTCTTACTGATTTCTCATTTTTAAAATCAATAATCCCTTTATGTGGTTGTGCAAACCATTGGTAAATCCTGCAATTGATGTAATGAGCACACTCATTTATTGGTTAAAATCTGTTGAACCAACTTTTCTCCTCGTATGTTGAGATTTGTTACACTTATTTCATTATCATTGCACATAAAAACATTCTTTGTGATGAAACCTCTTTGAAATTTTTTATGCCTTGTGAAATCCTAGTCTGTATTTGTATATCTACTACTAAGGTTTCTATTATGAAATTTTCTTTATTTTTCCCTTTTCCTTTATGTAATTTTTGGTTAAAATTATAAAAATACCCCAAAACAATCCATCATATTAGGGAGCTTCCAATCTCAAATGTGGATGAATATTTCTATTATATAATGATCTCTCCAACTATTGGAATGTTTTTCTACTTCCATTGGGTGAGTCCTATAGCATTTCAAAATGAGAAATATGTTTACCAATAGATATTTTCTCTCTGCTTGAAATCGAAGTGCTGGTGTATTTTATTCCTTGGATATCTAAAGGTTCCTTCCCTAGAATAAAGATTGATGACATTGTTTGAAAAATAAATCTAGAAATAATGGTTTGGTATCATGGAATTTGAAGTCATAACTCACAATTTCTTGAATCAAAATTGATAATGAAAGCAACAATGAATATATTATATTTCTATGTACTCATATGAGGAAAGGCATGTTATTGATGAGTCCAAGAAATTTGACTTCTTGAAGATATTATAATGTGGCATACAGCTTGCTTCAAATAAGACTCACTCATCTTTTCTTCAAGCATTGCACGAGATTGAAGAAAAAAGTGGAAAAGAAACACATATTATTTATCATGATCATGAATCCTTACTAGAAAGAAGTTGTTCATCCAAGGATAAAGAAGATTTTATTGAGATATATCATTCCCTAAATTGGAAATCAATAAAAATGATGGGAAGAATGGTCCTTCTTTTGTCTTTGTTGCTCAACATAATCAAATTCTTGATGATCCTAAGAAAAAATAGTTTTTGAAAATATTATATGATGCCATGCCACTCACTCCTAATAAAGTACACCCTTCTCTACATCCGACATTAAAAAATATTGAACAAAACAATTAGAGATAGAATTACTTTCTTAGTGATGAACATGTTTATGTTTAAATGTCTTTCAATTGAAGGATTGAAATAGGTTCATCAAAACATACATCTACCATGGAAGATGAAGCTATTATATTTTATCCTAAGAATACATGTCAAGAAAAAGTGACGGTGATAGGAAAAGAAGGTTGGAATAGTGCATATCATCAACATTTGTGAAGAATGCAACTACAAAGAAGAAATATTTGATAAACTTCAAAACAAGGATCTTAAGTAAGATATTAAATTCTTAACCAACTCTCATGCAACCCAAGTTTTAAGTGAGTGATGAAGAAAAGATACATCAATATGAAGATCATAAAAATTCCATTCCTAGTTGGTGTCTTGAGCCTTCTATGGCAAAGAAAAAAGTATCCCTTTACTAAATTCCTTACTTGTTTGGGCCCTCCTTGTAAAACTGAGCTTAATGGTGCCTTGATTTAGTGTTGTAATGTGTTTGACATATTCACATTAGGTCTTGGGCCCTTGTGAACTAGAAAACTTAATATTTCCTTATCTAGAGTGCTGTAAAGTGTTGTAACACACTTTCACACTTTTCTAAGGTTGTCATCAATAATTGGGCTTCTTTATGCTTTAAATGTCGTTGTTTTGCATCCACTAGACTCATTTAATGCATGTTTTCAAGGATGATCTCGACATAAATCAACATCCAATCATAATTCAGGTGTTTCCAGGTTGTGTGGCCTATACTTAGTGATCTGAGACTCATACGCCACCTTGGGTGTATGAGTCCCACCTAGGTTTATGGGTCTCGATCTTGATTTTACACCTTTCTATGCATTTTTTAATTTGGTCCCATAAATTATTCCTAATGGGACTCATATGATACCTTGGGCATATGAGTCCTATGTGGCCCAAAATTAAATTAATTCATTCTTGGTAGGATTTTATCCTCCTAGATCTGATGTCATCTTGTAGTGTTGTAATTTTGGGAAGTCTTTCATAATTAAGTATAAATACAAGTTTATTCCATTCATTTTACACCTAGCAAGTTGAATGAGAATCCTTATAGCAAAGTTGAGTTCACAAGAGAATTCAAGTGTTTACAAGAGAATTTAAGAGTCTTCAAGAGTAGATTATCAAGAATTTTAGGGAATTATTCAAGCATAAAGCATCATGTCAAAGTCCTCATGCATCATGTTTGTTTTTTAGATAATAATTATGATATAAGGTTTTCCAAGCTAGAATTTCATTCAAGATCTACCCTATTCAAGCAAGAGTCAACATCTACATTCATTGGAGCCATCTCACATGTGTGCAACACTTTATTTCTAGGAGGTGGTGAGTTGCAACATCTTATTTTCAAGGTTTGATTACCAAAATAGGGTTTGACCAAGGTAAACCCATTTCAACTAATAAAACATTTTCCCCTCTCTTTAGTGTGTGATTAATAGGTTTAGATTAAAGCCACATTGAAAAGAAAGTTTGGATAAAATTTTCAAAGTGTCCAAAGTTGTCAAATTTGTCACCTTGCATTGGAGATACTTGGAAGACTTCTAAAGGTTGCAAATTAGGGTTTTAGATCTCAAAATCAATCAGGAAGTACATAGGATACCTTGAAGACCAGATTCAAGTTTTGAAGTTTTAGAAATCCCTAACTAGAGTAATATGCCACTTCTAGCATATGATTCCCAGTTTAGGTCAATTTTTCAAGTTTTTGCAGTTTCAAATACCCATTTGCCAGCTTCTTGTTTTTGCATAGAAACCTAGATCTAGGATTGATTTTCCCAACCTAGCATATGATTCCCAGTTAGCATTAAGGTCACTATTTTTAGTATTTTAGAGCTACATTCAGTCATCTTCAGATTTCCAAGTGTACACATTTTATCTGGAAGCTTTCTATTTCTTTTTACATGCATTTCTAGGTCATTTAGTGAAATATTACATCACATTAGGGTTAATCATTACATCTTGCATTGAATTTTTATTTCCAAGTCCTAACTTGGTGGTGAACCCCTTGCTTGTTTACAATCAACCCCTAGGACAACCTTATTTCAAGATCTCATTCTCTAGGGTCTTCCTTCAATGAGATAATTGGAAAGTGGGTTGTGTTGTATATTCTAAACCATACAAAAGCACATATCCACCAATTTTCTATAGTTTCATTTTGGTGAAATGGAATTTAGGACATCATAATTGTAATTTGGAGTGAATTATTATCCTAGATCTTGATTGCATTAACATTTCATTAGGGTTTGCATTAGTTAATTGGCATTCTAGGGTTTCAATTTTTGCATTAGTGAAAGTGCATATAGCTTGCATTATTGCACCTCATATCATTGAAAATCATACAAAATCTACATTTTCACTTAGGTTACAGATCATACAACCTAAAAAGCATAAAAATAATTGAATATTTTTGAAAATTTTGAAAAAAACCCCGATTGGGACTCATACACCTCTTTGGGGGAATCAGTCCTAGTATAGATTCTACACTGCAATTTTTAGAATTTATAGCTTTTTTTTTGTGCTCTAGTTTACTGTTGATACCTTTTTTATTTTAGTTTATAGAGTTTTTGTTATAGTCATTTAGTTGGTCTTATCTTATATTGCATTTGCATTCATTTTGCATGATCATTTGGTGTCCTATTGCTAATACTATAGTTCAAGACAAATTTTGAGACTCATGTCATCCTGTGATACAACAATAAAGATATATCTTGGGTTGTTTGGCTCTTTCACTCCTAGTATTAAAACTAGTACACTAGGTATGGAAAATATCCTTAACAACTCTTTGTCTTCAAGTAGTGTGATGCATGTTGAAACAAGGATTGATAGTTTTCTGCAAGAAAGCATAATCCAAATTCATGAAGATTTAGTAAACCTACAACATCAAGTGAAAAATGAAAACATTTCAACTACTGCCATCCCTACCATACATAACATTTATTGCATGCTTGAAAGTGAAGATGAACTTGATAGGTTGTGAAAAACATAGTTCTAATATTCGGAAAACACTTCCCCTCAAACAATATTTTTCCTTTACCCACAAGAAATTTCACAAGCCAATGATGAATTCAAATTCCTCCTCCAAGAACAATTTCCTCTACCTATATCAACCCTCAAGTCACAACAACAATTAAAACAACTAGTAATGTGAATCTTTCCACTATTTCAGCTAGCATCTCTAGTTCCTTTATGGCATCACATGTCATATCTCCTACCACCTTACCACCTATAAGCACTCCATTCACTTTCCCTTCAAACACATACACACCTCCACCATTTTCACCTTCGTCTCAGAACACAAGCAATGACCGTCTCATAAATCAACTCTTTTGAATGGTTTAATCCCTTCAAAAACAAATTTCCACCATCAACCAAAATCAAAATGGCCCACCTACATATTATGTCAAAAGAAACCCATTATCTTTGGAGATATTGCAAAAACCGATGCCACAAGGTGTAGAGGTGCCTAGATTCGAGAAATATGGAGGAAAGGGAGGTACTTCTAACCATGTTAATGCTTATACCACCTTATGTAGTGACTTTGTCCTTGATGATAAAATCTTGGCTAAGATTTTCCCTAGGTCCTTGAAGGATACTGCTTTAGAGTGGTTTTCTTCTTTACCAAACAACTCAATTCAATCATTCAATGAACTTGTTGAGGAATTTTTCAACCATTTTCAAGTGAATATAACTCCTAAAATGACCTTGTTTGATTTAGTTAGATGCAAGAAAAAATAAGAAGAAAAGTTTACAAATTTTATCTCATGATATCAATCTATTTATTCCCAAATCGATGTCAAGGTCCCCGATCCTCACCATCAAAAGATGTTTATAGAAAATTTGCAAAGTAAGATACAAGATAAACTTACCATGATGAAATTCCCCTCCTTTAGGAACTTGTGTACTACCCTCCATGATTTTCAAAATTCATTTAGCAATCGAGATTCAAAATCCACCTCTAGCCTTATTGAGAAGTCCAAGCAAGAAAACCAAAACAATTCTCAACCCTTTAGAAAACAGAATACAGGTTTCCTTCAATTCAATCTCACTCCAAAAGAAGCTTAGAATTCTAATAACCAAGTAGCTACTATTAAAGCCACTATACCCTTTGGAAATGGGGACTAGAAATGACAATTCACTCCCTTACCCGATACCCTTCACAACACAATGTCACAACTCCTATAATAGAATATGATTACCTTGCCTCTTGTTAAGACTCTTGATCCTAATAAACCACTACCCATAAACTATAGACCAAATTCTTATTGTCATTATCACCGAAAAAATGGAGATGACATGGAACATTGTAAGCGTCCTAAACATGTAGTGCAAGACCTCATTGATTCCCATCATCTTTTCATTGGAGGTGTTAGTGATGAAGGAAATAAGTCAGATGCCCCTCCTAACCAAAACTTGCAAATTTTTACCAACCCTATTCCCAATCATAACATTTCATTTGTCAAAGCTAGTGAAACTGTAAAGAATGATGTGATGAATGTTGATATGGATGATGATAATAATGATACTATTCAACATGACACTATAGATAATGATCCTATGGATGATATGATAGGAGTGATAGATGTCATTCCTCATAAGGGTATAACTAAAAAGCCTCTTGAGATTGATTTTTCCTCTAAAGATATACTTAAGCATGCACCTGATGGTCCTCTTTAGTACATAGCCAGTTGAATCTATGACAAGCCAACTAATGGGATATTAATAGATCCCATTTGTGGAGAGAATGTGATCACTGAGGAATTCTTACTTCTACATGAGCTCTATCAATATATATATGATAAACTAAAAGTATTGATCAAGATGCACAATGGTTTTCCTTGCCCTATGATGGGATTGATCACTCTTCCTTTACAAATAGGATCAAAAAAATTAGATAGCTCATTCTCGATTATCTCAAACTTAGACCAATTTTGTGTGAAGCTAGGCTATCCATGGCTTCACTCCATGAATGTGATCCCTTTGATTGTACATAAATGTTCAAAATTTTCCTTTGACAATGAAATTTTCACCATCCATCATACAACCCTTTGTCTTCTCGTGGAAAATTTTAATTAGATTTCTTTTGGGCCAAGCCTATAGAACCTATCAAACCATGAGAAGACTTATTTTTCAAATCCTATCAAAATTTCAAGGAAAATAAAATAGCAGAATTATCCCTTTGAAACATCCCTTAGCCTACAGCTAAGCCTACCATCCTTGATGAAACCATGATTGAACATAAAGAAATTCCAAATAACCAAGACCAACCTAAGATAGAACCTTCACCTAATTGCTACAAAAGACCAAGAGATAATGAAAACAATCCTATCATGCCTCCTATAATAAATTTTTTTACAAAGTCAAAGAGAAAGTGGTCGAACAACCTCTTGTGGTTCCTTTCATTCCTCTCCTTGGGGAAGAAAAGAAACCTATGGTTGATCAACCCGCTCCTACACAAATGTAACTTGAAAATAGAAATAAAATAAATAGAGGTACTAGAGAGCATAGGCATATATTTTGTTCCCTTTCTCATAGGTTACATGAAGAAATAAATAAAGAAAATCAAGATCCAAACTCAAATGAAGCAATGCATGATGAGTCTACCCCGGCCCTAAAATAGAACGATCCTATAATACAACCACAACAAGAGTTAAACCCTTCTTTGGATAATATCATTCAACGTCCTGTTGTGATTAATTTTGATGATGCTGAGGAGGTTACTAAAATTGATGAAGAAGTTTATAATGAATTTAATACATTGTTTTTCTCTTCTATGATTTTAAATGACAATTCTCCTAGGAACGGTGTTGAACTTGTTAATGACCCTAGTTCAGCACTTGATATTGTCCTTTTGGCTAGTTTTTTTCCTTCAACATACAATGAACATGATTGGGATGTAGATGACCTACTTTAGGTTGACTTGCATGTTCCCGACTGGTTTCTTTGCATTATTTCTTTTTCTTTTGTGTGATTGCATGTGTGTAATGTAATCCCTTGTGATGTTTTGTTAGATGTTCTCTCTTTTTGTGAAATTCCTCTATTTGTACCTTCATCCTTCCATATTTCATAAATATTTTCTCTTTCTTGTGTTTTCCTTTTGGGGATGATGCAAGGCATCGAGACATTCATGTATCTTCCATGTTGATCCAAAAGATTTTCTTTTAGCATCTCTTTTTCTTGTGTTTTCCTTTTGGGGATGATGCAAGGCATCGAGACATTCATGTCTCTTCCACGTTGATGTGAAAGGCTTTTTATTTTTTTTCACTTTCTTTATGTCATTCTTCCAATTCTATGAGTATTTGGGGAGTGATGACATTTTCAAATTCTCTAAAAACATTGTAGCAAGAACATATCCCAAATCCATAGATCCCTTATGTGTGTTTGGTGTTTTCATTTTAGGGGTAACCCCTTTTCTCTTTTATTTTGCATGTAGTAGCTTTATTTGGAAACATATGACTTGGTGCATAGGGCTTTCCAAGTTAGCTCTCATGTCTTCTTTATTGTCAGAATTTATCATTTTATATTTTAAAGTAATTTCTCACAACATGGTGTTTAGAAATTTCTTTAAAGTGGGGACATACATTGGCATTATTCTTTTTTTCATGGTTCATGGTGTAGTCTTCTTATTTCATGTGATGCATTTTTTTGCTTTGTGGTGACACTGGGTGCGATGTCATTCTAGAGCATGATCTCTCTTAGAATATTATATTCCTCTTAGTGGCTTGATATGACACACTGCATCCCCTAAGCTGTGAATCTTTTATTCTTTGATTGGTCCTTTCTTTGAGACATTAGGCACAATGTCCCCTAAGTTAAAGACCTCATATGAACTAAGCAAGACTTCTTTGAATGCTATTTATTGTTGCATTTGCATTTTTCAGTTATATGGCCACCTTACATAACACACTTTGCATGCCTATGGAGCCATCTTGTTTGTTCATCAGTTCCAAGCATACAAAGGTTTGCTTGCCTCATGAAGCTCAAAGGTCATTTTTAATTGGCACCTTATCAAAATTATCAGGAGATATAACTTTGGTATAGATTTTCGGGAAGCCGATCTAAGGCATGATGTCCCCATAGCCACTTACAAGCATGTGTGTGAGTACATACCAACCATGAGTGTATGTGTCTCACTTTATTGTATTACTCACCTAGCAGATAACATGAAGTTCTACTGCCTTAGAGTGAGCGTGCATTTTTTTGGAAAAAACAACCTAGATATGATCTAGATCGCGATGGACAAATGGTTGAAGCTTGATCCACCACTATTTTACCTTTATTCTCTTATTTTGTCTTTAGTAGTGTATGCTTGTTCCTTGTTATTTCTCTTTATATCATTATCATGTATATTATTTTTTTCCTATGTTGGTTTGCCATGGGATCTTGATCCTAGGGGCTTGATCACCCCTCTTGATCGATGTCATCCTATCTTACTGGAATTGACACACTTGGACCCCTCTTGGTGTGTGTTTTTCTACTTTAGTGTGATTTTGAAGCAAGTTCAACATCTCACTAAAGAGGGGGCTAAATGTGGTACTAGAAAAATTATCCCTTTACCTTTCCTTGCTTGTTTGGACCCTCCTAGTAAAACTGAGTTTAATGTTGCCTTGATTTAGTGTTGTAATGTGTTTGAAACATTCACATTAGTTTTGGACCCTTGTGAACTAAAAAACTTAATAATAGCTTATCTACAGTGTTGTAAAGTTTTATAACACACTTTCACACTTTTCTAAGGTTGTCATTAAGAATTGGGATTCTTTATGCTTTAATTGGCCTTGTTTTACATCCATAAAGCTCATTTAATGCATCTTTTCGAGGATGATCTCGACATAAATCAACATCCAAGGATAATCTATGTGTTTTTAGGTTGTGTGGCCCATATTTAGTGATTTGGGACTCATACACCACCTTGGACATATGAGTCCCACCTAGGTTTTTGGGTCTCGATCATGATTTTACACCTTCTAAATCTTTTTTTAATTTGGTCCCATAAAGTATGCCCAATGGGAATCATATGCCACCTTCAGTGTATGAGTCCCATGTGGCCAAAAATTAAAATTAATTCAAATTCTTCATAGGATTTTATCCTCGTAGATATGATGTTGGCTTGTAGTGTTGTAATTTCGGGAATTCTTGCATAATTAAGTATAAATACAAGTCTTTTTCACTCATTTTAAACCTAGCAAGTTGAATGAGAATCCTTATATAAAATTTGTGTTCACAAGAGGATTCAAGTGTTTAGAAAAGAATTTAAGATTCTTCAAGAGTATATTATCAAGAATTTTAGAGCATTATTCAGGCATCAAGCATCATGTCAAAGTCCTCATGCATCATATTTTGTTTGAGCTAACAATTGTGATGTAGGGTTTCATGATTCAAGCTAGTATTTCATTCAAGATCTATCCTTTTCAAGAAAGAATCAATATCTACATCCATTGGATACATCTCAAACATGTTTACAACACTTTATGGGTAGGAGTTAGTGAGTTGCAACATCTTATTTTTTTCATTCATCATTCTCCATTCCTATTTAATTTCATTGCAAGGTTTGATTACCAAAATGGGGTTTGACCAACGAAAAACCCTTTCCACTAAGAAAACAAAATTTTGCCCCCTCTTTAGTGTGTGATTTGAAAGTTTAGATTGAAGGCACATTGAAGAGAAAGTTTGGAGAAAATTGTCAAAGTGTCCAAATTTGTCAAAGTTGTCACCTTGCATTGGGGATACTTGGAAGACTTCTACAGGTTGCAAATCAGGGTTTTAGATCCAAAAATCAATCAAGACATGCATAGAAGACCTTGAAGACCAGATTCAAGCTTTGAAGTTTCAAAAATTCCTAATTGGACTAGTACGCCAATTCTAACACATGAGTCCTAGTTTAGGTCATTTTTTCATTTTTTTATAGCTTTAGATACCCATTTTCTAGATTCTTGTTTCTACATAAAAACCCAGATTTGGGAATGATTCACCTAGCCTGGCATATGAGTCCTAGTCAGCATTAAAGTCATTGTTTTCAACATTTCAGAGCTCCATCTAGTCATCTTCAAATTTCCAAGTGCACATATTTCATTTGGCACCTTTCTATTTTTTTTTACATGGATTTATAGGTCATTTAGTGAAAGATTGCATCATATTAGGGTTAAGCATTACATCTTACATTACATTTTTCTTTACAAGTCCTAACATGGTGGTGAACCCCTCATTTTTTTACAATCAGCCCCTAGGACAACCATATTGTAAGATCTCATTCTCTTTTGCATTGAGATCTCTAGGGTCTTCCTTCAATGAAATAATTAGAAAGTGGGTTGTGCTCTATGTTCTAAACCATACGAAAGCACATATCCCACCATTTTTCATCGTTTCACCTTCAAATGATTATTTTCTTAATAGAGAGGATTTTTTTATTCATTTATCACTAGGAATTGAAAAAGAAATCTCTTTTGATGAAATCAAAGATTCAACAACTATTGAGAAATATTTCACTACCATGACTAGAGGAAAGGCAACCAAAAGTGAACCCTTCTAGATTTATTATTTTTCTTCAACATTGGAGGCCTTTACCTTTGAGGATATTGATGAACATTTGATAATTTGTGTATTTGATAGTGAAGTTAAAGATCAACTCAATTTGAAAGAGGATGAATTGAATCAGATACCCATTCTTTGTGATACATGCAACCTAAATATGAAACATTAATTTTTCTTGATGAATATTATGATAAGGAATTTTCAAAATGGAGGTAATAGATAGCCTAACTTTTGAATCTTTTCATTTTGAAGACATATTTTTCCAAGCTCTAGAACCTTCATGTGAATTTTCTAATTCATAGTCTTAAATGCATAAAACTGAAGTGAGAGATGAAGAAATGAGAAAACAAATGAACAAGTCTAATGAAGTCAATTTAGAGGATGATTTATCTTAGTCTCTTATTTCATCATCTTTGAGTAAGAAAATGTCTTAACTTCACATAGAAAAGAAAAATATTATAATCAAAGATGACCAT
The DNA here is from genome assembly GCA_007115665.2 of Sequoiadendron giganteum. Lineage (NCBI taxonomy): Eukaryota > Viridiplantae > Streptophyta > Pinopsida > Cupressales > Cupressaceae > Sequoiadendron > Sequoiadendron giganteum. Next base: position 288,521,428 of record CM021101.1, on the reverse strand, counting down.
GTGCCATTAGGATTTGATAGTCAACAACTTGATTTAATACCTAAAAAGGAACTTGTTTCCTCACTTCATAAATTACATGAAGGTTACCCAATTCATGGCTTGATTCCTTTCATCCATAAAATCAGAAGAATTTTTAGATATAAAGTATTGCTATGTTTAATAAGAGGTCAAAATATGTGACCAAGACTTTATACAATAGTATTGTTATTATTTAAGAGGACTCATAGACCTATGATGAGAAATGGTTATTTAGTCTATTGTTCAAAAAAATTTCTCATCTCAAATATGTTGGTATGGTTGACCTACTAATCTTACAAGTGCTTTATAGGTTCATGTCCCTTTTTTGTAATTTATCTTGTTTCTCTCAACCTATTAATGGATTTGTATGATCATTCGAGAGAAAATTGAGTTAGGCATACCTACCATGAACATATACTAAGTATTATTTTGTTTGAGTTTGTTCACTTTTTTTCATGTCCTTTGTCCATTTACCCCAATTTTGGATTGTGTCCTATGTCTCATTTTAGTCTCTTTTGTTGTTTCCCCTTGACTCTATCAACCAACAATTTAGGAATTGATACCTTGCAAAGATCCTAGGTTTGTTTTGTATATTTTTCAATTCTTGTCCCTAGTTAGAGCCATTATTTTACCTCTATTTAAACATGCTTAAATTTTTAAGATTTATGTTCCCAAAATATCTAAATAGTTAAATCCAATCTACAAATTCCTTAGGTATTTTCAATGCAGTAATTATGGATTTGATCATAATTATAAGCCTAAATATTTTGTCATAGATAATTTGAGTTATGTTGTTTCCAAGTGACTCAAGCTCATTTATATCAAATTAAAATCTCTCATGCTAAGTTTAATGAAGGAGTTCATTTGTCTAGTTTGAGTCTAGGTGCAATTACAAAAATTGGTGAAATTTGTAAAAACAATAAATTTGAAAATATGTATGAGCTAGTATAGATTATTTTAATGGGAATGTTCCTAGTTGTATTTTGACCAATGTGTGGGTAAACCCACAAAAGTGGTTTACAATTCGAGTGAGGAAGGAAAAGTTGAAAAAAATGACCCCATGCAAAAAATGTTGCTTTTAGGGGTTCGAATGAACTATTTGGTTTGAGCGAACCAAAATAGGGTTCGCTAGAACTCAAGTTTGAGTGAACCCATTTAATGATGGGGCCCATCATTCTCAGTGAAAATATAATTATGGAGAGGGGGTTCAAATGAACCATGGTTAGAGAAAAAACCTAGGGGTTCGCTCGAATCCCCCTTTTCCCCCCTTCCCCCCCTCATGGACCAAAAAAGTTCAAAATTTTGTGCTTCGAAGTTCAAGTTGAGGATGAAAATGGAGGAGACTTCCCACACCCAACTAGTTGATGATAGTCCTTAGAACGAGCTATCCAACAAATATAATTTTAATATGTATTGGTTTTATTATGTATTCAATTTTTTAGTTTTATTAAACATAGGTTTTTCACCGAAAATCAAGCTCTCTGTTCTGCACATGTGGGAAAATAGTAGATTATCAGATTTTTTTTTTTTTAAATATTAGTGCACTAGATATTGAAGTCCTTGATAAAAATAAAATAAAAATTGAATTTCATTACATACAATTTTTTTTTACGTTGTATACGGTTCACCTATGTCTGAATTGCAATTGGTTTGACTTCGAAACTTGATTAAAGAAAAAATATTCAATAAAAAACTATGAGACCAATTGCAAGCACTAGATATCAGAGTTACAAATCTAAATTCAAAAGTATTAGAAATTATATCCTTCATGGAAAAGTAGTTATGTTGTATATGGTGAGCGTCACTCCTTAAAAATGTTGTTTGCTGAAAAAAACAAGTTTTCAAAGGAGATGGAAAAAGAAATGCAATTTGATTCCAATTTTTTTGAAAAATAAATATTTTGAATCTACAGAAAAAATTTCACAAATCACTAGTTTGTATCATCTTTAAATTCCTCATGGTTTAGCCGCTATGGGTGCCTAAAAGTGAAGATTTAGTTAGAAAAAAATATTTCATTGTCCAGTTTGGCCAATAATTATAAACCAGTATTGTGGGATCACCCGTGTCTAGTTTTTGAGCCATGAAGCTTCATGGATTGTGAGATATTAAAACTTCTATTTTTATGCATGAAGTGAAAATTATTAGATATGTAATTTTAGGAGACTTGGAAAAATATCACTCACAAGATTTCATTGTATCAGTTTTTTTGATAATGTGGTAATTTTTTATCCAAAAATATAGTGTTGGTACAAATTTCTCATGAATTCTCTATCAGTGAGCTCACCAAATAATTTGATTTTGGATGTATAATGGTTTTTCATATTTTTTAAGAGAATTAAAATCTTTCGAACCATGTAATATTATCCAAATATGTTTTTTATCATGGTATGTATGTTTGGTAAGTCTTCATGGTGGAAATGTTGATGGATGGTGGCTTCACTTTTCCTGGTTATCATGTTGATCAATTTTCAGATGGAAAGATCATTATAGATTATTTCGGTAATAATTCCTCCTAATTACACTACACGATCCATTCATTTTTATTCTTTTGTGTTTCTTTTACAATGTTATGTGGGATGTTTTCAACAGATGCTTTAAAATTGGAGTTGACTCATCCTTATCTTGAAGGTATGGAACCTAAGGAAACAAACAAAATGGGTAGAGACTATAGTAGAGGAGTGTGTTTCTTATGGCATTGGAAATTGTGTTGTTTGTGAAGGAATTAAACTTCATAAGAATGGGAAGCAAAAAAACAACTTTGAATCCATTAACCTCAAATGTATAGTTCGAATGGTTTGAATCTTTCAAGGAGTGTGTTTTCAAAAGTGGAACAAGGTCTAAAGATATGGAATGCCCCTATGTACTTTTTAGAATATAATCTAAGGAAAATTTTAACTGAATGCATGAAGCAAGAAATTTATAATTTAAAAAATATGTTTGCCTAACAAGTGGTTCAATCAAGAAATTTAAGCAATCATTGACCTAGTAAAGAGGTGATGACAAACATAGTTTATCTTCTAGTGTCATTGCATAAAGTTTGGGGAGATAACAGAGATAGTGGATGAGGGTTCTCCATGTAAGTGCACAAATCAATTGTTATATTAATGTTTGAGGAGATTTGGATTCCATTACGAGGATGTTAATAAATATTTTAATTGGATTAGAACTAGTAGTACCACAGTTCCAAGTTTTCCACTTTGGTTGACCATCTGATGAATTTAATGGGTTGTTCAATCTTTTAAAGTAAATTCAAAACTTTACAAATTCCAATACAATCAAATTAATAAATATTAACCTTCTTTTTCACTAATCTAAAAATCCCTTTGCCCTTAATTATGATGATATTTTTAGATTATTATGGATATCAAGGTGGTGAGAGTCTTGTAGATTAAGATGAATATTCCAAGGATACTATAACAATATTATATCAACAAATATTTCCATAGAAATTAATCATTTAATCATGAATAATCTAGATCCTTTAGTCCAAGACCATCTTAGCACTACCTACCCCTCAAAATAATATAATTACCTACCGTTCATCCCTATGGTAAGGGAAACACACTATTAAATCATATCCTACTAAAAATTAAGGATGTTAAGACTACATACCTTATAACCATAGGAACCAACCTTCCCCAAAATTATTCTTGAACACTTGCATAGGAGAAACCTTCTAATTCAAATGAAATGCATGTCTAATCCTCATACATTAAATCCATACCCTTTAAGCCATACATCACATATCCCTCATGTATCCATATGAACCCTAGTCCATTCAACCTTTTCGAACCTAAATAGTTAAACTATCTATCAAACTATCCTCCTTCCTCCAAATACCTCTTGATCCCTATTAATAATATTTCATCTAAAACTATAATCCATAATTTCCATTAAGTCCCTCATAAAACCCTATATATCCCTATACTTCCTTAAAACTCCTTAACCCTGAAATTATCCACCTATGCATATTATTCTTATCTCTTAACCCTCCCAAGTAATTATTAATCAAACTATCCATTAATAAACACAAACAATAATCCATTATCCAAACATATTAAGTTTAATCCATATATAATTCTAAATCCTAATGCATCAAAAGTCTCTCACCCCCTTTTGATCCTAAACCCTTGAACCATCCATAAATCTCAAGTAGTTCATCATCAATTACACCTTGCATAAATCCATAATAATCATAATCACAATCCATCAACCCTCAAAGACCCTAACCCATTCGCCAATGAATTTCCTAACCCAACTGACCCATGTGTTAACTAGATCACCAAGAAGAATCTATTCTAGCACAAGAAAATCCTTCAACCCAAAACTAAATATAAAAACAATATGTTCTTGAGAAACTCCATGTGTTAAATAAGAATTTGGAAACATTCTCCTCTTTTGTAAGTCCACTATCACCTAAATCCTTAAACCCTACCCAAAATCCAATCAATCCATTAATTATACTAAAAAAAATCAACCCAATCTAGCTAATAATGATGTTTTCCAAGGTTTTCTAGGAAGGAATCATAAATAAAAACATGAAGTATAGGAATTGTAAAACAACCGTAAAATAACATGTTAAGGTTATCCAAACCCCCTATCATTTTTATTCCTATAAATATATCTATGTAATAAGTTGAATGAAGTAAACATAGACCTTTCATTATACCCAAAAGATCTAAGATCTATTAGTCCCATAAAATACAAAGATGTATACCACTTATCAATCTTGATATTGATATACTATATCTAAGAGAAAAATGATCAAGGGGATACGAAGCTTAAAGGAAATGCACCCAAATTTCAAAACAAACATCAAAATCCTTATTTAATGCATGATAAAATATATCCACGAGTAACTCAAGGTCAAATTTCACCCTTGATCCTATTAATCCTAAACAAGCACAATAATCCTAGAAACCTCCATAAATCATATCTAAGAGAAAATAACCTACCCACTGAGCTTAAATACCTTTCTTTAGCTTGGTCTTCTTTCAAATGAGAAAATTGAAAATCCCAAAAAACCCTACATATATGATGACGCGTTTATATTTTATTTCTAAACTATGATATACCCCATATTAAATTAAATGCACAATATAATGAATTATCAAGGGAAATGACAAGGCCTTGATGAGCAAGAAATCGTTGAGCCTATTTATGTTTATACAAGCTAAGGATATTAAGCCCTAATATAAAATATGTGTGTGTGGGTAAGCGCACACAGATGGGAGACAAAAAAGCAGTCTTAAGTGATCACTTTTTTTGAAATCAAGAAAGACTGACCTTGGATGACAAATTGAAGATAGTTACACTCAAAATTTTAAGATTCAACAAAAAACATAGTCATAGTGCTTTGAATCTAATTTCTAAACTACTTTTTTTTTTAATGGTAGAGATTAAGGGGCTACAAAAAAGGGGGGCCACACAAATTGGTCCTGATTTTTTTTAAACATAACATAGTGTATAATGTGGCCCCATAAAATGTTAACCTTTTTTAGTATTTCAAAAATTTCTTCGGTTATACATTAGATAACACCATGTATTTTATCCCTAATTTTTTTCTAATTTTTTATTTAATATATAATTTTTAACTAATTTTAAAAGTGGACATCCTAAAAAGAAAAATTTGAGTGTTCTACCTAAAATATTGAAAACTAATGAAAACACTTTTTTTTTTAATATGTGTAGAATGGATTATAGTTTTAGAAATGTAATTTAATTAAAATTTCAATGAATGCTTAAAAAATAAAGTGAAAAATACCAAACATTGTTTTTTCACAAAAAATAGATACACCAACAAAATAAATTAAAGATGAAAACCTGAACATACTCATAATGTGAAAAAATTACATGGTTAGATAGAAAAGAGAGAGATTACCATTACCATGGTTTTTCTTTACTTGAAATTGAAACACATGAAAATGTGATGGGGAGCATGCTCAAGATTATGTCAATTGTTTTACAATTATGTCAAATCACATAATGCGAGCATATTATAACATGTTCACATTATGCTCTATTCAAGATATTTATGTATGTATGTGTGTATGTATGTATGCATATATGTATATATGTATATATCTACATGTATGTATGTATGTATTCATGTATGTATGTATGAATTGGTTTATGGTTAAGGGTAAACTATGTCTATTTAGGGTTTAGGGTTTAAGGCATGAGATTTATGCCATATGGTTGAGGGTACATAAGGTTTAGGGTTGAGGGTTGAGGGTATAAGGTATGGGGTTAAGGGTGTAGGGTGTAGGGTTTAGGGTTTAAGTATAAGGTTGAATGATTAAGGTATAGGGTTTAGGGATAATATTTAGGGTTGATGGTATAGATTTAATTTTATAGGGTACATGGATTAGGGTTTAGGATATTGGGTATAGGGTTGAGGCTATTGGGTTTACAATTAAGGGTAGAAGGTATCTATTTAAGGTTGAGGGTTTAGGGTATAGGGATTATGGTATAAGGTTGAGGGTATAAGGTTTAGGGTTGAGGGTTGAGGGTATAGGGTTTAGGATTTAGGGTTGAGGTTATAGGTTTTAGGCTTTACAGTTGATTTATGGAGTTTAGGGTTGAGGGTTTAGTATATAGGATTTAGCGCCTATGATTGAGGGATAATGTTTAGTGTTGAGGGTACTAGAATTTAGTTTATAGGGTATAGGGATTAGGGTTTAGGATATTGGGTATAGGGTTGAAATTATTACATTTATAGTTGAGGGTATAAGGTATATATTCAAGGTTGATGATATAAGGCATAGGGTTTAGGGTAGAGTGTATAAAGTTTATGCTTTAGGGTTGAGGGTATAGGGTTTAGGATATAGGTTTGATAGTATTGGGTATAAGGTATAGGTTTTAGGGTTAAGGGCATTAGGTATATGGTATAGGGTTGACAATGTTAGGTATATGGTATAGGTTTTATGGTTGAGGGTGTAGGGTTTAGGGTTTAAGGTATATAGTTGATGGTTGAGGGATAGTGTCCAATGTTGAGGTTACATGGTTATATGTATATGTTATATGATATAGGGTGTAGGAATGAGGATACTAGGTATAGGGTCAAGGGTATTGGGTTTATGGTTGAGGGTATAAGGTATTCATTTAGGTTTGAGTGTTTAGGGTATATAATTTAGGGTATAAGTTTGAGGGTATATGGTCTAGGGTATAGTTTTGAGCGAATAAGTTATAGGTTTGAGGGAATAAGTTTTGGGGTTGACAGTTGACGGTTGAGAGTGTAGGGTTTATGGTTTAATTATAGGGTATAGGGTTGAGGTATAAAGAACATGGTTGAGGGTATAGGGTTAAGTGTATAGGGTATAATTATTATGGTTTAGGATATTGGGTATAGGGTTAACATATTGGATTTATGATTGAGGGTAGAAGGTATCTATTTTTAGTAACAAAAAATGTACTTTACATTTTCACACTATGTTTGGATCCCTTAATTAATGTAACTTAATTAAGCTTCTAATTGGACTAATTATTAATTTACAAGCATAATTAACTACAATTTTTGAAAGGGGAATCATGATTTCATTAATTTAATTATCCTTTTTAACACCCTAGAATGAATAGGTCCTAGCAATTTAGGTTAGGGCGGTGAATGGGTCACCTTTAAGATCACAAATTAAAATTTTAAACATGTTTTTGGTGGTATCTTAAAGGTCTAAATTCAAATTCAAATGTTGGCTTGTAATGTTTAATTTTTCAGAAATTAGAAAATTACATATAAAAGCAAGGTCTTTTTATCAATTCAAATCCTAGCACAAGAAAGAGATCATTCCAAGAGCTAATATTATTTTCGAAAGTGTTCAAGAGTATATTTCTCAAGAATATTTTCAAAGTTATCAAGCATTATGCATAATTTTGGAGCTATCATTATTATGTAGGATTCAAGTAATCAAGTATCAAGATCACATCATCAATAAAGCCATTTCATGCAAGATCAAGACCTTGGAGAGATCTACTAAGTTTCAGTCCTTCAAGGGTTCAAATCATGGGTTTGATGAGTTGCAACATAACACTTTTTCATCATCATTCCTTTCATGTTTCATTGTTTCAATTCAAGGTTTAATTACCAAAACAGGGTTTGACCAAGAAAAACCCCCATTCACCAAAAAAAAAAAATTCCCTCTTGCAAGTTTTATAGATCTTAGGTTGAGGAAGGATTGAATATCTATCAAAAGAAAAATTACAAAAGTATTCAAAGTTGCAAAAGTTTTCAAAGTTATCATCAAGCCTCGAAAAATCACATCTAAAATTTATTTCCAATTTTTTGACTGTGAAACTTTGAGGAATTAAGGGTGTAGACATAGGACTAGAGGATTGTGAAAGAAATTTTTCAACCCTTGTAGCAAGACCCATTCTCCCTTGGGTGAATGAGTGCTAGGATGACACTTAGCACAATATTTTTATCAGAGGTGCATAAAATCAAGCCCTTCTCAGATCTATAATTTCTTTCTGGATTCTATCATATCAAGGTTTAATATAGTGATTTGATGTGCTACATTGCATATTTTCATTCATATATTATTTTTAATTCATCTCTCAATAGTTTTTTTCTAACTAATTTACCCCATCCTAAATCATAAGGAAAATAACAAGATCTCCACCAAGGTTGACTCACCTAGGGGTTGAAAGCCAATCTTTCCCTAGGGGATCTCTTTTCCCTAATGAAATAGAGAATATTTTTGCATCATAACCCCTTGTTACAATTTCATATTAGTGAACCTATTTCCTTATGTTTCATTTTGGTGAACCCAACTATGTACATAAAAAATTCTAAATTTTGGAGTCCATTCAAACCATAGATCTAGGATTTTCATTAGTTTTTATTGCATTGCATTAGTTTTCATTTCATTTAGTATTGTTAAAATTGCATCAATTTACATCTCATTTAGGGTTTTAAATTTGCATTTTTTCATTGTTTAAAATCTAAAAATATATTAAAAAAATTGCATGTATATTACATTAATTTTGCATAGTACTTGCATATTAGTACAATTTTAGTCATTTAATTAGAAATTTTGGTCAAAATTGCATTTCAAAGAGTGTCATATTGTTCATCATTTATCACTAAATTCGCTTGCATTTGGACACTAAAATTTGGAAAAACCTATTACAAAAACCATAGTTTGCAACCTGAAACAAAAAGGACAATTAATAACTCATAAATTATATTTTTCATTTTTAAAAACCTTGTACAAGGACCCATTCGCCCTTGGGAAAATGAGTCCTTGAGGGTCCATGAAAAAATTTCTTTAGAATTTTTGTGGTCTTCTTCATTTCCCAAATTCCCTGGTAAACCATTTTTTTAGCCTATCAATTTTTGAGAAATTTTTTTTTATGCATTAGGTCTAATCATCCATTTAGTTTAGCCATTTTAAATCATTCCAAAATTTATTTCAATATTGAAAATCATCAGATTTGTAGGACAACATTTTACATTTTGAAGCATTGCATGATTTGGATAGATTAAATTTCAATTTTGGCACACACTCAAAATTAAAAATGTTAGTAACAATCATGTTAGTCATTCTTCCAATATATTTCCTAGTTACGAAAGTCTCTTAGTACAAGAGAGTGAAATTATTGAAAAATTCCTTAATACCACATTTCCTATCCTTCACTCATACCCTAATATATCTCTTAATTGTGAGAATGTTTTGGTGAAAGATGATGTAATCATGCACAATCATGACAATCACATTTGTTCTTCTCCCAATATCTCTCCTATTTGTGAAGAAAATATTTTGGTGTTAGAAGATCCACTTATGGAGAGTCGTGAGAATCTAGTTTGTCCCTCTCCTTCTACTTATCCCACTTTGGAAGATATTATGGCACAAGAGAATGAGATCATTAACACATTTCTTAATATTACCTTACCTAGTCTCCATTCATCTCCTACTTGTGAAATTTGTTTAGTGAAAGACGATGCAATTATGGACAATCATGACATTCACATTTGTTCTTCTCCCAATATCTCTCCTATTTTTGGAAAAGATATTTTGGTGTTATAAGATCCACTCATTGAGAGTTGTGATAATCTTTTCCTCCCTCTCTTAATTCTTTTTTCATTGGAAGATATAATTGAACAAAAGGATGCAATCATTTATAACTAATAAAATCATAATTTTTCTTCTCTTGATGCTTGAGCCCCTAATTGTGATGAAGTTATCTTACAAAATCTAACCATGGAATGTGATAAACATATTGTTTGATTCTCTCCTAAAAAATATCCTACTATGGAAGATATCATGATGCAAGAGGATGGAAACATTGATATATTTCTTTCAAACAATAGTAATATGGTTTCCTTAGATGAAGATGATAAGGTGACATTAGACTGAACCCCTCACTAGAAGATCATTAAAATGGGGATAAGTCTTTTGAGGTTCTAAACATAAGAACTCCGTTGATTATTAGACCCCCTAAGAGTCCTATAATTATTGGACCTCGCAAGTCATCTCCTCAACCACTTCTTACTATTTATCCACCATGAGATCAACACCAATTTAAAAACAAACCTATGCTTATCATAGGACCGCCTCAACACCAACCAAAACCTTCAAGAGTTATCTTATATTTTGCAAAGCAACTTACTAGTAACAATGTTTCACAGCAATTGAGTTATCATACCATTGCTCATATATATAACACAAGGAAAAATACTCCACCACAAACCATACCTACTTCATTATCACTTCCTCAACCTACCTTTCCTAGTGCTCCTTTTTTTCCTTCACATAGTGGAAAGGAGTATGATCTTGTAGAAAAACTTTGCAACACTCCTGCTAAGATATACTTATGGTATTTTATTTATAGGATTCCCCTAATTACCATAACATGCTTCAAAATTCCATAAAACAAGTTGTTATCCCTCTTAGTGTGCAACCAAATGATGTAGCATCCATAATTCAAGGTATGAACTTAGTCAACTTAGATGTTATCTTTCATCAAGATGAGTTACCTCCATTATAAGTACAAAATAAATTAAACTTTCATGGTAATGGTTGTCATTAATAAGTGTGGGATAAAAACAACTCTCATTGACAATGGTTCGACTCTTAATGTGTGTAGTCTAAAACTTTTAGATAAGATTGGAGTGGACAAGACTATGATTGAACCTGATTCTTTATCCATTCATAGATTTGATAATGTGGGAAATAAACCTCTCGGTGTGATAACATTACCTATTAGAGTTGGAAAGGTCACATTGAAAACTCCTATTCATGTCATTCCCAATAATATTTCATATAATATTATCTTGGGTAGACCTTGGATTCATGAAATGAATGTGGTACCTTCAAAACTTCATCATTTAATGAAGTATGTCTAAAACAACAATCTCTATACAATCAAGGTTGACCCTCGCATAGAAAGTTGTTTGCACACTAAGAAAGACAAGGAAATTCCTTTAAAAACATTGATACAAACTTCTAAAGTAGAACTTGTGCAAGAGGAACAAAAAGAGAACAATTTTAAAAAATTCACTAATCTATTGGATGATGATTGGGGTTCATTGGATTTCACACCTACATTCATGGGATAATACAAGATTGAAAAAAAAAAAAGGAAAAGAGAAAGAAATAAACATAATATCCACACAATCTGAATCATCAAAAGCATGTGAGTCCACAACTTTTAGCAAATAAGAGGAAAAAACAAATTATACATCTACATATGACGAGTGTGATCATGAGAAACCACAAAATCCAAAAGAAATGGAAAAAAATTATGGAAGAGGTTATTATTTTTTGAAACAAATAGGCTATAATGGAAAAAAATGTGGTGCAAAACAAGGTATTTGTGTCCCCATACAGCCTCACACAAGAAACAACTAGTGGCCTTGGTTATTTCCCCTCAAATGAAATGAAAGCATCAAAGAAACCTTCACTTAATATCAATATCATCACACAAAACACTCCTAGTAAATCGTCAAATGCATGTCTTAGTAATGATTGGGTTTCATTAGATTTTACACCCTCCTTTATGGGAGAGTAAAAAATCTCACAATATAAAGAGTCTTCTATATGTATGAAACCTTGTACTAAGAAATAAATATCTTTGTCACAAAATAAAGGAAAATCTTCTACTATTGATCAAGAGGATACCTTGTCGAGGCTTCTCCAAGCTTTCTTGATATATCTCCCTCCAAGAACATGAAATAAATTATACAACAAGAGCTCATTTTATGCATATCATAAAGTTCATGGTCATTCAACTAATTAATGTAAGGATTTGAGTAATAAAATTCAACATCTTAAGGATTGTGGTGTTCTTCCTTCCGTTGATGGACCTATTGCCTCTAATTGAAATTGATTTTCATCCTATCATGTTGCTCATCACTATGTGGCATTGGTAGCACTATTTGTATTGTTCATTTCCATTCATGGTGGTACAATATTAGGTTCAACCATATTTCTCTTGGAAGAAACATGATAGTTCTTGGTGGTGATCTTTGTCTCTATGATTGGGGGCAAGGATAACTAGTTTAAGAGGTGTGAATTCTTTTCAAGGATTCTCTCTTTCTCTCTTTCTACTTAAAATACCAACATAGCAAGTATGTTGACATTTTAATTGGGGGAATATTATCCCCCATTCATTGTTTTCATGTTTCCTTCCTAGTGATGATAGTGTTGGAAGCTGTGCAACATGATCATGAAGTATGGATGGTTGTCTTGGTTGTTCATATGTTGTCATTGATGTCAACATGGTGATAACTATATGGGAAGTCTTCTTGGTTTACTAGAAGTTGTTCTCTATCGGTAATACCCTATTGTGATGGATTAGTGTGTTGGTATTTGAGTTTGGAATTCATTGCAAGATCTGATATGACTCTAATCTCTTAAACATGTTTTCTTGACTCATTCAAACAACTATATCCTAGATCTTAAGACATATTTTCTTGTGAGTATAAATTTATCTCTAACAGAGTTTAACTCTATATCATACTATTGTTCTATCTATGGCATATTGTAGATGGGAGACTATGAATTCTACTAAGGTGAACATTCTTATGCTACAGTTTTGTTGATAGTCTCTTTGCTGGTAGTATGATGGGAAATTAATGTGTTCTCAGATCTAGAATGCATTTTATTTGAGGATTATTTGTTGGTTTGGAGAATTGCATTCTATTCTTGGCCAACTCAATGAATCCAATATATTATGAAGACTAGTTATGTTTTATGGATGATAGGCGACTTGGTATAATGCACCACATGGGTAAAATTTTTAAATCTTACATGGTGTCGACAAATAAGGTTTTGATTATTTTGTGTTCATCTAATTAGGCTGACCTAATTGATGGATAAGATATACTTCTATATATATGAGATGAATGATAGAAGAGAGATGTATGTATGAGAGCGAGAAGGAGAAGTGAATGCGAACAAAGGAGAAGATCAGAGCCTAAATGATTTATCAGTTGTGATCAGTAGAGTTTTTTTGAGTGACTATTGTGTGAGGAAGTACTTCTTATTCTAAGCTTCAGTAGAACTAAACTCTACACATAGAAGGTGTATCCTATCAGTTCAATCTTTTGGCAGTGATCCACTATCATTGTATCTTGGAGGTAAGCCATCTTTTGTACTCAGGCAGTGAGCCTTTTAAGGATAGTGAGTCCTGGAAATGAGCCCCATAATATTTTGTATCTGGATATAATATATTGTGAGTTAATGATCATCGTAGTTTTTCCCATTTTGATTTTTCCACATAAAAATCCTGGTGTTCATGTGTATGGTTGCATTGAATTATTTCTATGTTCTCTCTTTCTGATTCAGTCAAAATTGTGATAATATTTAAGTGGATTTTAATATGGTTTTATGGAATACTAATTTACCCCCCTCTCAATATTTAGAATGTTAAAAAATTGGTATCAAAGCTTTGTTCCTTGGAAGAAGCCTAACAACTTGAGGAAGGTCCCAAAATTTGAGTATGAGAATTTTTTTCCTTCGAAAGTGGTCTTTGTTGAACATTCAGAAGAAATGGAAGTGTTGAAGGATGGGTTGATAAAAGAAAATGAGTACATTGAAAATCTGCAAAGTAAAAGTATGGAAGCATGCGATTTGTTGATTGAAGGAGAAGAAATCGTCTCTAGCTTTCTACAACAATTGGATGAGAAGAAAAGAACTAAAGAATATCAAGAAATTGAAATTCAAAGAAAGATGGATGAATGCATAAGGTTAGAAGAATAAGAAAAAATCTTGAGATCTAATCTGGAAAAGGCAAGAATTTTTGAAGACAAATTTAAGATAATCTTAGTGATGCTTGATGAATTGATTACCTCTAAAAGAATAGAAATTGATAAGAGTGGTTTAGGGTTTGAGGAAATTCAGAGTTCCAAAGCAAAGAAATTCAATGGTAAGTGTAAATGATAGATTTTTCTACAAACTAGAATAACAATGTCAATCTTAATCTAAATAATCTAAAATCAAACAACAAAGAATGAGGAAATAAACTAAATAAACTAAACAATTTAATGGAAATCTCTCACTGAATATGCATTCACCCCTTCAAATTATCTTGATTGTTTTTCTCCATTTTTCCTTTTCAGTATTCTTAACCTCAGATTTTTTTGTTTGAATGCAAGCATAACTTCATCGAGTGTCTAAGAAAAATATTGAAGAATAGTCTCTTCTCAAAAGTGTATGATTTCGAGAGGAGGAATTATGATAATGATAGGTCATTTTATAGATTTTGGGTTTTCAAACGATTGGCTTAGATTGAAAGAGAGATCGACGGACGAGATTGATGAATGCCATGTGATGTGAGTTCTGTCTTAGATAGAATGTGAGTTAGAACATGAGTTAGAACAGACTATAGGATAGACTGCAGATAGAGACTAAGTTAGAACGTGAGTTAGAACACAAGTTCAACATCTTAATCTCCAAAAATAGAAGAAATAGACTTTGAATGTCAAATACAAAGTTAGAACTTGAAGATGAAGAATTCAAATGCATAATTAATTAATTAAATAAAGATATTTAATTAATAAACGCATACATGCATATGAGTTAGAACTAGTTAATTGACTAGTTGTGATAGAGAGTCTTCTCGCAGAGAGAAACAGGTGTTGAATTCAGAGATAACTGGAGAACTAAAAATAGATCTCAAGTCAGAAGGTGAGTGACTAACTTAGATAATTGAATGATAGAGGAATGTGACATAATTAATTAAATAAATGAATTAAATGTTAATTTAATTCAATCATTCAAAAATGAATTGACTTTAATTAAATAAATAAAGTAATTTATTTAATTTGACTATTTGAAAAGGATAAAATATAAATAATTAAATAATAAATATTTAATTATAGATAAAGGGGGTTAAATGAATAATTAAATAAAGATATTTAATTATAGTTGGAAAAGTATGATAAAGGGGGGTGTAATTAAATAATAAATTATTTTATTGATAGATAAAGGGTGAAGAATTAATTGGGTTGGGGCCCTAGCTCGGTTGGCTAAATCTTTCCTATTGCAGGAGGTTGGTCACGAGGTCTAGTCTCCCCACCCCCCGTGGTACCGGAGGGCATGTCACGCCAGCGCCATTGGTCATGTTAAAAAGTTTACCAGGCGCACTGCAGTTTATAGGGGGTTGTGCTACCTGATTCCTGTAGTCTAATTAAAAAAAATTAAAAAAAAGGGTGAAGAATTAATTAGCTCGCAACATAATTAAATAAATGACTTATTTAATTAATCAAGTTGAATAAAGTTTATTTATGAATTAATGAATTAATTAAAAAGGGGTGTTTAATTAATAGAGGAAATATGTGTTAGAAAGATTAATTAAATAATTAACATTATTTAATCAAGACCATAGACTATAGAAAATTATATCGAATGTGTACTCATAGGCCTAGACCAATTTTTGGTATCTACAGTTTGCCCCTCTTTGATACAATGTTGGTAAAATTTTGTGTCAAAGAAAATATGCCTCGATCATGCCCCAACATGAAAAAGGGTAAGGTATGCCCCCTCAGGAAAATTGATAATTTTTGAAAAATTCTAGAAAAATCAGGAAATATTCTCGATAAGTCAATTTTGATAGTCAGAAATGCTATGGAGTCGATGGAATTGACTTTGGAATTGATACGGATGAATACGGGTTGTTGGAAGTTGAAAGGTTACATGGCCAATAGATTAGATCAGAAAAAATTCCATTTGAAACCCACCTATAAATAGAAATTAGGGCTAAACCTAATTCATTTGCACCCGAAGGAGATAGAAAAAGAGGAGTTTTTGCTCTAACTGGCTAACAAAATGGCACCCATTCCATATGATGCGCATCGATGTTATCAGATCTAGACATTTAGGAGGCCAGCCGATGCAGGACCACCAATATGTACCCAAAAATGAACTTGTTAAAGTTAATTTTGCACATATTTTTAGGCATTAGAAAAGTAATTAAGCAAATGCGGTGCATCGTAAACGACACATATGTCATCGTATTCACCGCATTTGACTGCAAAATGACGCATATGCAAAAATACATTTAGGCTAGGTTGGTTGGTTTAGGGAATGATCACATGTTAAGTAGAATGCACTGCATGTGTAGTGAACCGCATATGCATTTGCAAAACGCATATGTTGTAGATAGGTAGGTGAATAAAACTACAGCACATTTGTAAACAATGCACCGCATGTGGTTTAGTGAACCGCATGTATAGTAGGTTGATAGGGTTGTGGAATATATGTGATGCATATGTAATATGCATCGCATGTGAGGCTCTGTGGAATGCATTTTCAAAAATGCACCGCATCTGTAGTGTCAGCCACCTTTGACTGGTAAAATTCTTGAAAAAATTTTCTAAGTAAATTTTGAAAATTCTTGACATCATGGTTTAAATGCAGGTTGTACTAGATCCTATATATACATGGGAGTCATGTCCAGATATGTACGATCTGAGAGATAGCCTAACTAGTGGAGAGATACAACTGTTGTCTCGACTTGGTTTGTGTCATTGCCTCTCGATGCCTATGATTTGGGCAAATAGAGGGATGCTTATGGCATTATGCGAGTGATGGCACTCAAAGACTTCATCATTCCATCTACCGATTGGGGAGGCCACTGTCACATTAGAGGATGTGTACAGGATTTTGAGACTTCTGATTAGAGCTGAGCAGGTTATGTATGATACCCAGTGAGGATTGACGGAGCTTGCTAGATTTTATTAGGTAGACGACATTAGGATGCTCGGGATCGAGCATTATGAGATTAGGTGGCCAGTTTTAGCTGATAGATATGATAGGATTGACTATATTTTATGTACATTGATCAGTGGGATAGTTCTACCAGATAGACAGGGTCATGGATTTCCAGTGGGATGGGGAGCTATGTCAGTTGGCATACTAGAGAGTGAGATGAGGTATGCATGGGGTCCATGTCTACTCGGGATGTTATACTTTCATCTTCATGACATTGTGTACGGAGATGCATAGTTACTCAGCTATGGGACTACACTACTGATGGTATGGGGTTGGGAGAGGATAGCCATCTTTCATCCACCAGTTACTATAGAGAGATCAGAGAGACATCCTTATGTGTTCCGATAAATAGGATAGATCACACAGGGTATTGGAGACATGCACTGGACATTCTAGATCAGTTTACATGGAGACCGTACATTGATTGTGAGGAGTGGCTGGATGATGAGAGACATTTACTATTCTATAGAAAGACACAATATCTCATTGGGAGGACTTTTTGAGTGTGCATATGATAGAGAGGCATCTACCAGAGTGGGTAATGAGACAGTTTGGAGAGGTTCAGGATGAGCCTCGAGGTAGAGCAGAGTTTGCTCAATCATCGAGGGAGGTTCCATGGTGGGGACCCATGATTCTAGTGGCTACTGCAGAGGCAGACATATAGGCATTACAACCATTATGTTGGGGTTGGAGTGATGGATTAGCAGATCCAGGGACTACGACTACATATGGTGCATGGTGGGCAGTTCATCATCTGATTCCTTATATAAATCCTGACTAGCCAGCACCAGTTGAGAGACAAGGAATAGGGCCAAGAGGACAACAGAGAGGTGGAGGTGCCAGAGTGGGTAGAGTTGGTGGTAGAGGTGATGGAGATGATGATAGAGGTGGAGGTATAGGTGGGAGACAAGGACAGAGAGGGGGTTAGGAAGGTGGACATGCACCTATTCAAAAGGTAGTAGCAATTGATGTATTGATGGTAGACATCGGAGGGAGAGTGGATGTACAACCTACGGGTGAGCATGCTACAGTGGAGGTAGTGGTCGAGGAGCATGTAGAGGATGTTGCAGGGGACTTAGATGTCAGAGTAGAGGATGTTGTAGAGGATGTAGATATGGATATGGCTAAAGACCCTTTGGGTATTTTGGCAGGATATGGAGAGGAGGATGTTGAGGATGATGTTGAGGAGGAGGCACCGATGGAGGAGCAGGAGAGAGAGCTCAGAGATCAGATTGTAGAGGGGAGATGGGATGAGGATGCTCCTAGAGATGGTGATAGGGAGGCTTTGGAGGAGAAAATCAGACTTATGACTACAGAGTTTGAGGCGATGAGACTAGAGAGAGACATTGCCTACACAAAGAGGGATAGTGCATATGCAGAGAGGGACAATGCATATACTGAGAGGGAGTGCTCATATAGAGAGTGATAGTGCTCTCATGGAGAGAGACTAGGCCATAGCGTGGAGACATGAGATAGAGCAGCAGTTCACAGTGGTTAGATGCCTTTGCAGTCTATCCTCATCTAATGGCATCGTATGAGAGTTAATCAGATCGGTGGAGAGAGCTACATACTACAGAGATCTTTATGAGGCAGTAGTGCCAATAGATAAATGAGGTCCTATATTTTTAGAGGTGCGTAGTCAGAGCAGGAGTCATACTAGGAGTTAGAGGACACAGAGTACTGAGGGGGTGATAGGACCATCAAGGACAAGTCCATATGAGAGGCCTTCCACCTCGCAGAGAGCACCTTTGAATCTTTTTCCACCATCATCACCACGTGATAGCAGAGGTAGCGAGACATAATGATAGGGCTTCAGATACTTGTAGACATTTGTATTTTGGTCTGAGAGCCTACGAGCTCATGTTTTATTTATGGTTCCATTCAGACATTGTATTGTGGCACACTATTTTTTTGAGTGATATATATATGATTTTGGCGGCTTCTACATGATATGTAGTTCTATGTTATGAATGATGTTTTATTTCTATATGATTATGTTTCCTAGATGATGTATGTACGTGTGTTATAAATGAATGTTTCTATATGTTATGAGTTATGAATTTTATAATGATGTTATGGATGTATTAATTTACTAATGATAATGGATGCAAATGTTCTATATGATTTTTATTTACATGTGATGGTAATATGTACATGCAATGTTTACATTATTTATGCTATGATGATGCAATGCCTATTATGTCATGATTTCAGATGTAATGCAACTATGTGAAATGCTAATGGAATGTATGCAAATGAAAATAACCTAATGTTTTTAACTATGTCACAGGACTTTATCATCATGTTTGAAGAAGAGAAATGTTAGGATGAAATTAATTCAGAATGTTAGTAAGAAATAATTAAGGTTGATTGATTGAGAAAAAGATATAATGAAGGTTGATTGATTGGAGAAAAAGACATAATCTTCGATATATTGCCAAATACGCTATGCTTGCTTGTTATCATCATTGGGCGAGACATGACATAGATAGATAGTACACACTATGATACGAGATAGACCATAGTGTACAAAGTTATCCATCTGTGAAAAATAGACAATCGTAGACAAGGAGTGTCTTAACTCAGACTAAGGACAAGATGCCCCAGTCCTTTTTTCTTAACAAATAAAAGATGGGTCATGAGATTTCATTGCTCCTCTAAATCCTTGATTAGACATCCTTGAGGAAACTAGTAACATGACTCAAAAACCAATGTTAAAAAGACAGTTGATAGAAAATAGCCAAAAAAAGAGTCCTGAGACATCCTTGCTTCTCTAAATCCTTCAGGGTACATCCTCGAGAAAGATAATAACCAAACTAATTCACAAATCGATAATAAGATAAGACAAAAATAAGATATAAAGTCATAAATCCAAATAAATGTATTCGCCAAAACTTGATCTTGTGGGACTGTTTGATGTTGATGTTTGACATAGTGTAATGTGAGAGAATGACACATACCGCATAAGACATTGAGTCTAATTTCGACTTGGTGACTTTTGTATAAGGCATCAAAAAGATTGGTTTCAGAAAGACAGGTGTCGTATAAGATGTTGGAGTCTGATGACATTGAAGTGATAAGCCACATGATACTATGACAATGTGACGACGTCTGTTGACAAGAAAGAAATATCTTGCTTTAAGACATAGGTTGATCACTTTGATAATGTGTATCATATTGACTTGATGACAGTTTGAGATATTGCCTTGTTGATGCATGACTTGTTTTCATTCCTTGACTAATAAAAAGTGTGTGCATATATTGACAGTGGATGACATGAAAGGATACCTTAAACTATGATATGAAACTTATGTGATAATGATTGTCAATGAACCCTATTGGACTGACCTAGTGTGGTCTCGAGAGCTAATCAATTGATTAGCCTTGCCTACGTTGTACACGTAGAGACCTCATAGTTCGACATGACCAAGGACTTTGAACATACAAAGTGTCATGATTTAAAAATGTGTGTGATACATGACAAACCTAGACTGACAGACCTAATGCCTTGGGGGCACATCGATTGATGGCCTTGCCTACATCCTGGTCACAGAGGCAACGTAGTTCGACTATGTCTCTGACTGACTTAACATGACTAACTTGACATGACTGACTAGACATGACTGACTTGACTCTATTTTTTGGTATTTTCTGACATTTTTTTATTCTTTTGGATTTTTGAATTTTTCTAATGTTTTTGGGATGTTTCAGGACATTTTCGATGGTGTGACATTATGTACAAGGTGTTAGGGCATAGGACAAGGATTTTCCCCCAGTCGAGAATAAGATTTGGAAGATGGAGTGGGTAATGTGATGGAATGGACGCTAGATGTCAATTGTTCCAAATAATGGATAAGACAACCATTGATTCTAAAAGATGGTGAAAATTTTTGAATAGAATGATGGTAGATGGAAGAGTGAGCTTGACTACACATGGCACCTATTTTCTAGGTTTTCACCATGGTACTTAAATATAGCGCCACTGAAGTGGTTTTCACTATTGGACGGATTTATTTCTCTTTACTTTTTTTTTATTTTCTCAATTTTTTTGGTGTTACAAAGATGCTTGTTTGCTAGGTTTTCATCAAGGTAACCATTTTTTTGTTTTTCATTTTTTTTTTTGTATTTTTCTAGATTAAGACATGGATTCTTAGAGACTAGGCATATAACCTCTTTAGATGCAGACTATTGATAGGAGACAAAAGCGGCTCTCCTTCAGGAGTAGAGAGTTGGTATGCTCTTGACCCAAAGGCTTTTGTGACTATAGAAGGCCCCAGCCAGTTAGGTTCAAACTTACCTGGTTTCTCTCATTCTGCTTGGTTCTTAGGATTCTCCATTAATACCAAGTCACCAATGTCAAAGTGTCTATTGGGAACCTTCCTATTGTAGTTGCGATGAAGATAATTATGATATGCTTGTAAACGATCTAATGCTTTCTATCTTCCTTCATCCAGCAATTCTACTTCTTGTAACTTGGAGACACAGTATTCTTCATCATCAATATGACCCTTCCAGAATACCCTAAGAGAAGGTATTTCAACCTTGATAGGTAAGATAGCTTTGAACTCGAATATGAGGGAATATGGAGTGGTGCCAGTGGGCGTACGGATGCTTGTGCGATAGGCCCATAAGGAAGGGATAAGTTGTAGCTACCAATCTCGACTAGCATCATTGACAGTCTTCTTAAGGATTCTAACAATAGTCTTATTAGATGCCTCAGCTTGGCCATTACCTTGTGGGTAATACAGGGTGGAGAAATGGTGTTTGATATGGAATTCTTCACATAAATGGCATACTTCTTGGTTCTTGAATGGGCGGCCATTATCTATGATTATGGATTGGGGCACACCATACTAACAAATGATATAGTTTAGGATAAACTTAGATATTTGTGTGTCAGTTATGTATGTCATGGGAATAGCTCCAATCCATTTGGTGAAGTATTTGGTGGCAGTGATGAAGGAGGGTGTATCTTACCTATGAGGTCAAGTCCCCATTGGGAAAAGGGCCATGGTGAAGTAATTGGACAAAGTTCTTGCGCTGGCGCTCTTATCAAGTTTTGATGTATTTGACATTGTCTACACTTTTTTACAAAGATGTATGAGTCTTTCTCCATTGTAGGCCAATAGTAACCTAGTCTCATAATCTTGTGGGCTAGAGTAGGACCACTCAAATGAGATTTGCCTATACCCTCATGTACCACTCGTAAAGTTGTTTATGCTTCCTTAGCATCGAGACATCTCATTAAGGCGTTATCTAAGGTACGTCTATACAGGGTTTCACTGATGATGGTGTACTTAGCTGACTTTTGGATGAAGGTTTGAAGTTGGTTATTAGACAGGTCTTGGGGTAAGGTTTGGTCAGTGAGGTAGTTGAATATGTCTTTATACCAAGGAGATGTAGGACCAACAATGGTACACACTATCGCAGTATGAGGGACATCATATGCGGGGACCAACAGCTGTTCAACCAGAAACTTGAACTTAGGCACATTACTTGGAATATCCAACAAGGAAGCCATGGTTGCCATAGCATCTGCAGCTCTATTCTGGATATGTGGTATTTTTTGAAAATTTATGTCATTGAAATACTATTTGAAACTATTAGCCATCCTCTTGTAAGGTGCAAGCTTCTCATCCTTAGTCTCGTAATCATCATTTACCTGTCGGATTACCAGTTGAGAGTCACCAAAGACCTTTAGGCTTTTAATTTTCCATTGAGCTGCCATGTTTAAGCCAGTCACTAAAGCTTCATATTTTTCTATATTGTTGGTACAAGGGAAAGCAATCCTGAATGATTTAGGAATGGTATCACCTTGAGGTGTAACAAATAAGATACCAGCTCCTGAACCATGGTTTGTATGTGAGCCATCAAAGTACAGTTTCCATTCGGTCTTAACATCAATGTTAAAGACAAACTCATCAGGAAAGTCTATCACTAATGGATGATCTACAATCACCTATCCTTTTATAGCCTTCCTTTCAACATACAGAATGTCATACTCACTAAGTATCATGACCCATTTACCCAATCGGCTTGTTAAAGCTGCCTTGCTTAGGAGGTATTTAAGTGGATCAATCTTTGCAATTAACATAGTTTGTCGATTGAGCATATAGTGTTGAAGTTTATGGGTAGTAAAGACTACCACAAGACAGGCACGTTCTATGTTGTTGTAATTCAGTTCATAGCCCACTAAGGTATGACTGATGTAATAGATGGCTCTTTCATGACCTTGATCATTGTGTTGTGCAAGAAGAGCCCCTAATGCCAATTGAGTTGCTGAGATGTATATTATCAATGGTTTTCCTTTTGTAGGTGGCATTAAGACTAGTGGAGTAAGCAAATAGTCCTTAATTTTCTGAAAGGCTTCCTGACATTTTGGTGTCCACACAAATGGTACTCCTTTCTTGAGTAGATGCTGAAATGGATGTATTTTATCTGCCAGTTGTACTATGAATTGCCTAATGGACTATAATCTCCCTTGTAGGGTTCTGAGTTGACCAATGCTAACTGGAGGAGGCATTTCTATGATACCTCTTACCTTCTCTAGATCTACTTCAATGCCTCTTCGAGAGATGATATACCCTAACAGTTTCCCTGATTTCACTCCAAAGACACACTTCTTCAGATTTAGCCTGACATTGTAATTCTCTAGCCTTTGGAATATCTTATCTAAAACCTTTGAATGATCTTCCCTTGTTTCTGATTTTGCTATAATATCATCTACATAATCTTTCATGAGGGTATGTACAAAGTCATGGAAAATTGTAGCCATTGCCCATTCGTAGGTAGCTCCTACATTCTTAAGACCAAACGGCATAACATTCCAATAGTATGTGCCCCATGGACATGTGAAAGTTGTCTTGTGTGGGTCTTTAGTTACTATTTTAATCTGGTTATATCCCGAGAAACCATCCATGAGGGATAGCATCTCGTATCCTATTGTCGGATCTACTATCATGTCGATATTTGGCAAAGGAAAGTCATCCTTAGGACATGCCTTATTGATGTCTCTAAAGTCTATGCATATGCGAATGCCCCCATTTGGTTTAGTCACTGGTACAAGATTTGATATCCAATCCGCATAGTCTATTGTCCTTATGAATCCTACATCCAAGAGCTTCTTAAGTTCTTCCTTGACAAATAGAGCAATTTGTGGATGCATTTTCCTTAACTTCTATTTGACTAGCTTAATACTTGGCTATAGTGGTAAATGATGCAATATTAGGTCTCGATCCAACCCACACATGTCAGCATACGACCATATGAAGTTTATCTGTCTCTTTGTGAAGAATTCCTTAAACTCATGTTTTTCTATCTCTGTTAAAAAAGCTACAAAATATACCTTCCGAGGATTCTCTTTTGTACCTATGTTGACTTCCATAGATTCTTCTACTAGCATTGGTGACTTTTCTTATTCAATGGGGAGAATATTTAAACCTCTATCCTTGGGTTCCTCTGAGAGGTTTTCACCCTCGGATATGTCCTTTATTTTGACTTTTTCCTTGTCCAAAGGCGCCTTTCAGTTTTCACCTAGGGACTCATCATTTTCTTTTTCATTCTCTTTTTTCTTTTTATTCTCATTTTTGCGACTAGAGGTGTAAATAGACTCCCCAAAATATGCTTTATCATCCAAGTCTATGGTGAAACCAGCTTTATGATCCCCTCGTGGTATGTCTTCTCTAAGTCCCATGAACTCAGCAATTGCTTCATCATTCTTGAATGTATCTATGATAGGTGTACCTTGTTGATCCCAGTTGATAAGTTTGGGATATACAAGGGGCATGTCATCATCGGAGTTTTTAAAGGTAGCTACTAACAAGGTGAATATGGAATGGTTGACATGGTCACAGAAGTTTTGGACTAGCTCCTTCTTGTTTTTCTTCCTAGGTGTAGGTATACTATGATGTGGGACTATAGTAAGGGCATAATAGTCAAAAGATGGTTTATCAGGTGCCCAAGATGCATGATCAAGGGTTTCCCAATAATAGTTCTCTTGCCATTCTTGTTTGGACAAGTGCTTCTTAGGACGAGGACTAGATAGTTTTGATACAGGTTTGACATTTAGGTCCAATTCTCCAAAAAGGGCATCTATGTCCATGGTACTGGTAGATGAAAGGGAATCCCATTCACCATCGCTTGAGTAAGGGGACTCATCAAAGCCTGGAGGTTTGTCATAAACTGGGGGAAGTGGTTCATGAGATATCTCAATGTCTGTGTAATCAATCACTTCCTCTTGAAATGATGATGAAGTGCCAGGAAACCTGATTCTAAGTGATTGACACCCTAGCCCTAGATATTTCGGTCATGGGTAGACAGTGACCGGTTCTGTCCTTCCATTCTGATATAGTTCTAAGCCACAATGCCCATCATAGCCTTCATTTTATATTATCTTAAAGCCTTTTCCATACTAGTCCTTAGCTATTTGAATAGACGGGGAGGGGTATTCATGTTCTTCTTGATACAACAAGGAATCACCTTGATCCACAATTTCGTCACTTAACTCTCCCCATTTGGTCAATGTCATTGTAGGGGGAACATGAAATGTGACCACCGACTATCTTCTATCTGCCATGGGTAGACCATATACCTTAGGTGGAATCAATTGAGTGACATAGTATGATGCCTTTATATTATATTCACCACAACCCTTATCTTGGATCTCGAGTTTAGGAGTGGTTGATGGAGGTTTGAATGAAATGGACTTAGTGAGATGTGATGGGTCAACATATAGGGATAAAGTGGATGATGAAGCCTCTTGGTTAACTGGTACTTGTCATGGTGGAATATCCCTTAGGCTTGTACAATATTGAAAAGGATCTGGATCACCATCAATAGTGATCTCTGCGCCATTATAGGGAAACTTAAGACATTGGTGATATGTTAAAGGTACAACTTTCATTGCTTGTATCCAAGGTCTACCTAACAACAAGTTGTATGGAAGGGTGAGATCCAATACTTGGAAGTTGGTGTTCATGATTGCTGGGACAATTCTTATAGGGAGTGTGACAACTCCTTTGGACAATCTTTCCTCATCATCGTAAGCCTTGATGACTATACTCTTAGAGGTATCTACACAGTCTTCTGAGAATCCCAATGCCTTAACCAAATTTTAGGGTACACAAGTTCAAACCTGCTCCTCCACCTACCAAGACTCGACAGATTTTGTTTTGATGGATTAAGACTTCAAGATGTAAGGGGTCATTATGATCAGATTTCTCAGTCGATAAATCCTATTGAGAAAATGTGGCATGATGCGAGTTGGTCAAATATCCCACCATTTCTTCGAAAAAATTGACATCTAAGTCTATAGGAATAGTTGTGTTCTATAGAGCTTTGTCTAGAATGGCTCGATGCTCAGGTGATAAGGTCAACAATTCCAAGATAGATATTTGCGCAGGGGTTTTACTCAATTGATCAAGAAGGTTGTACTTGAACTTGGAAGCTTGCGTAGGTGGCTCAAAAGAAGAAGGTCCAAGAATAGTAATCTTAGTTCTGTGTGTGTTCACATTACATTCTGGATGCTTCTTAATGGTAAAGGTATTGACATTCTCATTTGCGGCTCAGAGATGATTTATGATCTTTCCTTTACCATAGTCATAATTGGTATTGTTATAATGGACTGATGGATTATTCTTGGGTCCCGAGCTGGAGGCTTTTCCTTTTGTGTGGTCATGTAACAGGTCCGTGAAGACCTTATGATCCCTATTCTTGGTGTTTTTCTGCCCACCGACGTCTATGGTTCCATTTTCAACAAAGTCTTGTATGATATTCTTGAGTTGGTGACATTGTTGGAGGTTGTTTCCTTTTGTTCGATGATAGTCACAAAAAGAGTTATCATCCCACCATGAAGGTTTGAATTGTTTAGGATCATATTATCTTGGTTCCAAAGGTTTGATAAGATTATTCTTAATCAATTCTTTGAAAATAGTCTTGATTGGTTGCTCTAAAGGTGTAAATTCACATGTAGGAAATCTCCTTTGTTGTGGTCTTTGTTGTTGTGAATTTTGGACATAGTCAGTTGTTTGATTTGGACTATTCATCATGTCTTGGTTGGAATTATAACCTCTATGTGTGATAACTAGTCTCGTATGTATGTGTTTAGCATCAAAAATGTCATCATTTGTAACATTCTTGTTTCTAGACCAGAATTTGTTTGTATCATTTGGCACGTTTTGATTTTGGACAACTGGATTTCTACCTGGTACCTTAATTTCTCCTTTGTCTATAAGGCCTTTCTCAAGGATGATTCCCTTTTGTACCAAGTCTGAGAATGAAGTACAACAGTGTACCCTTAAGTCACTTCACAATTTGGGGTTGATGTTCTCTAGGAATATTGTGACCTTTTGTTTCTCCGGTATTTCAACTGGACATCTACTAGCTAGACTTCCCCATGTCTGGAAGAAAGTGGTGAAATTTTCACCATCTTCTTGTGTCATGTGGCACAAGGTTGCTATTGTTACCTAATTTTCTATGTTAAAAGAGAAATGCTCAACAAACTTCTCAGTGAATTCACCCCAAGATCATATAACATATGGTAAATTAGAAAACCATTCCAGTCCTATCCCAACAAGGGTTCATGGAAATAGTCTCATCAAGTATGTGGGGTCATATGATATGTCCATGCATGTTGTTGAGAACTCTCTAATGTGTTCTAAAGAATTCTTTCTCCCATTATACTTAGGCAAAATCGGTATAATGTATCCATGGGGGAAAGGTGTCATGTAAAGCGCTTTGTCAAATGGACATGGACATAGGTCTTGCACTGATATAGTCCATTTTCCGGACATAGACATGTTGTCCATCTACTGTTGAAGAGTTTGTATTTGGTTTTGAAGGATGTCAACGTGTGTCAAGGACATGGTGTTTGTGATATTTGGATCAAAGTAGATGTTTTGATACGCCATGTTTTGTGATAGGTTGTGATTGGGCGAGGGAATATATCTTGTCAAAATATTCTGATTCGATATAGGGATATTCCCTGTCTGAATGGTTTGAGTTGGTATAGGAATGCTTCCTGTTTGAATTGTCTGATTTGGTATAGGAATGCTTCCTGTCTGAATGGTTTGACTTTGTATAGGTATGTTTTCGCCAACTTTGGTTCTCTTAATAGTCGTGTTGGTGCCAAAGGGGTTGGAGGAAGTTACCCCTATAGTAAATTGTAAACCTTGTGTGATGTTGAAAGGGGTTTTGTTTACAATTGATGATGTTCGAGTTGGTATACTAGTTGGTATCGCTATGGTAATTTAGGGAATAGAGACAGCTGATGTTGCAGTTTGGGATGGTTGAGTTGACTATGTTTGCAAGGTATGAATATCAAATCATATGGGTAGTTTGGCACCTTCTGCTAGCAACTTTGCTAGATAGCGTTGGGGATCATTTGCCAAACATTCATCCATAAAGGATGCAAATTTAGGATCGTTTACTGCTGCATCTATGTCTTCTATGTAAATCTGACCATGTGTGTCTCTAGTGACATGTTTTTCAAGCAAAGGCTTGTGTGGTCTTTTACTTCCTGACGGTTGGTTTCTAAACAGATTGATCAATTTGTTAGGGTCTTTCATTGTTTTTTGTTTCTTTTTGGACCTTGTTTCAACCATGAAAAAATTGCTCAAATGGGGTAATGCAGACTATGTCTAAAAATTGATATGACCTATGTCTATATTTTTGGATATTTTTGACAATAAGGATGTTGCTAAAGATCTAAATGATGTATGATAGGACAAACAATATGCAAAATTCTAAGTGGACTAATGATGATAAATGAGTCTAAGATGGGTATAACCTACCACCTATGGAATAAATCCATGCACAGATTTGTTTTTGACCAAGGAACCTAATTGTATGACAAGGACAGTTTTGACAAGGTGAATTTTCCAAACTAGACTATTGAGTTGAAAAGATCCACTAAATGGGACTAAAATGACAAGGTTCAATGACTATGACAAATTGGAACATGAACGTTTCCAATGAGGAGGACAATTATCTATTCTGTGATATGCAATTTCCTAGGGAGTATCTATATGCATGCAATTTAGGATGACTACGACTAAGACGTTTACTGTAACTAAGACAGATATGACACCTAATGATGGTAACTAAGATGTATATGACACCTAATGATGCAAGGTTTTTGAGCAAAATTAACCAGTTTCTAATCCAAGGTTGATCCTAAAAACCTAAAGCAAATAGTGACAATAATGTTTCAGACTCAACTCACGGTTTTTTGATGTTTTGTGTTGACAGGCAAATGCAGTTCACTTAACAGTTGCGGTTCAAATTCTGATAGATGTGGTTTTTCTAACAGTTGCGGTTTTTCCTATGAAAAATGTGGTTTACTAAGACACATGCAGTTTTAAAACTACGAGATGTGGTTTGCATGCACACATACGACTTAGAATGTGATAGTTGCAACTCGTGATATGCAGAATGTTAAAAGTGAATGTTTTGACAGACAGATGCAGTGTTTCCCCTAACAGATGCGACTCACTAATACATATGCGACGTTTAAACTAACAAATGTGACTCAATTTTTTGATAGTTGAATTTTTCCCGAAAGTTGTTGACTGACTTTGTTTGTTTGATCAAGATTTTGATGAATACAACAAAGAGCAAACACAACAATAAATGTATTTTCAGTTTTTGTGATGAAAGGACTGTTAAGACTTGAAAAACAATTACAACCTAGGATTTTAGGACAATACTTGTTGAATTCTTATTTGGATTTCTCTAGCTACACATATTTATGGCGAATGACTAGTAGCTTGACCCCACTGGCTCCCCTCCACAACACTCACTTATACGGGGTAGCCAAGCTACTATATCCATGAAACTCCTATGGCATACATTTCATTTCCACACATAAACTATAAATATGTAAGACGGCTTCACAGGGCCAAACCTGTTGCGCCAACAAGGAGGTAGGATTTTGGTAACTCTACAACAAGGTTTTTAATAAGGGAATTCCATTCATGGGACACTATCCAACTTCGGCAAGAGTCCATTTCTATCCATCTCATTAGAATAGTGCACGTGATTCATGGGCTTTCCCCAAGAATCCACTTTTCTATGCCGGTTGGAAGTCGCTTGGCTTTAGCGTGCTACAGGTCTAAGTCATCTTGGGGTGAGTACTTTTTCCCACCAAGATAGGGCCAAGTTCTAGAGTCAACAACCATTTCTCTTACACCTAGGATTGCATGACTGTGCAAGGGGAGAGGATACTTCGGTGTACTGAATCGTAAGGGTTACAAATGTGTGCAAAGCACCAGACAAAGAAGACAATGGTTCTTTTTAATCCAAATGACAATTTTCTATCTAACAATCAGAAATTTCATTTTAATCCCACATGACAATTATCTATCTACCAACAAAAGCTTGCTTAAATAAATAAATTAACACAAAGGCATTAGGTCTTGCATGCAAATTTATTAGTAGTTCATTGTTCTTCAGCTTTCGTCCTGCAGAAAATTGTCTTAGGTTTTTAAATGTCTTCTATGCTTCATCCTACAAACACTATGTTATTCCACCTTAACACAACATAAAAAGCAAAACCAAAAATATGCATGCACAAAAATCAATTAAAAAGTGAAAAAGTTTTACCAGGCAGATGCGGTTTTTGGAGCCACGGATGCAGTTTGACTGTTGACAGGCGGAAGCGGTTCAAAAATTTGTTGACAGGTGGATGTGGTTCGTGAATTTGTGGATGCGGCTCATGATGGCGGATGCGTTGCTGTTTTTCACAGATGTCATTTTGTGGAATAGATGTGGTGCGTTGTATGAAAAACCTGCAAAAAAGAACAAAAAATGAAAAAACGGAAAGCCGAAAATATGTACGGATTTTCAAGTGTGTTCACATCGGGTTCACCAAATGTAAATGATAGATTTTTTTGCAAACTAGAATAACAATTTCAATCTTAATCTAAATAATCTAAAATCAAACAACAAAGAATGAGGAAATAAAATAAATAAACTAAACAATTTCATGGAAAGCTCTCACCGAATATGCGTTCACCCCTTCGAATTATCTTGATTATTCTTCTCCATTTTGCCTTTTTAGTATTTTTTCCCTCAAATTTCTGTGTTTGAAAGCAAGCATAACTTCATCGAGTGTCTAAGCAAAATATCAAAGAATAGTCTCTTCTCAAAAGTGTATGATTTTGGGAGGAAGAATAATGATAATGACAGATCATTTTATAGATTTCGGGTTTTCAAATGATCGGCTCAGATTGAAAGAGAGATCGATGGATGAGATTGATGAATGCCATGCGATCTGAGTTCTATCTCAGATAGAACGTGAGTTAGAGCACGAGTTAGATCAGACTGCAGGATAGACTGCAGATAGAGACTAAGTTAGAATGTCAGTTAGAGCATAAGTTCAACATCTTAATATCCAAAAATAGAAGAAATAGACTTTGAATGTCAAAGAAAAAGTTAGAACTTGAAGATGAAGAATTCGAATGCATAATTAATTAATTAAATAAAGATATTTAATTAATAAATGTATACATGCATATGAGTTAGAACTAGTTAATCGACTAGTTGTGATAGAGAGTCTTCTTGCAGAGAGAAATAGGTGTTGAATTTAGAGATAACTAAAGAACTAAAAATAGATCTCGAGTCAGAAGGTGAGTGACTGACTTAGATAACTGAATAATAGAGGAATGTGAAATAATTAATTAAATAAATGAATTAAATGTTAATTTAATTCAATCATTCGAAAATGAATTGACTTTAATTAAATAAATAAAGTAGTTTATTTAATTTGACTGTTTGAAAAGGATAAAATATAAATAATTAAATAATAAATATTTAATTATAGATAAAGGGGGTTAAATGAATAATTAAATCAAGATATTTAATTATAGTTGGAAAAGTATGATAAAGGGGGGTGTAATTAAATAATAAATTATTTAATTGATAGATAAAGGGTGAAGAATTAATTAGTTTGCAACATAAAAAATAAATATGACTTATTTAATTAATCAAGTTGAATAAAGTTTATTTATGAATTAATGAATTAATTAAAAAGGGGTGTTTAATAAATAGAGGAAATATGTGTTAGAAAGATTAATTAAATAATTAACATTATTTAATCAAGACCACAGACTATAGAAAATTATGTCGAATGTGTACTCGCAGGCCTAGACCAATTTTCGGTATCTATAGTAAGAAGACGCGATACAAAAATAGACAAAATCAAGGAGCAAAGAATCAAGTCCAAAAAAATTAATATCAAATGATATGAGCTAAAAGTTATTTATCCTTTAATGGTATTTGTTTTTCCTTCAAGAAATTTGATAATAAGGCAAAGGACTTCAAAATTAAAGTGAATGATTCTCTATCATTCCCCGAAAAATGTTATAAGAGCAAGAAGAATGGATATAAAATTAGTCTAATGTATAAAAGGGAAAATGGAAAGAAGAATGTTGTTTGTTGTAAGTGCAGCAATCTGAAACACCCTAGTAGTAATAGAGGAAGATTTAGAAAAATATCTATCTGGTGAAGAAGAATCTTCAAACCTTTGATCTGAAAGAAGCAAGAAATGAAATAAAAAATATTTGGAGAAAGGAATCATCAGTCTTATTTGTGCCAACCTTTTGTGTAGATACTCTGATCGGTCTCTAAATAAAAGTATATCTAAGGGGGAGAAATCATCAAAAAATATAATAAACCATCTCATTGGTACTTGTGTCATATCATGACAGAAGCATACTTAATATGGTAACAAGGTTAAGGCATTTTCACAGTGGCATGTGTGAAGGATGAAGCCTACAAAAGTTGAAATAATGGAGGTGTACACAATTTTTGAGGCAATATAATTGTAAGTTGAAGAATTTATTGCAAAATGATTCAGAATGAAAGGAATAGATTCATATAATTTTAAAGTCTTATGTATTTTTGGAGAAGTGTGCAAAGGAAGTCTAGAAGGCATTTCAGAGTTTCAGAGTTTGAAGAGTATAACAAACAGATTTGAAGCAGGCTCTAGAAGCAGGATATTTATACATTTATTTTTGTCATTATCAGAGGTAATCTTTTTTGCACAATCTTTCACTTTTGTTGCTATGGATAATTAAAAGGTTTTGAATTGTGTAGATAAATCTAGTGTAACTAAGGCAAAAATTTAGGTTAGTATAAACGTAAATGCATAATCAAAACCCTAGCTAAACAATGAAGTACAAAGGAGGAAATATGTATAAACAAAGGAAAATTTCACCAATTAGCCTCCATGCCATCCATGATTAACCTCCATTTCCCTTCTCCATTTGCTGCAATATGAAGTTTTCCCTCAGATTTAGATGAGCAACTATAAGCCTATGTCAAACCCTAAGAAAATATTGAAGGATTCTACTATTCAAGGCTAGCAAGAATGCAAGTATGAAGAAAATCTAAAGGCTAAAGTCTGCAACAAGAAATAATGTAGTCAAAAGATCCAAGTATGAAGTCAAGAGATATGAAGCGACAAAATGAGGTTGGCATTGCCTTTTTATAGAAAGGTCAATTTTGGATGAATGACCAAGATTGAAAGTTGACAAAGCCCTAAGATCAAAGGCTGAAATTGATTGTGACAATTAGCAATTAGGGTGAGGGAAAACTTAGGTCAAATTTGAAATGAAGGGTTGAGATTTGATTTTAGAAAAATCAAATCAATGGACAATAATTTATGTGGTAGGAAGATATTTGGCACAAAAATAGAGGCAAGTGGAGAAATAAAATAAAAATTTAAAATTAATTCCCTTTTTGAGGTTGAGTTGACCTTTCAAATTAAAAATTAATTTAATTCAAAAGTGATGATCCATGTGACAATAAATAATGGTTTTAAACTATTTACTTGGTAGGAAAAATAGAAAGTGGGTAATTTTAAATAAATGATTTTATTTAAAATTAGAAAAAGCCAATGTGGATAATATTTAAATAAATTATAAGAATTTATTTAATTATAAGAGGACATAGGGAATTAATGACATATTTAAATAAATAAATAAATTTTATTTATTTAAATAATCAAGAATAAATAGTGGGAAAGTACTAATTAAATAAATTTAGGAATTTATTTAATTATAGAGACACATAAGAAATTAGCAACATATTTAAATTAAATAAATATAATTTATTTATTTAAATAGTCAAGAGGAATAAAAGAAGTGAATTAATTAAATGATTGAAAATTATTTAATTAATAGTTAAAATTGGACCATAGGACATAATTAAATATTCTAATTATGTTGAGAAGAACTATGGAGAAAATAAAGTTTGTAGGCCTAGGTCAACTTTATGTGTCTACATTTTGCCCATCTTTGTCATAATGTAGTTTATTGCATTTTGACAAAGGAAATTCAGTTCAAAATGGGCCCCAATGAAGGTACAAAGTGTTTGTGCCTCAAGAAAATTTACAAATTTGGGCCCGGTGCCAAAAAAATTTGGAAAGTGTCCCGATAAGTCAATTTCATGACCAGAAAAAACAATGGCATGATTGGTTTTGAATTATGATGAGGTTAAGGCAGTTGAAAAGATGGTCAAAGATGGTCAAATGAGCCTCCAATAATAACCTTTTGAGGAAACCCTAATTTTTACCCTATATATAGGTTGGATTTGGGTAAAAAGGTAAATCATTTTCACTTTTTTCCTTTTTAAATTTCAGAGCTCAGAGCCAGAGGAGACTACACAAAGATGGTGATCCCATAGGTAGATCATCATGGATTTCAAGTACGGACCTTCAGTCAACTAGAGGGCATAGAGGCACCAATATGTACCCTATTCCCACTGAGTCATTTTCTCATTTTTCATGCATTTTTAGACATTAAAGTTAGGATTCTAGATGCATCATGACACATCTACATTTGTAAAAGATGCAATTTCATTTGTGTCATACACATTTGATGTGTCATGATGCAAATGCAAGGCGTAGGATAGTTCTAGGTTTCAAATGACGCATTTGTGAGCCTATGAGATGCAATCACCAAATCGAGATGCAAGTGCGAGATAGTGCAACACAATCAAAAAATTGAAATGCAGATGCAGGATGATGAAACATAAGTGATTTCAAGAGGTGCAATTGATGGTGGGAATGATGCAAGTGCTTAGGAGTAACGCATTTGTGAGATGGTGCAACATAATCATCACGTCATGATGCATATTCAGATGAAACAACACATGTGACCTGATGCGATGCATTTGACTTTAACCATGGTTGAATTAGTTTAGGCTCAACTTCTTATATAATTTTGATTGGGTAGATGGTAATGATGATTTTCAATGATGTGCTAACTCCTATTTCTGCATGTGCAGAAATGATTAGCACCTATTTACACTTGAGAGTTCAGACTAGTGACATATGCGTTCTGGGATTAGTTGAGGGATGGCAAGTGGAGGCGGCTGATGCGATTAGGTCTCTTTCACATTACCTATATGCCCATTATTTGGGAAAATAGGGGACTACTAAAAACACTTGCAAAGAGGTGGCACTCAAAGACCTATTCATTTCATTTACCGACGAGAGAGGCTATTGTGACTCTCAAGGATGTTTACATGATTCTTTGCATTCCGATCAGAGGGGAGTGGGTGGTCTATGATCCATGATGGGGACTCCAGGCCATGAAATATTTTTATGAGCTTGGTGATGGTGTGCAACTAGGGATTAATGGGTATGAGATTAGGTGGGAGCTTATGGTTGAGCACTATGCTTGATGGGATGCAATGCTATGCACTTTGATTACTGGTGTGCTTATTCTAGATCATTACGGTCATGGTTTTCTGATTAGATGGGGTGATGTTATTTTTTGGCATGCAGTGGGACATGACCATATTTGCTAGGGGACCATGCCTGCTAGGCATTCTATACCATCAGTTACATGATATTTCCTATTGAGAAGTGAGCAGTATCAATTGTGGGACTACCCTCTTGATGATCTAGGCCTGCAAGCATATTCCCATATTTCAGCCACTAGTATAGAGGCAGCTAGACAAGGGAATATTGTATGTCTATTTATATGCAGGCTCAATTACATAGACCTATGTAGGAGATACAGGGTATTGGCGACATGCCATTCACACATTGATGGGGTTCATCTAGAGGCCATACAAAGATTGTGCACAGTGGCCAGGAGAGGATGATCATCTTTCATTATGTCAACAGTTCAAATATCTTATTGGATGGATGGTTTAGTCACAACTTATCATTGAGATGTACCTACCCCAGCGGGTACTAAGATATTTTGGTGAGCAATAGGGTGTCCTCGTAGGTACCGCAGAGTATGTCAGGTCTTCATGGGAGACAGTGTGGGGACCACCCATATCAATGCCATTATAGAGCAATAGATTGATGGTTTAGTAGCATAGCAGTGGGCTTGGAGTGGGGGTCCAAGGGATCTAGGGACTACTACAGAGTATGATGTATGGTAGAAGACTCATAGGCCACTTCCACTTATAGATCCAAATCATTTGGTGGTAGTAGATCAGGGAGAAGTGATACCATAGGTGCACCGAGTAGTGTGAGGGGGCTGAGATGGAGGCAAGGATGGAGGTAGGGGGAGAGGAGGGGATGGAGGCAAAGGAGATGGGGATGGTGATGGAGGAGATGGGAGAGGTAGAGGGGGTGGTGGAAGGGGTTAGATATATGGGAGGAGAGTGAGATAGGGAGTTGAGAGGGAATTATTGTCACCCATCCATGAGGAGGGAAAGGAGGAGAGGGAGGAGGCCCGTCAAGAGGAGGAGGGTTGTAAGGAGGTGGAGGTGGAGGTGGAGGTGTCAAGAAAGGAGGAGGCATTGGATGTTGATGGAGGGGAGGATGATGTGGATGTGGAGGATGTTGATGATGCAGAGCGACAGATGAGAGAGCAGATGGTAGAGGGAGAGTAGGATATAGGGGGGAGGCCACCATTTCCATGAGATGCCACATTTCATCAGTGACTAACTAAGATGTAGATTAGGATAGATGAGGCCCTAGCTAGGATCAGGGCCTTAGAGGTGGAATTGAAGGTCACTAGAGTAGAGAGGGATCAGGTAGTGGTCAGACAGGAGGAGGCACAAAATTGGTGCTCTGAGTTTGCACAACTATGTTTTTGGCTGGCGAGAGAGGTAGCTAAATATTTTTCTAGGGTGAGTGCCAGAGAGGCACGATATAGGTTTGTTTATGAGAGGGTAGTGCTAGCAGAGAAAATATATCCTAGCCTCTCATGGTCTAGTAGTAGGACAAGTAGTGGCTACAACAGGAGCCACAACAGTGCTAGTGCATCCACCTCATCTAGACAGTCCTCAGAGCACCACTCCCACAAAAGCCATAAGAATTCCTCTAGTCACAAGTCTAGACAAAAATATTGATTTCTCATCATTAGGGCACATGTCTACTCATAGCCAACCACATGTTACTATTCTCAGGTCCTCACAAAGGCAACCAACAACGTCAGTGCATGTGTCAGCAAAGCTTATGAGAGAGCATTAGTCACCTCATTCTTTACCTTGAGGGGATGAAGAGAGCACAAGCTAGGACATTTGATACATTATTTCTATGTTGAGATATTATGTTGAGACATTTTATATATTGACTATCAAGCATGCGAGCTCTATTTTTGGGATTCTTCGAGACTCTATCCTGTGACATGATTTTTGTGATATATATATATGATGCATTTTTAGCATGGATTCTATTATATGTATTATGCTATGATGCATTATGATTCTATTATGCTTATGTGATGTGGTGCATTTTATGATTCCTATGATGATGCATTTTACTTTATGGGATGTATGCACTTATGATGATTATTTATAATGAGATTCCATGATGATACTACTTTATGTATGATGGTTATTTATATGATGATGATGATAATAATGTTCTATATATGCTTAATGTTTGGACTCTAGTGGATTACATGTTTATGATTTATGTATGCATTGGTCTATGCTCATGTATGTATGGATGGTGCACTATGTGATGCTTTATGTTATGATCCTATATGTATGCATTAATGTATGGATGATGAATGTTTAATGTGTTTAAATGTTATGCTTATGAAAATGAATGAATTCAATTATATGTTATGTTTATGCAAGTGAAATTTATGTGAATGCAATATGGATATAAATGCTAATATGTAAATGGATTTATGAAAATGTGTAATGACCTAATGCAATGTCTATATATAAGCATGCATGCAAAAAAAAATTTTATGTCACAATATATCATCAAGAGATGGAAGAAGAGAGATGACCAACATGAGGAGATGGATGCTAGTATGAAGAAAGAATCCTTCAATATTTTTCCAAAGTACAAATAGGTGTTGTTCTAATCATCATTGGGTGGATTATTGTAATGGACAACAAACACCATAATATGACATAGATCAATGGTGTGCAAGGTCGAACCATCACATGAAACAACCAATCGCATACCAGGATGATCATGACTTATACAAGGAACTCAATTACCCCTAGTATGTTTGTCATAACCAACTGCAAACAAGAAAGACAAGCCATGAAACATCGTTTCTTCTCTAAATCCTATGCAAAACATCCTCGAGGAACTGGTAGCATGACCGTATGAAAAGACAAGATAATCACCATGATACGTCATTTCTCCTCTAAATCCTTATGTCAAAACATCCTCCAGGAACTAGTAGTATGATGAAAAATTAGATGGAAAATGCCAATATTTAAAGAAACTATTTGCCAAAGTGTTTTGATGTCAAGATGTTAGGTTTGACAAAATTCTAGATTTGCATGTGTTAGATGTCGAATAATGTTAATTTTAGGAAGAACACATCCTCAATGATGTTGATGTCAAGAGGATCGATCCTCAAGTGTCAAGGGAATCCCTCAAAATTCCAGATGATAGTGTCGATGATTCTAAAGCATAATATATAATAGGTTGATTTGCTATAAAAAGGTTTGACTAAGGTTGACCGAATGACCAAGTTGACTACATGCCAATGTTGGTGTGCAAATTAATGATTGTCAAAGGTTGTTCAAGAGTTGCCTGATTAGAATATTTGCAAGAAAAGGACAATAGACTTTGACTAAGAAGATTGAGAAAAATATTTTTATTTATTTGAAGATATCTAATGTGTGTGAGAGCACCCTAAAGGACTGACCTAGTGCAGCCGCACGAGCTCATCAATTGATGGCCTTGCCTATGTCATACACTCAGAGACCTCATAGTTTGACATGACCAATTACTTTGTCTTAATGACCAAAGATTGAGTCATGATTTTATTCTGACAAACCTAAAAGGACTGACCTAATGTCTTGGGGGTTCAAAGATGAACTTTGCCTATGTATAAAATGTGCAAAGACAACATAGCTTGATTGACATGACTGATAGGATGGACTATGACCCTATTTTTGGGATTTTTGATGTTCTTTGAATATTTTTTGTTTTCAAATTTTTTGAGTTTTTTTAATTTTTGATGGATATTTGATTTTTTTGTCTTTGTTTAAGGATTTTTAGGATTTTTTCAAGACATTTTCTGATGTTTAGGATTTTTGTTAGGACTTTTATGATTTTTAGGTTTTATTTCAAGACATTTTTTATTGACATGACCATGTGCGATACCCCCTATAGTTACATGATAAGAGGGTTTCCCCCAGTCAAGTTGAAGGCTAGCCAAGATGGAAAGGACATGCTTGGGATGAAAGGTGGATGATATGCTAGACCTGATGTCAACCATTGTTAGCCATGAAAAGAAGTGGCAGGATGTTGTGAATTTCATGAGGATGTCAAAAAATTGAGCCTTTATTATGGACAATGGTAGATGGCAAAGCAAAGACTGGCTATACATGGCACCTATTTTCCAAGGTTTCACCATGGTACTTATCCAAAGCACCACCAAAGTGGTTTTCACCATTGGACAGATTATTTCTCTTTACCATTATTGATATTTTTTATTTTATTTTTTTTGTCACCAAGACGCCTATTTGCCAGGTTTTCATCAGGGTTACGATTTTTCATATTTTTCAATTTTTTTGTATTTTTATGGTTTTTAGCCAAGCTCTCTAATGTTATGTGTAGAATTTACAGAGATGCAAATTGTTGATAGGTTCTATTAACTATTCCTCATCTAGAGTAGCCAATTGGTAAGCACCAAAACCAAATGCAGTACTGGTGATGTAAGGACCTAGCCAATTAGGCTCGAACTTGCTAGATTTCTCACAACCAAATTGATTCTTTGGATTTTGCATTAAGACCAAGTCACCAATGTCATATTTTTGGACCATCACTCTCTTGTTATAATTACAACAAAGGTGATTCTAATATGCCTGTAAGTGATTCAAGGCATTTTTTCTTCATTCATCTTACAACTCCAACTCGTGAAATCTAGACTATTGATACTCTTCGTCATCAATCAATCCCTTCATGGAGACTCTGAGAGAGGGGATTTTGACCTCGATGGGAAGGATAACTTCAGATCTAAAGACCAAAGTGAATGGAGTGGCTCCAGTAGGTGTGTGGATGCTGGTGCAATAGGCCCATAAAGTGGGATTAAATCACAGATGCTATTCACATCCAGTGTCATTGATAGTATTAAGAATCTTGATGATTTTCTTATTGGACACCTTAGCTTGAAAATTACCTTGTGGGTAATAGGGCATGGAGAAATGGTGTTGAATGTGGAATCATTCACAAAGCTCATGGACATCCTAATTTTTGAAGGGATGACTATTTTATGTGATGATGGATTGTGGAACACCATACCGGTAGACAATGTAGTTGAGGATGAATTTAGAAATCTGTTTGTCGGTTATGTATGTGAGGGGAATGGATTCTATTCATTTGGTAAAATATTTAGTTGTGGTAATAATGAATTTATGGCCATTGGATGAGGTGGGATGGATTCTACCCATGAGGTCGAGTCCCCATTGTGCAAATGGACAAGGAGAAGTGATTGGACCAAGTTCCTATGTGGGTGCATGAATTAGATCACTGTGTACTTGACATTGATGGCATGTTCTTACAAACTAAAGGGCATCATTTTCCATTATCGACTAGTAATACCCAAGTCTCATAACTTTCTTATCTAAGGTTGGGCCACTCGAATGAGATCTGTATATACCCTCATGTACCTTACGTAAGGTTGTTTGTGCTTCATCAGTGTTGAGACATCAAAGAAGGGCATTGTCAAAGCTACATCAATATATGGTGTCACTGATTATGGTGTAATGGGTGGCTTTGCAAATAAAGGACTTACGTTGTTTGTTAGAAAGGTTTGGTGGGAGTTTCTAAGACTAGAGATAATCATATATGCCTTGGTACCAAGGTGAATTGGGACCAATGAGCTCACAAACCATTTCTGATTTAGGAACATCATAAGCATGGACCAAATTTTTTTCCACTAAGAACTTGAATTGTGGCACATTGCTTGGAATGTCTAAGAGAGATCCAATTTTAGCCATTGCGTTTGCTGCCTTGTTCTATGTCCTTGAAATCTATTCAAAATAAATCATGTGGAAATATGATAGAAAGCTATCAACCATGCATTTGTAGGGCATCAATTTTTCATCCTTGGTGTCATAGTCATCGTTGAATTGGTTGATAACTAACTAAGAGTCTCCAAATACTAGGAGTTCTTTGATTTTCCATTTGATAGCCATTCAGAGTCCTATTACCAGTGCCTCATATTCAACAATATTGTTGGTGCAGGGGAAGGGAATTCATAATTACTTGGGAATAGAGTCTCCTTGTGGTGTGATAAATACATTTCCTACTCCCAATCCATTACCTATATGGTACCCATCAAAATAAAGTTTCCATGGTAACCTAGGGCCTACATGGAAGATAAACTCATCTAGAAAGTCAACTACCAAAGGGTGATCACCTTAGATGGGTGCATCAACAAGTTGATGCACAATAACCTATCCTTTTATAGCCTTGCATTCCATGTATTGGATGCCATACTCACTGAGAATCATTACCCATTTGGCTAACCATCCTGTCAATGTTGCACGATTGAGAAGATACTTCAATGGATCTATCTTTGCCACTAACTGTGTCTTATGATTTAGCATATAATGTCTCAACTTTTGAGTAGAAAAGACTATAGTGAGATAGGCACATTCAATGGAACTATAGTTTATTTCATAGCCAATCAAGGTGGTACTGATGTATTATATAACTCTTTCTTTCTCCTCATAGTTATTTTGTTCAAGTAATGCCCCCAGTGCTAAAGTAGTTGTAGAAATATACAAGATCTAAGGTTTTCCATAAATGGGTGGCATTAAAATTGGTGGTGTTAGAAGATAGTTCTTGATTTGTTCAAAATTCATTTGACATTTCTCATTCCACACAAAGGGGATGCCCTTGCATATAAAATATTGAAATGGTTGACACTTGTCAGCAAATTGTGCAATGAATCATCTGATGCACTAAAGCCTTCCTTGCAATGTTCTTAGATCACTTATTCCCTTCGAAGGAGGCATGTCTAGGATTTCTTTCACTTTAGTGGGATCAAATTTAATGCCTCGGTGAGAAACTATATACCCCAATATTTTTCCTGAAGTTACACCAAACACACATTTCTTAGGGTTCAAATGGACCTTGTACTCTTCTATCCTTTTAAAGATCATATCCAACACTTCCAGTTGATCGTTGTATGTCAATGAATTTTCGAGGAGGTCATCAACATAGTCTTCTATTAGCGTGTGCATGAGGTCATGGAATATAGTATTCATGGCTCATTGATATGTAGTTCTTGAATTTTTCAATCCAAAAGGCATGGCATTCTAGTAATAGGTACCCCAGGGAAAATTGAATGTTGTTTTATGTTGATCCTTCAAGGCAATGTGAATCTGATTGTAGCCCAAGAAACCATCCATGATGGACAACATCTCATACCCAGCTGTGAGATCTACAATAATGTCTATTTTTGAAAATGGAAAGTCATCTTTTGGACATGCCTTATTCAAATCCCTGAAATCTATACATATGCATATTTTCCCATTTGGTTTTGTGATAGGTACCAAATTAGAAATCCATTCTGAATAATCTATTGATCTTATAAATCCTGCATCTAGTAACTTCTTGAGTTCTTCCTTGACAAGTAAGGCAATTTGTGAATGCATCTTGCGTAACTTCTATTTGATAGGTTTGACCTTAGGAAGCAAAGGTAGATGGTGCAGTACTAATGATGGATCTAGTCCTCGCATATCAGTGTAGGACCATGCAAAGTCAATTTTTTGTTGCACAAAGAACTCTCTAAACTCAAGCTTTTCCTCTTCTATTAGTGACGTTGCAAAGAGGATCATCTTAGGGTCTTCTGGTGTGGCTATGTTGACTTCAAAGGTATCCTCGATGAGCATCGCCAATTTTTATTTTGTCACGAGAAGAATATCCAATCCTCCATCCTTGGGAATCTCAAAGAGGTTTTCACCCTCGGATACGTCCTTTATTTTTAATTTTGTATCATCATAAGGTTCCTTGTGGTTTTCACCTAAAGATGTGTCCTTTTTTGTTTTATTTTTCTTATTTTGCAACTAGAGGATTAGATAGTCTCCCTAAATTATGCCACAGAATCAAGATCTATAGTGAATCTAGCTTTATGATCCCCACTCGGTATTCCCTCATGGAGTCCCATGAATTTGGCAAGAGCTTCATCGTTCTAAAAAAATTCCATAACAAGTGAGTCATGTTGGTCCCAATCAACAAGTTATGAGTATATAAGAGAAATCCAATCATCGGTGTTGGTGAAAGGTGGGGATGAAGCTGAAAGCATGTAGACAGAGGATGAAAGGGTAAAGATGGATGTGTCTTCAAAGTCCCAAGATGATTCTATAAAATCATCTTCTTTGTATTAAGATCAATTGGCTTCATCGTCAAAATAAGGGACAAACACTAGCATATTGGACTCCTGGTCAAAAAAGGAAACAGATGGGTTGGAATTAGGAAAATTGGACTCATGGCGAATAGGTTCTAGCAT
Source organism: Sequoiadendron giganteum (assembly GCA_007115665.2). NCBI lineage: Eukaryota > Viridiplantae > Streptophyta > Pinopsida > Cupressales > Cupressaceae > Sequoiadendron > Sequoiadendron giganteum. The sequence continues at coordinate 288,477,294 of CM021101.1, read as the reverse complement.
GGTTTAGGTTTGTTGTCATCTTGAGGCTGAAAGAACTATACCTAGGCTTCTCTTTTCGAAGTGACTTCTCCAGAAGGTTCAACATTAAAAATTTAATTGAATTTTTCATCAAAATAAGGTTCACTTAGTTCTCAAAACATTTCATCAAGCTCATAGTCACTTAGGGATCTCTCAAAACCAAATTCCCACTCATGGGAGTCAATCTTGGTATGCTAATCTTTGATTTTCTCAACAATTTTAGAAGCATTTATACACTCACTCAAAAGTACATAGGTATGGTGACCATCAATATTAAGTGGCTCAAACCCTAACCCCAAATTCTTTAGTCTTTTAGATGGAAAACTAGGTTCTCTCCTTCCAGTCTTGTTTATACCAAGGCCACTAGTTCTATTGTATCCTTTTTCTTTCATTATCTCATAACCTTTGTTGTAATACTATACTAGAAGTGGAGGTAAGTCTTTTGTGTCCTTGTAAATCTAGGCCAAAATATCTTCAATATCTTCATAATTCATATCTCCCCATTTTGTGAGTCATTGTTGGAGGAACTTTAAAGATCACTTTTGGCTCAATTCTAAAACAAGGTCTACCATGAGTTTTTGGAGACTTGGGTATGGTAGTGATGCAATAAGCAGTGTGTAATTTTTATGTGCCTCAACCTTCATCCTAGATCTTAATGCCTAGATCAAAACTTGGAGTAGTGGAAGTAGATGGTGTGATGGAGGTTGAAGGAGTGGACATGGATGGCTTGCAAAGTGTGGATGGGTCAATGTATTTGGAAGAACTGGATGTTGAAGCTTCATGGTTAATGGGCACTGGGTGTCCAGTAATGCCTCTCAAGTTGGTGCAATAATGGAAGGGATCAGGATCTCCAGGTATGGTGATTTCGGCACCATCAAAAGGAAACTTCAAACATTGATGGTAAGTAGATGGTAAAACCTTTAAGGCATGGATCCAAGGTTGACCAAGTAAGATGTTATAAGGTAGCTCAAGATCCAAGACCTAACATGCAGTATCTATAATGATCGGCCCCACATGGATGGGGACTATGATAATGCCCCTAGAAGATTGTTCCTCGTCATCATATGCCTTTATCACAATGCTTTTGGTAGCATCCACACACGTATCAAATAAGCCTAGTACTTTAACTAGTTTTAGGGAGAATATATTCAGTCTTACTCCTCCATCTACTATGATTCATCTAACCTTTTGTTTATGGACTAAGACTTCAATGTGGATTGCATCATTGTGAGATGGTTTAGGTGAGGAATAATCTTGGTCCGAAAATGTGATGTGATGGGGAGTAGTCAAGTATCTAACCATGGCTTTGAAGTGGTTGACATCAATGTCTTTAGGTATGCAGGACTCCTATAAGATCTTATCAAGTATGGCTTTGTATTTAGGCAAGATGCATAGCAGATCGAGTATGGAGATTTGAGTAGGCATTTTACCCAATTGGTCGATAAGATTGAATTTTTATTTAGGTTGTGACTATTTGGCAGAAACACCGGGAATTATGATCTTTGGTTGTCTAATAGGGGTACCAGCTATTGTGACTTTGTCATGATGGGTGGTAACATTACATTCTAGAGTCTTCTTGATGGTGATAGTATTGACGTGTTTATCAAAAGCTCAAAGGTGATTAAATATAGATCCACTAGAATAGTCAAAAGCAGCGCAAGTATAGTTAGCTCGATTATTAGTCTTTGGACCTGACGTAGAGGGGTGATTTGAACCATGATCCTGTAGTGGGTTTTTGCTAATTTTATGGTCTAAGTTTGAAGAAAAATTCTGACCATCTCTTTCAATGGCACGACTTACAATAAGATCCTATATGAGATTTCTCAATTTCCTATAGGAAGAAGTTTTATGCCCTTTTTCTCGATGATAGTTATAGAAAGACTTGTCATCCCACCATGATGGTTTGAATTACCCTAGGTCGTATGGTTTAGGGTCTTGTAATGTTATGACATTTTTTTGAATGAGCTTCTTAAGGACAACTTCAATTGGTTCACCCAAGGGGGTGTATGTGCATCTTTTGGGAAATTGTCTAGTTTGTCTTGGTTGCCCTTGCTCTTGATTGTTCTAGATGGTGTTTGTTGTAGGTGTTGGTGTAGCCACAGGAAGATTCTAGGGTTAAGATCCTCTAAGCATAATTGCAGGACCTATCGCATTCACTTCTTTAGCATCAACAACACCATCTTTGGTGATATTCTTATTCTTGACCCAATATTTGTTTTTGTCATTTGGGGGGTTTGGTTTTGTGTTCTTGTTGACATATTTGAGTTCTCCTTTTGTGATAAGATCTTTTTCAAGTTGGACTCATTTCTCAACTAGGTCTATGAAAGTGGTGCAATAATGGACTTGCAACATGTACTTCAATGGGCTAACAAGGTTTTGAAAAAAATGTTGACTTTCTCCTTTTCTGGTATCTCAACAGGACAGTGAATTTCTAGCCCCTGCCATCTTTGTAAAAAGGGGATGAAGGCCTCACAAATGTCCTCTTGGGTAGTTTTATATAAAGTGGCAATGGTAATATTAGAGTCGATATTTTAGACAAAATTTTCTACAAATTTATTAGCAAGTTCATCCCATGACTTTATCCCTTTGGGTAAGAGAGCAAACCAATCAAGTGTACAAGACTTCTAGGAAAGAGCCTCATCACATAGGTATTTTCATATGCAATTTTCATGCAATTGGTCATAAATTTTCCTATGTGCTCAATGGGGTTTGTCTTGCCTTTGTATTTGGAGAAGTTGGGTACCACATATCCTGGAGGGAATGGTGGAATGTGTAAATTCATGTCAAATGGGTATGGACATAAGTCATAAGATGTGTGTGTCTTCTTATTGGATAATTTCATGTTCTCCACTTGATTTTGTAGGGTAGTGAGTTGATCCATGAGTGTATCCACTATAGAATTGTTCATGGTGTCACACATGCTGGTAAGGGGTATTCCCTGAGTTCCCATTTGTTGTGATGGGATGTTCTGATTTGAGGTATATTGATGTGGAATGTATGATGTGTTTTGGGTTGGAGTTTGGTGATATTGAGTGTTTTGATTGGGAAAATGTTGTTGTGTATGGTTATGAGATGTGTATGTGGGAATGTGTACTCCAAAAATGTTAGATTGTATTTGTAGAATTTGTTTCCTTTGCATTTTTTGATAACCAAATGGAGTCATGTGTTGTGTTAATTGGTTGCCTTGTCCAAATTTCTGAATATGGCCATGTGGGATATTGGTATTTTTCCTTTAGGAAACATGAGTGTGGGTATTAACTTTTGATGGGATATGGGCATTATCTTGAGGGCCTTGAATAGTAAATCATATTTTATTCCTCCCAAAGGGATTTGATGAGTTTGTTCCCATGCTATTATTTGAGGACCCAAGTAAAGGGTTTGATGATGTCATTCTTATAGCACTAGATGAATATCCAAATAATTTTTTTGATGAATTTGTTCCCATTGTATTGGTTGAGCACCCAAATGTAGCTCCAAAATTTTGTGATGGAATTATTGGTATATGTCGGATTGATTGTGATATGGTGTGGGATGAGGTTGATGTTCCCACAATAGATGTTATATTAACCATGTGAGATGTGTTTCGAGTGGTGGTGCCAATGGAAGTCGCATTGATGATGTTGGTTTCATTTTGTGTGGTGACACCCATGGATGTATTGTTTCCATTATGTTGTGGTTTCTATTGCGGTTGACTAGTTTGTGTAGCAAGATCAGGAGATGCTTCTCTTAAAGTATTAACATCAATTTTGCATGGAAATTTAGCCCCTTGGTCTAGAAGCATGGCTAGATATCGTTCAAAATCTTGTAAGACTAGTTCTTCACAAAGGAAGCCACTTCGGGGTCTTTGGCAGCGTCTTCTACATCTTCCATGAATACTTATCCATTTTCATCCCTTTGTATAAATTGTTCAAAGGGGTTGCATGATGAAGATGCTATGTTCATTTCACTAAAGGGGTTGATAAAAGATGTTCCCATATTTATGTTAAAATTTATGTCATTAGGAAGGTTGTAAGGGTTGTTGTATTGTCCAAAGGAATCCATTTGTCTTCTTTTTCTTTGTAGCCTTGTCTCAACCATATAAGATTTGCTCAAAAGAGGGAAAATAGAAGATGGCCAAATCTATGTATGGAAATTCTATGACACTATGTTTTTGAATTTTTAAGATAAGGAATGTAATAGTGAAAATTTTGTCTAAAGAGGAATGTCAAATGAGTACTAAAATGAATGGTGGAAGACTAAAATTTTGTGAGGTATGACAATGAAAATGCAAGGTGTAATGAAACTCTAAGGTGCAATTAATTATGGTAGAATTTTATTGTCAAAAGGACTATGTGTAGGACTAAGTGGAATGAAAAAGTGATAAGGTGAGGTTTCCAAACTAGAATTATGAGTTGGAAGTGTCTCACATAAAATGAAAAAGACTAAAGAAGTGATTTTGGCTTAGTCCAATGACAATCTACTCTTGAAGGGGAAGGTTTCACAAAGTATGGGAAGTGTTCCTATTCTAAAGTCTGAAAAAAAAATGAGGATCTAAGAGTTTTCCTATGCTGAAAATGGTTGTGGATATTTAAGATGCAACTAAAATCTGCAATGGTAAACCTATGGTAAAGCTAAATGCAAACTAAAGGTGCAAATATGGATGATTTAAGCAAGTCTTTTTTCTAGATTTTTAAACAAATGCTAGTGAAGAAGATTGTTTAAAAATATATCCACAATGTTTAGTTTCAGATTTGGACAGAGACAATGATTTCCCTAAATGACATGAAAATGCGTTGTTTTAGGTATCAAATGCATTGCATATAGAAAATGTGTCATTTTAGCTTGTGATTGCATCACTGGATTGGAAAATGTGTCATTTAATATTGTGACTATGGTTGACAAAGGAAAATGAATTTTTTGAGGTATCAAATGCATTGCGAAACAACTAGATGCATTTTAAAATGTCTCAGATGCATTGTAGGTTTGAATGAAGTCTAGTTTTCTTGCAATTTTTGGCAGATTTTTGAGGTTGTTTGAATTTGACTTTATTTTTTCAGAATTGTAAAAGGTGTCCTATGTGTTTATGGTTTCAACAAAAACTTGGAAAACACATGATTTTTTCTTGAGTTGTAGGAAACAAGCACATTGAAAATAAGCCCAACCTTATGGACCACAAGGACTATATTCACTCTATCCCAATTGGATTACTCCAACCATGCTTATTCTTAGCCGATGATTTAAAAAGCTTGCCTACATTGGCTCTCCCTTAGATGACACACACTTCTCGAGTCAACCAAGCTTTGAGTTCTGATGAATCTTCCCTGACAAACTCTTCATCTCTACTAAGAACCATGAGAATATGGGTGGCTTGGCAACTACCGTTGCTACACCAATGAATAGAAAGGATTTTGGAAAACTAAACAAGAGGGTTTGAATGAATACTTGGGGACATGGCACCTCATGAGCATCCAACAAGAAACTTAAGGCTTTAATAACTCTACTAGGGGCTCTTATGTACCTTTAAAAGGAAAGGTAGGTACCCAATTTTGGATGACACTACATGGCTAAGGCCTACATACCATGAGGACTTGATAGTTTAGTCTCATCCTTTTATATACCGACCCAAGCCAGAAACCGGTTGGAGTCATTCCATCTTTCGAGGTAGGCCCCTCTAAGGTTTAAACAAAATCGAATTGAAAACTTTGTTTTTGGTCATCCAAGATTGCACTAAGGCATGAGGAGATTGCATACACAAATCTTTCAACCCACACTCACAAGTTTGCTCATTTTAAAGCCCAAATTGAAATGTGTGGGTGGTAAAGTAACAACCTCTTAGTGTTTTTGTTTCTCAAGATCGCACAAAGTGCAAGAGAATTGCATACACACTTAGGAGACTATCACTACATCACAAGACACATAAGACACTTGTTCATTTTAAACCCAAATTAGTGTGAGACAAACAATGTTCATTTTAAGCGAATTCCATGAAAATTGCATGTAAATTTTAGCCTTGATGAGTTTCAATGCAAGTTGTGTTCATTTTAAGCGATGAAATGTGAATACAAGTTGTAGTTGTGGTTCTTTTTTTGTTTGTTTTCTTTTAAGATTGAAAAATATTTATAAAATCATCAACAAACAAAGGTTAGTGTCTCCTTCTAGCTTACCACATGCTGCTAGCAATAGATTAGTAACCCAAAAAGAATTAACCTAATGAAATAGAAATAAGAAAATGTATAAAATGATGCAAGAAGCCGAGAGAAAACATATAACAAGAAAATGCATCATTTTTCCTGTCAAATGCATCGCAATAGCAGATGCATCGTTTGTTCTATCAGATGTGATGCAACAGAGAAAATGTGTCCTTTGTGATGTCAAATGCGGCTTGGTACTACTAATGTGTCAATCTTGAGTGTATATGTGTCGCGATGCATCAAATGTGGCTCAAAAGGTTTCATTTGCAGCATTTCATACGAGTAACTACAAAAAATTAGAAAAGTCATACGAAAATCTATAAAAGGGTCAAGTTCACCAATGTAACTAAGGAAAAAAGGTTAGATTAGTATAAACACAAATGCATAATCAAAACTCTAGCTAAACAATGAAGTACAAAGGAGTAAATATGCATAAACAAAGGAATATTTCACCAATTAGCCTTCATGCCCTCCATAATTAATCTCCATTGCCCTTCTCCATTTGCTGCAATATGAAGTTTTCCCTCAGATTTAGATGAGAAACTATTAGCTTATGTCAAGCCCTAAGAAAATATTGAAGGATTCAACTATTCAATACTAGCAAGAATGCAAGTATGAATTAAATCTAAAGCCAAAATTGTACAAAAAGAAATTATGAAGTCAAGATATATGAAGTGACAAAATGAGTTTGACGTTTCCTTTTTATAGAAAAGCCAATTTTGGATGAATGGCCAAGATTGAAAGTTGACAAAGCCCTAAGATCAAAGGCTGAAATTGCATGTGACAATTAGCAATTAGGGTTAGGGAAAACTTAGGTCAAATTTGAAATGAAGGGATAAGATTTGATTTGATGTGACAAGAAGATATTTTGCACAAAAAAAGAGGCAAGTGGAGAATTAAAATAGAAATTTAAAATTAATTTAATTCAAAAGTGGTGGGCCATGTGATAGTAAATAATGATTTTAAATTATTTACTTTGTGGGAAAAATAGAAACTGGGTAATTTTAAATAAATGATTTTATTTAAAATTAGAAAAAGCCAATGTGGATAATAATTTAATAAATTATAGGAGTTCATTTAATTATAAGAGGACATAGGGAGTTAATGACGTATTTAAATAAATAAATAAAGTTTATATATCTAAACAATCGGGAAAAAATAGTGGGAAAGTACTAATTAAATAAATTTAAGAATTTATTTAACTATAGAGACACATAGGAAATTAGCGATATATTTAAATTAAATAAATATAATTTATTTATTTAAATAGTCAAGAGGAATAAAAGATGTGAATTAATTAAATGATTGAAAATTATTTAATTAATAGTTGAAATTGGACCATAGGACAAATATTAAATATATTAATTATGCTAAGAAGAACTATGGAGAAAATAAAATTTGGAGGCCTAGGTCAATTTTATGTGTCTACAACTAGGTTGATAAGATATTTGAGGAATGTGTTGGAAGATTCTGTTGGTGCATTCTATTGCATCCCTCTAAGAGTGTTTCCTAAAAAATATATCTATGCATAAGATTGAAGAGAAGCCATCAGCTCAGTTGAACATGCTTTGGGAAAGTGAATTGAAAGAGAGCCATGATGCCTGCAGAGTATAAGTTGAGAAAAATTTGGATGTTTAGAGGAAATTTCCCTTGTTTGAATTTGAGAAGAAGTATATTCGAATAGTGTTGAGAAGAATTTAGGATGAATCTCTTTGGATAGATGAGATGCATTTGATTTCCATAGAAGCTATTAAAGATGTGACTAGTATGTGTTCCTCTAGACCAATTCCCAAACTGAAGGCTATGGATGAAAAGGAAATAATTGAGGTTATAGGTGCGAGTTCTAAAGAGAAAGAGATTGATTTGAAATTGATTATATTGATCCAGTAATAAGGTATGGTGTTATGGTCATCAGTCACAAAGTTTGTATCCCTAACAATGACCTTACAATTTCTACTACTATGGTGCATATTGTTGTTAATATGGTAATAAGAGGAATGGAATATGACTTGTGTGAATTACCTTGTATACATCTTTTGAAGAATTTAAAGTAGATCAAGAAGAGTAAGAAGAATACATTTTGGTATGGAAATATGGTGGTTTTTTTACTCTTTTAATTTCTGAGATAATTACTGGTAATAGGAAGGATAGAATGGTCAAATTCAGAGCCTATTGCATATCAAATCAAGAACTTAATGATAAATATTGGTAGTTCAGATACACAAGAGTCTACCCTTGCTCTATTATTTGAACATTTTAGATGAGGATGAACAAAAGGCTTAGGATTCCAGTAAGTATTGTGGAAAGATACTCCATAAGCATAAATTTTCTCATGTCTATAGATTTTTGTCACATGGAAGCAGTTGAATCAAGGTTAGTTTGGATATCTAAATTGGATTATGAAGAGTCAGAAGCTAAATTTGATAAATATTCTAAATGGTTTTTGGAAATCCCTAAGGATATCAATGTAGAAGGTACCTCTGGTAGCATGACTGGAATAGGGAAGAAAAGGGAGAGTGCTGTTAATCAGGAAGGTGCATAAGAAAGTGAGCTTGAACATGAGCATGGAAGAATAAATTTTCAGAAAGATTTTGAAGAATTGTAGAAGGTTACTCCTAGTGCTAATTTTGGTTCATCTGTTTTTATTGTGGAGAATCTCCGTAGCATGATTAATTCCTTGAAGCTCTACATATCTAAAATTCAAATGTCTGCTGGAATTAAGTCTGATGAAGGAAATTTGGAAGATATCAAAGGAAAATGTGTGAATGTACACGATCGAGTAATGAAGGAATTGGATAGTGTACAAGGTTGTGAAAAAGAGGCACAAGAACTACTTTCTTCTTTCCTAGATTGGTAAATACATTGGATATGATAAATGAGATAAGGATGAGTAAGTCCTAGTCAAGCACTCAAGTAGATACATAAAGGCTAGTAGAAGATAAAGATAATCAAAGGTGGTCCTACATTGTGCAGCTTCAAGACAAATTCTTCTCTCTACAGGATCGAAGGACAAATTTAATCAATAAATTTATGGCACTCAGAGACATGATTAAACTCATACATACTTCTATTTCTAGTGCTCTTAGTTGTATTGGTGAATTACCAGAGATTAATATTATCCCTAATACTTTAACATATGGTGTAGAGTCCTTAACTCAACTTGAGCTATTTTACAAGACTCTTATCAGTGCAAAAGGTTCTTGGAAAGAAGGTAAAGTTTTGTGGTAGGCTATCCTAGAGAGTCTCAGAGGTTCTTCTTCAAGTTAATTCAAGGTTGTTTTCATATATTTATAGTTACATTTTGATGCATATTTACATATATACCAAACCCCTGCCTTTTTCATTGATGTCAAAGGGGTAGAGATAAAGAGATAAAGAGATAAAGAGACATAGGAAAAATATTTTTGTGAAGAAATTTTTTGATAGGGGGGTAGTCAAAGTATTCAGTTGTGGTATACTGGAAAATGTTTTTGTCATGCATGTTGCCATCAGTGCCAAAGGGGGAGATTGTTGGAAGCTTTGCAATATGAGCATGAAGTATGGATGGTTGTGTTGGTTGTTCCTATGTTTTCATTGATGTTAACATGGTGATAACTATATGAGAAGTCTACTTGGTTTACCAGAAAGTGTTCTCTACCGGTAATACCATTTTGTGATGGATTTGTGTTTTGGTATTTGAGTCTAGAATTCATTGCAAGATCTGATATGACTCTAATCTCTTAAGGGTGATCCCACAATACTGGTTTACAATTTTTGGCCAAAGTGGACACTAAACTAATTTTTCTAACTAAATCTTCACTTTTGGGCACCTATAGTGGTTAAACCGCGAGGAATTTGAAGATGATGAAAACTAGTGATTTGTGACATTTTGTTTGTAGATTCTAAATATATTTTTTCAAAATTTTTGGAATCAAATTGTACCTATTTTTCCACCTCCTTCAAAAACTAGTTATTTTGAGGAAACACAATTTTTAAGGAGTGACGCTCAGTGTATACAACATAACTTTTTTTCCATGAAGGATAAAATTCCAATTTTTTCAAATTTAGATTTGTAACTAGAATATCTAGCACTTTTATTTGGTTTGATAGTGTTTTATTGAATATTGTTTACTTAATAAAGTTTCAAAGTCAAACCAATTACATTTCAGACATAGGCAGACTGTATACAACATAACTTTTTTGTATGTATCGAAATTCAATTTTTTTGTTGGATCAAGGATTTTAATATCTAGTGCACTGATATTTTTGAAATATTGTTTTGATAATTTTCTATTTTTCCACATGTGCAGAACATAGAGGTTGATTTTCGGTGAAAAACCTACATTCGCAAGAAATAAAAAATAATAATAATAATTAAATTAAATTTATTTAAAATTAGACTTTTTGGGAAGATTATAATAAGGACTATAACATAGTTACAAAAAATAAATTTTAAATGAATTCATTTGATCCTCCAAAAGGTAAATCAAAAGTGGTTTTTTATCGGCATTTTGATAGGTGTAAAGGAGACTCCATTATAGGTATGGTTTAAAACCAGTTGGGTTATATCCAAGGGGGTTTGATATAAGGTGGTTTGATCAAATCCTCTTCATTGGAATCCTTAAAATGGAAATTTTTAAGGCTTAAATCATTATATTTTCTAAAAATATATGATTTTAGCAAAAATCAGAATCTCCCAGAAATTGTAAACCAGCTTTGTGGGATCACCCTTAACCATATTTTTTTGACTCATTCGAACAACTATATCATAGATCTTGAGACATATTTTTTTGTGAGTAGAAATTTATCTCTGATAAAGTTTAACTCTATATCCAACTATTGTTCTGTGTGTGGCATACTATGTGGGAGACTTTGCATTCTACTAAGGTGAGCATTCTTATGCTGCAATTTTTTTGATAGTCTCTTTGTTGGTAGTATGATGGGAAAATAATGTGTTCTCAGATCCAAAAGGTGTTTGTTTTGAGGATTATTTGTTGGTTTGGAGAATTGTGTTCTAGTCTTGGCTGACTCAGTGAATGCAATATATTCTGAAGACTAGTTATGTTTTATGGATGATAGCCAACTTGGTATAATGAACTACATGGATAAATGTTTAAATCTTATATGGTGTCAATGAAGAAGGTTTTGATTATTTTGTGTTCATCTAATTAGGCCTACCTAATTGATGGATAATATATACTTGTATATATTGTAGACACCTAAAAATGACTTAGGCCTGCAACCACTATTTTACCACCTTTCATCATAACATGATTATAACATTTAATTATGTTTCTGACCCACATTCAACTATTAATTAAATAATTCATAATTATTTAATTAACTCATAATCTCTCATTCTTCATAATTATTAAATAGATAAATCTTATTTATTTATTTAAATGTCACTAATTATCAAAGTCTTCTTGCAATTAAATAAAATCCTATTTATTTAATTAATCCTTATCATTAATGTCTTCTTGATTATTAAATGAATATATTTAAAATATATTTATTTAATGTGTCACTAATTCCTAAATCTTCTGAATTAAATAAATTCAATTAGTTTATTTAATTAATTAACTACTTCTTCTAAATTAAATAATTATTTTAATTATTTAATTGTGGCATGTGACACTTATATATTTTTAAATAAAACAAATCATTTAAAAATATCTCACATACTTAACTCATTCTTCATTTAGTAATTAATTTCAAAAATCAATTACTTCTTATCTCACAAAATCCATATTTTTAATTAATTTAATTCAAAATGGAATTATTCTTCTACAAATCAAGTAATTTCTAAAATTACTGATTTTCTAAAATCTCATCCTCTCGTCTTTTGATTTTTACTAATTTCATCTCAACTGTCACGTTCAGTCTTGATTTAATTCATTTAATTAAATCTTATTCACACATATGGGTATTTTTCCCTAACCCTAATTGAGAGTTGTCTTATTGAATCTTGACCTTTGATTCTAGGGCATTCCTCAAATCTCTCATCTTGTCTGTCCGTTCAAGATTGCATTTTCTATAAAATGACAATCTTGATCTCATTTTCAGATAAATCATTGCTTAATCTAATTTTATTATAGGCATTCTCATATTTTAGGATTTTTTATTACTATTTGCATACTAGGATTGAATTGCTAGTTGTACATTAGTTTATTTTACAAATCCTTCAAAGGCATTGCTAGGGCTAGACACATATAATTTACTCACAAATCTGAGGGCAATATTATCACAACAAGCTTGAGGAGGTGCAATGGAAGTAAGGCATGGAGTATTAAATGGGTGAGACCTTTCCAGTTTTCTTCCATTTCAAGTATTTTTCTCCTTTGTATTCTATTGTGTGATTTTATTAACATGCAGGTACCACTAATCCTTTGTTAATCTTGTAGAAAAAATAACGTCATTACATTGGTGAACCTGACATTCTAACACAATTTTACAGGTTTTGTACAGCCTCAAATTTTTATTTTTGTAGGAACAGGTATAGAGCACCGTATTTTCCTTCTTGTACGATGCAACTGCTCTATTGTACCACATTTGCCTTCGCATATGACGCAAGTGATCTACTGCATTGCATTCACCATCCCGAGAGCCACAACTGACATTACACAACACATTTGACAAGCAGAACCCGAACCATAGCTACCGAGCCACATTTGATGTGATGCATCTGTCGAACCGCATGTGCCATATTGCGCCGCAAATGACTGGTAAATTTCATTTTAAAAAATTGTAATCTAGATCTAACGCATCTGCGGCCAGTAATTGATCAATTTTTATTTTTTTGGATTAAAAAGAACCAACCCTAGGATAGACACTTAATTGGAAATTTGTCAATCCTAGGATAGGGAATTTAATTTGGAATTTACTAACTCTAGGATAGTCACCACATCTTGATTGTTGGTTAAAAATGAATCCCATGCATGTTGTGAAGCAATATCTTCAGTTAGTTTAGATAATCTTCATTTGGGCTTAAAATTGAACATCTTTTTGCTGTGTTTGTTGGGTAATAGGTATATGCTCTCCCCTTTACTGGGTGATAAAAAAACCAGACTTAGCCATTTTATCGTTATGCAATTTATGCTTTATTAAATCTTTTAGAAGGCCTTCTGTAGTGGGAAAAAGTACTCACCCTACGGGAACAACCTAAGTGGGAACAACCAAAGCTAGGTTTTCCACCCCACTTTAATCAAAAGTGAATTCAGGGAAAGTTCATAATTCGACGGCAGTGTGCAAGATAACCATCCCCAAAACCTTTGTTCTAAAGGTTGGGAGGTCTCCTGAGGGAGTTTATCATTTCTCATGCTGAACAGAAACCTTGACTAAGAACCATAGTGTAGAAGTCAGCCGTGTCAGAGCCAGACATTGTTTCAATCACAGCGCAAGGGGAGGGAAGAATCTCCCCCTAAGACACTCACCATATAATCACCACAAACTGTTTGCTCAGGGGATTCGGTATCCACTTTCGTCACCTTGAGTACACACTTGGAAAAGACAAAAACATGGGCACCCTCTAGGGGGTGACATGGCTGTGTGAGTCGACGTGATTTTAAGCTGTGGGTTGTGATTGTTACGATGACCCTTTGACTAATAAGAGTGAGTCTACTTGAACATACACTTAATATTTTAATTTCTATGTTTTCCAACTCTTTTAAATAGACTTCAACAAATTTAAAATCACAAACTCTGGACCAAAAAACTTATCAAAACTACAAAACAGTGTTCGGTTTTCCAAAAAATTATCCATTGCGACGCAATCGCTCTAATGCACTGCAATCGCCAGCTAATGAGCCACATTCACTCTGCTGGGCCGCAATTGAGTCATCCTGAGCCACATTCACTCTGATGAGCCACATTTGAACTATATAGAGCTGCATTTGCCATCATTGAACCGCATTTGGTAACTTGAGCCGTGTTTGATAGATATCAACCTGCATTCACCAGAATGTGTCACAATTGATAGTTTATAAACCTCATTTGACTCTGTGAGACGCATTTGCTCTGTCATACCGCATTTTCTATGACGCATTTGCTAAAAATTGAAAATAATTCATCACTGTCAAAAAACAAAAAGTCCACAACTTGTCTTCAATTCAATCAAGTCTTCCTTCACTATTATAGCTCAAACTAGACTCTTAATTGCTCAAATTTTCATCAAAAATTTCATTTTAGGTACCATTTTAGGATCACAATAGGGTTCCTTTTCTAGTCCATTAGATTGCATTGATAGCTTCACCATCTCCTTAGACACTTACTTTTGCAGATTTTAAGAGTTGACTCTTATCATTCATTGTCCAAACTTTGCATTCAATAGTAGGTTATCATTGGATCCAATTACCTTTGTCACTTTGTCAGTCCTTTTGTGAATCATTTCCCACTCAATAGTCTAGTGTGGAAATTTCACTTTGTCCTATTTATACTCCTTTTACGGTCCATTGGTCTTCCAAAATTGAATCATTGCAAAAACTTTGTTTTCCCAAGTTTGTCCTCTTTAGATCTCCCACTAGTAAGTACATATTAGGATCTTTTATTGCATATCATTTGGCATCTCCATTTGAGTGTCACACCATTTGCATTCACAAGTCCTTAGTCTTACTTTCATTTCATAGTATCCTTTAAAAATCCAAAAAGAAACCAAAAACATAGTCTCATACTTAAATCATTCATCCCAAGTTGAGAAAAACTTTGTATGGTTGAAACTAGATTACAGAAAAAGAAAAGACTCATGGATTCTTTTAGACAAGACACCAACTTTCTTGAGTTCACAATTGGCATGGAATCATTTCCTAATGCCATGAACAATCCTTGTTTTGACATAGAAAATTCCAACTTCAATCCTTTTAGTGAGATGAACATCCCATCATCTCGATCACATCTTTTTGAACCATTTATCCGACGGGATCAAAATGGGGACGTCTTTGAAGAAGAAATACAAGCTGCTGCCCAAAACCCAGAAGTGGCCTCTTTTGTGGAAGAAATGGTCTTAAATGACTCTTCTAGATTCCTAGCTATGCTTCTTGACCAAGGGGATAAGTTACCAAAGGGATTTGATCTTAACACTCTTAGAGCAACTTCTCCCACTCCACCATCACAAAATATCATCAACACAATTAATGCTACCTCCCTTGGTCATACTACAACCACATCCAACACAACATCTATTGGGGGATCATCTTCCCAAACCAACACCACATCACAATCCATCCCCCAACAAACATCCACCATCCCTTTGCAAACAATGGGTGCAACCACATAAAACCTCTTTGGAACTTCATCTAGTTCCATGAGTACATCAACAAACTTGTTATTGGGTTCCTCAAGTGCCATGGCAACCAACTCATCCAACCCTTTTGGGAGAAATAAACAAATTTTTCATTCAAGGCACCCAACCTAATTCCTCACAAGTTAACACTAACATTCCTCATGGCCAAAATGTATTACTTGGGAAAGGCAATGAAGGCGCTCAATCCTTCACTCCTTTTGGACATCAACAAAATCAAAACCAACAAGGCCCTCAAATTTAGTCTAACATGGTAGGATATCACATCCCCACTTATGCTTCTCAAGTCCATACGCAGTAGCACGTCCCTCGTCAAAACACTCATTTCCAACAATCGCATAATCAAAACACTCATTTTTCTCACCGACAACCCACCCCAAATCAACAGATCTCATCACAACATTTGGGGACTCAAGTTGCACCTATCACCAACATAGGTGATGCTAGCAACCATCCCCTGGTGGAAGCACTCACACAACAACTCGCTGCTCTTCAAACACAAGTGGAGACCTTGCAACAATCTAATAAAAAGTCATACATGTCACATGACTTGTGTCCATATCCATTTGACACAACCTTGTATATGCCACCCTTTCCTCATGGATATGTGGTACCTCATTTTCCTAAATACAAAGGAAAAACAAATCCCATTAAACACATAAGAGAATTCACCACTAGTTGCATGGACATTGCATATGAGCAAACTTATCTCATGAGACTCTTTTCTGGAAGTCTCGCAGGTCATGCACTGGAATGGTTCTCACTTTTGCCTAAGGGAATCAAAACATGGGATGAATTGGAAAACAAGTTTGTTGAAAACTATGCCTATAAAATTGACACAAATATCGACATTGCCTCCTTATGTAGACTTACCAAGGAGGATGCAGGAGAGACTTTCATTCCATTCTTTCAAAGATGGAGAACCTTAGCAAGTAGATGTCTGGTAGAAATACCTAAAAAGAAGAAAGTCACCATGTTTGTACAAACTCTCCTAGGACTGCTAAGGTATGGCCTATAAGTCCATTGTTGCACCACCTTTGTTGACCTTGTTGAAAAGGGTGTTCAACTTGAAAAATCCTTGATTGCCAAAGGTGAATTAAAATATGGTGGAAAAACCATCAACACCACCACATATAACAACCCAAGTAGCTCAAATGACAAAAACTAATATTGGGTTAAGAACAAGCACATCACAAATGATGGTGTAGTTGATGCAAAACTTGTTAATGCAACAGGTCATGTACTCACAATCAAAGGAGTACAAAATCAAAATGCACTTGTAACTACACCGACACCAACTTCCAATGTTATCCAAAGCAACCATGCACAATCTAATCAAAGGTAGTTGTGTCAATCTCAACAATTCCAAAAATGCACATACACCCCTTTGGGTGAACCTATTGAAATTGTCCTAAAGAAACTTCTTCAAAACGGTGCCATAACGCTAGAAGAGCCAAAACTATATGACCCTTGTCAGTTCAAGCTGTCATGGTGGGATGACAGTTCATTTTGTGATTACCACCATGCCAAAGGGCACAAAACTTCCTCTTGTCATCAATTGTGAAATTTGGTGCAAGACCTCATAGAAAACCACACCATCGAGTTGGGTGGTCAATCATTTACATCTAATGCGGATCATACCATACACAAAAACCCACTACAAGATCATGGTAAAGCTTCCTCATCTGGCAAAAAAATACCAGCAATCAAGCCAACCACATCTGTCAGGCCTATAATACCATTCATCCTGCATACAATTATCCCGATGGTACCATTATCAATAATCTTTGCACTGCCAATTAAAATATGTGTGTTAATACCATTAACATTAAAAAGGCCCCATAATGCAATGTAACCATGCATAAAGGAAAGGTCACCATCCTCGGTCCTTCTACCTGTCAACCAAAAATCACCATACCTAGTCCATCTGCCAGACAATCAAATCCAGAACCGGAGTTCAATATTATTGAGCAATTAAATAAAACACCTACTCAAATATCCCTTCTTGAACTGCTCTATATTTCACCTGTGCATAAGGCCATCCTAGATAAGGTACTGTAAGAGTCATCTGTCCCAACCAACATCGATGTCAACCACTTTGAGACTATGGTCGGATATCTGAATTCGCCACATCACATCACCTTGTCAGATAGTGACTACTCCTTGCCCAAACCATCGCATAATGATGCCCTTCACATTGAGGTTTTTGTCCACAAGCATAAGGTTCAACGAGTTCTAGTAGATGGCGGAGTAGGATTGAACATTTGCTCTCTAAAATTGGTCAAAGCTCTTGGTTTCTCTGATGCATGTGTAGATGCTAGCAAAAGCATCATCATCAAGACATACAATGATGAAGAATGCACTTCTAAAGGCATTATTACAATTCCACTCCGGGTAGGACCAGTTATCATAGATACAACATGCAGGTCCTGGATCATGACATACACTATAATATCTTACTTGGTCTCCCTTGGATTCATGCTCAAAAGGCTATTCCATCCACATACCACCAATGCCTCAAATTCCCTTTTGATGGTACTGAGATCACTATCCCAGGAGATCCTGATCCATTTCAGTACTGTACCAACCTGCGAGCTACTATTGAGCACCAGGTACCCATCAATCAGGAAGCCTCATCTTCCACCTCATCCAAATATATTGACCCATCGACACACATGAAATCATCAATTCCATCACCTTCCACCACACCATCTTCATCGGACTCCATCCCAAGTAAAGGCCTTTAGATCTAGGACCTTGGTTGTGGAGAGTTCAAATTGAATACGGCTTACTGTATCACCACAATACCGAAGCCACCTAAAGTCTATGGTAGACCATGTTTTGTAGTTGAGCCCAAAACAACTTTCAGAGTTCCACCAAAAAGTGTTTTTACACTATGGGGCGACATGGGTAATGAATTCATCGACGACATAACTAACTGGATCTATAAAGACCCAGAGGAGTTACCTCCATTACCGGTGCATCTCTATGGAAAAGGATATGAGATATGCAAGGCACTGGGTTTTGACAGCACAAGTGGCCTTGGAAAGAACAAAAATGGAAGGAAGGAACTTGTTATCATAAAAGCTAGACCAAAGTACATAGGGCTAGGGTTCGACGAAATTAGAACTGATGATCAATGTATCTATGAATTTTCAAGTAAGGACGTAATGGCAACAAAAAGTGTTGAGACAAGCGAATAATCCCTAACCGAAACAAACTCCAATGAATGGGAATGGGGATCTGACATGACCTTAAGTGACTATGACATTGATGAAAAATTCTTGGAACCTGGCCAGCTCTCATTTGAAGAAAGATTCTGATAGGAATATAACATTGACCCTATTGATCGACATTCCAAAAAGAAAGAATGGGTAAGCATTCCTTGGAACCCAGAAGAACATAAAGTGTCGTCGGCAATACCTGAATCATCCCACCTCATTTCTGAGCCCATCCATGAGCCTAACCTACCTGAGCCCACTATCCATACTTCTAAAATGCCAACCACTAGTCACGATGTTGATAATTTTATCCCATATTATGATTTTGAATTCGGTTCATCTAACTTAGAGTATGGACCATCCATTGCATCAGACATGGAAGTGGAAATTGACAACTTTGCCTTTACACTTGAGGCATCAATTTGCACACTTTCCACATCTTCCCCATCCTTTACCAACACTGACGATGGAATCTTCCTTGTTTACCTACAATTGATCGGCTGGGACCAATAAGATCCACCGGTGATGGACATATTTTAGAATGACGAGGCAATTGCAAAATTCATGGGGCTAAGAGAAGGCATTCCATGGGGTGACCACAAAACAAGTTTCTGCATTGATCTAGATTGTGCAGCTTACTTTGGGGAGACGATGCAATCCTCTAGTTGCAAAAATACAAAGAATAAAAAAGAAAAAGAAATGTCTCTAGGTGAAAACCGCAAGGCACCTTCTGACAGTAAAATAGTAAAAACAAAGGACATATCCAAAGGTGAAAACCTCTTTGAGGTGCCTAAGGATGGAGGATTGGACTTTCTCCCCATAACATAGGAAAAATTAGCTATGCTCATTGAGGACACAACAAAAGTTAACATAGCCACACCAGAGAATCCCAAAATGATTCTCTTGGCTGCATCATTGTCAGACGAAGAAAAACTTGAGTTTACACAATTATTCACAGATAGGAAAGTTAACTTTGCATGGTCATATGCTGACATGCCAGGCTTGGATCTAGAATTGGTTTTACATCATCTTCCTTTAATCCTAGGAATCAAGCTAGTCAAAAAAAAGTTGTGCAAAATGCATCCACAGATTGCACTACTTGTCAAGGTTGAACTAAAGAAATTATTGGATACTGAGTTTATAAGGTCAATAGACTATGTTGATTGGATATCCAATATTGTTCCTATTACAAAGCCAAATGGAAAAATCCGTATCTGCATGGATTTCAGAGATTTGAATAAGGCTTGCCCAAAGGATGAATTCCCCTTACCAAACATAGACATGATTGTTGAGTTCACGGCAGGGTATGAGATGCTATCTCTCATGGATGGTTTCTCAGGCTATAACCAAATCCAAATTGTAAAAGAGGATCAACATAAAATGGCATTCACTTGTCCTTGGGGAACATATTGTTGGAATGTCATGCCTTTTGGCCTAAAGAATGCAAGCACTACATACTAGAGGGCTATGACAACAATCTTCCATGACATGATGCATATTCGAATGACCTATTGGAAAAATCCTTGACAAGGAAAGAACATCTCAAATTCTTGGACAAAATTTTTAGATGGCTTGAGGATTACAAGGTTAGATTGAACCCAAAGAAATGTGTCTTTGGAGTCACTTCAGGCAAGCTGTTGGGATACATAGTTTCGCGACGAGGCATTGAGGTTGACCAAGAAAAAGTAAAGGCAATTCTAGACATGCCTCCTCCAAAAGGAATTAGTGAGTTGCAAACACTTCAAGGCAGATTGTAGTCTATTCACTGATTCATAGCACAGTTGGCAAACAAGTGTCAACCATTTGAATATTTTTTATGCAAAAGCATTCCTTTTGTATGGACGAATAAATGCCACATAGCCTTTGAACAAATAAAAGAATATCTATTAACACCACCAGTGTTGATGCCACCTATTGAGGGAAAACCATTAATCCTGTATGTCTCTGCAATGACAAATGCATTGGGGGCATTATTGGCACAAAATGACCATGAAGAAAAAGAAAGAGCCATATACTACATCAACCACACACTAATTGGATATGAGCTCAACTACACAACCATCGAAAGGGAATGCCTTGTAGTTGTCTTCGTGGCACAAAAATTAAGACATTATATGCTGAGTCATCAAACACATTTGGTAGCAAATATTGACCCATTAAAATATCTACTGAGTCGAGCAGCATTGATAGGCCATTTCACAAAATGGGTAATGATATTAAGCGAGTATGATATACAATATGTGGAGCGCAAAGCAATAAAAGGTCAAGTAATAGCAGATCAAATGGAAGATGCACCAATTCAAACCACTCATCCGCTGATAATTGACTTTCTAGATGAGTCTATTTTTCATGTAGAACCAGCTCTACCATGGAAACTATACTTTGATGGGTCCCACACTGGTCACGGCTCAGGAGCTGGCATATTATTTATCACACCTCAAGGGGATTCAATTCCTAAATCATTTTGGATTTCCTTCCCTTGTACAAATAATATTGCAAAATGCAAGGCATTGGTCACAGGTCTCAAGATAGCAATTAAATGGAAAATTCAGATGTTGCTTGTATTCAGGGATTCTCAGTTAGTCATCAATCAAGTGAATGATAACTATGACACAAAATATGAGAAGTTGCTTCCCTACAAAAGAATGGTGGATAGTTTCCTAATGTATTTCAAAATGATTTCATTTGAACAAATCCAAAGGACATAGAATAAAGCAACCAATGGAATGGCTACCATTGGATCTCTCCTACATCCCTAAGAACGTGTCACAATTTGAATTCTTAGTGGAATAACTACTGATGTCTGTATACGATATTCCAGAGTCAGAAATGGTGTGCAAGATTATTGGTCCTAGTTCACCTTGATATCAGGACATATATGACTATCTTAAATCCCAAACCCTCCCACCCAACCTATCCAACAACCAATAAAAATCCTTTATCCGAAAAGCGGCTAGACATACCATCATCATTGACACCTTATACTGTCGTTGCTTTGACAACACCCTTCTTCATTGTCTCGACACTGATGAAGCCCAAATGACTTTACGAGAAGTACATGAGGGTATATGCAGATCTCATTTGAGTGGTCCAACCTTAGCTAGGAAAGTCACTAGACTGGGATACTACTGGTCGACATTGGAAAAAAATGCTCTTCAATTTGTCAGAACATGTCAGAAATGCCAGGTGCATAGTGACCTAATTCATGCACCTGCACAGGAATTGAAACCAATCACTTCTCCTTGGCCTTTGGCACAATGGGGACTCGACCTCGTGGGTAAGATCCATCCATCCTCTTCTAATGGCCATAAATTCATAATCACCGCCACTGAGTATTTTACTAAGTTGATTGAAGTTGTCCCTCTCACTTACATCACCGGTAAACAAATATCCAAGTTTATCCTAAATTACATCATTTTCCGGTATGGTGTCCCGCAATCCATTCAAAAATCAGGACGTTCGTGAACTTTGTGAGCGATTCCACATCCAACACCATTTTTCCACCCCATACTACCCACAAGGTGATGACCAAGCTGAGGCATCAAATAAAACAATCCTTCACATTCTGAAGAAGACCATCAATGACGCTGGTTGAGATTGGCACCTACAACTTAATCCTGCTTTATGGGCCTATCGTACCAGCATTCA
Organism: Sequoiadendron giganteum; assembly: GCA_007115665.2. Classification (NCBI taxonomy): domain Eukaryota; kingdom Viridiplantae; phylum Streptophyta; class Pinopsida; order Cupressales; family Cupressaceae; genus Sequoiadendron; species Sequoiadendron giganteum. The sequence continues at coordinate 288,454,963 of CM021101.1, read as the reverse complement.
TACCCCCACTAGAGCCACTCCATTTTCCCTGGTCTACAGATCTGAGACCATATTACCCATCGAGGTCGAAATTCCTTCTCTCCGAGTCTCTTTGAAAGAAATGATTGATGATGAAGAGTACAAACATACTCGCCTCCATGAGCTAGAAATGTTACAAGAAAGATGACAAAATGCCTTAAATCATTTATAGGCATATGAAAATCATCTCTGCCAAAGTTATAACAAAAGAGTCATGGTGAGAAAGTTTGAAATCGGTGACTTGGTTCTCATGCAGAACCCTAGAAATCAGGCAGACGATGAAAATTCTAGTAAATTTGAGGCTAATTGGCTTGATCCTTATATAATTACTATCGCATTTGGTTCCAGAGCTTATCTATTGGCCACACCTGATGGAGAACAGCTAACAAAAAATATGAACAGTTTACATTTGAGAAAGTTCTACACATAGCATTAGAGAGATGAGCTAAAAACCTACAAAATCCAAAAAAAATTGAAAAATACAAAAGAATCATCCCTTGATGAAAACCTGGCAAACAAGCGTCTTGGGAACACCAAAAAAATAAAAAAAATGGAAAAGTAGTAAAAAGAAATGAATTCATCCAATAGTGAAAACCTGGCAAATAGGCACTTTGGATAAGTACCATGGTGAAAACTTGGCAAACAGGCGCCATGCATAGTCTATCATTTCTCTGACATCTATTGTTACTCAAATCAACCTTTATCCATTTGTCATGATTAGAAATACTTGACACATTCATGACATCCGTCCTAAGTCCTGTCAATTCTGACCATGGTTAGCATTTGTTTGACATCATCTCTTGCATATCCAGGCCTTTGCCTTGCGTCCACCTATCTCCATACCTTTGGATTCAGATGATCCCCGCTTTGTCTAGGGGCAAGACCTTTATCATGCAACTGCAGTGGGTACCACATAGGATCTTGCATTCTAGAAAAGTCCTGAAAAAATCTTAACATTTGAAAAAGTCCTGAAAAAATCCTAAACATTTGAAAAAGTCCTGAAAAAGGACCTAAAAATTTGAAAGCGTCCTGAGAAAATACAAAAATATCCAAATCAATGTGAAAATCCCAAAAACAAAGTCAAAATTAATTTGATCGATTCAATTGATCATGTCAATCAATCTTCATCCTAGTCCGAACTATGTTGTCTCTACACATTTGCTATGTAGGCAAGATTCATCTTTGAATCCCCTGAGACATTAGGTCAGTCCGTCTAGGTTTGTCACAAAATAAAATCATGATTCAAGCTTTTGTCCTTTAGACAACGTCATTGGTCATGTCAAACTATGAGGTCTCTGAGTGCATGACATAGGTAAGGCCATCAATCGATGAGCCCCCAAGGCCGTACTAGGTCAGTCGATTAGGGTTCATGGCATAAAGTTTTCACACATGTCAAGCTATCTTCAAATCAAGTGAATGTTATGTCAATCTAGAATTATCACTCTATCGGGAATCTATTTCGTCAAAACACTTTCAGTCAATTCAGCATGGCAGCAATGGCATGTAGTCAAAATCCTATCAAAACAATTTATCATGGTGAAAACTTTGGGTTCTTCTTCAAATGTGTCCTTTTGAAGAGCAACTCTTGTCAACTTCTTTATGCTTTTGGATGTGTCCTTCCTAACCATCATCTAGCATTTTGATGGATTCTCTTAACTCCAAGAATCGATCTCCTAGATATCAACGTCATTCAGGATGTGTCCTTGAATTTGATATCACTTGACATTTAACAACACCTGACATTAAAACACTTGGCAAACACTTGGAAAACTTTTTTTCTGTCTTTTGATGATTATCATGATATTAGTCCCTTATGTCTTAGGAACCATGACATATCATGATGACTATCCTTGTCTGCTTATCACTCTACTATTAGTTTCTCCACGATGTCCTAACTTCAAGATTTAGAGAAGCAATGATGTAGTATGATGATTTTACCGTCTACTTTTTACTATCATGTGATTAGTTTCTCAAGGATGTCCTATCATCGAGATTTAGAGAAGCAGCGACATCTCATGATTAGTTTTGTTTTTCTGGCGATTGGTCATGACAAGTGACTAGGGGCAATTGTGTTCCTTGCATGAGTCATGATCATCCTTGTCTATGACTGTTTATTTATGTGATGGTTTGACCTTGCACACTATTGATCTATGTCATATCAAAGTGTTTGTCGACCATCATGACATTTTCGCCCAATGATGATTAAAGAGCAACAACTAGAACAGCACTATAGAAAATCTTTGAAGGATTTTTAATTTCCAAACTAACATGCATATCTTTCTTCACACTAACATACATCTTCACCTTCCTTTTCTCTGATTCTCTGATGATATCCTATGACATACAAAAACAAGGTTGCATACATCATGGCATGATCATTTCATATTCACATCTGCATAAATCAAATACCATAATTCACATTACATAAACACTATCATTTTCATCCATTCATAAAACCATCATTTGCATCAACATATAAGCATCATAAATAAACATTTGCATCAGCATATAGGAATCACATCGTCATCACATTAATGCATACATCCATAATTGCATTCATAAACATAAGCATAATATCCATACATCTCATAGCATCATAAAAGCATCACATAAGCATCTCATAAAAAGCATAGAATACCATAACACACAACATCATATAGGCCACATCAAAACTACATCACATATATATAATTAAAAAAAAAAGGTCATGTCATAGGATAGAGTCATATGATATCCCAGAAAAAGAGCTCATGGGCTCAAATATCAAAATATACAAGTGTCTAAAAGCAAGTCCTAAGATGGCCCTCCTCCATCTCGTGGAGGTGAACTGTGAGGTGGTTGCAGCTGAGTCATCAAGTGAACAGTGAACCGAATAGGAGTGGTATCATCGGTTTGACTCTCAAAACCTATAGGATCAGTAGCTAGAGGTTGTCTTTGCCTTGTCTGCTTCCCTGAGGACACTAATCTATGCCCATGCTCTGATCTGTGACTGTGCCCTGATCAATGCCTATGAGAGCTATGATATCTATGGCCCGAGGACTGCCCTCATGTAGTGGACCCCCAACACTGGTGTGACTATTGCTATGAGATCTGCTGCTGCTATGTGTCAGACTGCCACTACCTATCCTACTATGGGATCAAGACAAACCTGGTTCTCGTTGATCTAGTGGAATGACCTGCTCATATAAAACCCTGTATCACCCCCATCTCTCTGCCATCCTGGATAACTCTCTGGCCATATCTCCTATCGGTCCTGAGCACAGCTCTATGAACTCTATCACCCACTGATCTGACTCCTACCATCGGAGAATAGCCTGATCTCTATCCACCCGGGTGACCTCTAACTCTACTGCTAAGGCCTTGTTCTGAGACAAGGCCACGTCTAGTCTGCTCTATAAGTCTACAATCCGCTAATCAATGGTAGCATCCATAGGAAAAATGGGTGATCTATCACCCTCATCATCCCCAGAGATCATGCACTCCCACAGTCATTGATCTGCCTCATCCTCCTCCTCCTCCTCATCTCTCTCCTCCTCGACCTGGACCTCCTCCACATCTATGTCAAGAGGGTGTTCCCCAACAAGTAGATCCTCCTCTGCCCTCACCTTAGCCTCCTCCTCCACCCTCACCTCCACCTCCTCCTCACCACCTCTAACCTCCTCAACCCTCACCTCCGGCTCTCTCTCCTCCCCCTCCTCCTGAATGGGTGACAATGGTACATCACCCACTCTCTTCCTGACTCTCTTGGGCTGCCTCCACCCTCGGTCATCTCTCCTCCTCCTGACACCCTTGCCATCTCCCCCACCTCCTCCATCTCCTCCACCTCCATCATCTCCTCCACCTCCTCCACCTCCCCCACCTCCTCTGTCTCCCCCATCTCTACCTCCTCCTCCCCTACCTCCATCTCTACCCTTGACACCTCTGCCATCTCTCCCTCCATCTTTGCCATCCTAATATTTCCTCAGAATGTGTGGAATGACTGACCTCCAATTTATTGGTGGTGGACCATCAGGATTTGTCAACAGGTTGGGCCTATGAACCTACCACAAGGCATCAAACTCAGCAAATGTCCCTAGATCTATTGGACCCCCTCTCCATGCCCACTGAACTACCACCAAGCTATCTACCTGTTCCTCTGCTACTGTAACTAATATGGGCTGCCCTCACATGGTCTCCCTGGAAGACCGAGCATACTCTACCGTGCCTACTGGCACAACCTGCTACTCCCCAAATTGTCATAGTACCCATTGGGGTAGGTACATCTCAATAATCCACTAAGTTTGTACCGTGCGGCCAATAAGATACCGAAACTATCTGCAAAATGATAAGTGGTCGTCCTCATCCGACCACCATGCACAATCTATGTAGGGTCTCCAAACAAAACTGATCATTGTATCAATCTGATGACACCAGTACCCAGTGTCTCCCACATGAGTTTGACTCACTAATCCCACATATAAGTAAACGTAAGGCATCCCATCACCTAGCTACTGAATTTGCACTAGTGGTCGAAACATGGGAATGCACTCCCATACCCAGATCATCAAGAGAGTAGTGTTGCAACTGATACTGTGCCCCTGGTGATAGACAACCTCATGTAACTATTGATAGAGCATGGCCAACAAGCATGGCCAACAAGTGAAAATAGTCCTTTGTCCTCGCATCTGAATAAGAACATCCCCCCATCCAATTGGAAATCCATGACCACAACGGTCTGGGATCAGCAATCCGACGATCAAGGTCATAAGCATGGCATCGAACCTAGGAAACTAATCGGCTACAACGTCCCAACCAATCTCGTAACCATCCAAGCCCAACTGAGCACCATCAACACCCTCGTACATCTTAGACAGGACCTGTTGCCCTCGGTACGGATCATAGGTGACTCTCTCTCTACTAATCAGAATGCGGAGAATGCGGTAGACATCCTCCAAGGTCACTGTCGCCTCTCCAGTAGGTAGGTGAAATGAACAGGTCTTTGAATGCCACCTCTCACAAAGAGTTGTTAGCAAACCTTTGTTTGCCCAAATAATGAATATATAAGTAACATGGTATAGACCTAGGGCCATCAACCACTACATCTATCTATTGTTGAGGCGATCTCTGAAGGCATATGTAGTCGAGCGAAACTCTCGAGTATAAATGGGCACAAGTTGACTCTGCACAAGGAAAGGCCAAGGATTAGCACATATTGAGCAACATTATGGAAATTTTACTACTACTAGCAAGTAAAGGGTACATAAAGCTAATCTCAGCACAAGGTCACCAAAAGTCAACTCTGGTCAACTGCAATTGCATCTTGTTGACCACAAATGCATCACATGGAAAGTGCATTGTTCTGACCAACAAATGCACAATCTAACAACGAATGCATCATTATAGATAGGCCTGCGACCACTATTTTACCACCTTTCGTCATAACATGATTATAACATTTAATTATGTTTCTGACCCACATTCAACTATTAATTAAATAATTCATAATTATTTAATTAATTCATAATCTTTGATTCTTCATACTTATTAAATAGATAAATCTTATTTATTTATTTAAATGTCACTAATTATCAAAGTCTTCTTGCAATTAAATAAAATCCTATTTATTTAATTAATCCTTATCATTAATGTCCTCTTGATTATTAAATGAATATATTTAAAATATATTTATTTAATGTGTCACTAATTCCTAAATCTTCTGAATTAAATAAATTCAATTAATTAATTTATTTAATTAACTACTTCTAAATTAAATAATTATTTTAATTATTTAATTGTGGCATGTGACACTTATATATTTTTAAATAAAACAAATCATTTAAAAATATCTCACATACTTAACTCATTCTTCATTTAGTAATTAATTTCAAAAATCAATTACTTCTTATCTCACAAAATCCATATTTTTAATTAATTTAATTCAAAATGGAATTATTCTTCTACAAATCAAGTAATTTCTAAAATTACTGATTTTCTAAAATCTCATCCTCTTGTCTTCTGATTTTTACTAATTTCATCTCAACTGTCACGTTCAGTCTTGATTTAATTCATTTAATTAAATCTTATTCACACATATGGGTATTTTTCCCTAACCCTAATTGAGAGTTGTCTTATTGAATCTTTACCTTTGATTCTAGGGCATTCCTCAAATCTCTCATCTTGTCCATCCATTCAAGATTGCATTTTCTATAAAATGGCAATCTTGATATCATTTTCGGATGGATCATTGCTTAATCTAATTTTATTATAGGAATTCTCATATTTTAGGCTTTTTTATTACTATTTGCATACTAGGATTGAATTGCTAGTTGCACATTAGTTTATTTTACAAATCCTTCAAAGGCATTGCTAGGGCTAGACACATATAATTTTCTCACAAATCTGAGGGCATTATTATCACAAGCAGCTTGAAGAGGTGCAATGGAAGTAAGGCATGGAGTATTAAATGGGTGAGACCTTTCCAGTTTTCTTCCATTTCAAGTATTTTTCTCCTTTGCATTCTGTTGTGTGATTTTATTGACATGCAGGTACCACTAATCCTTTGTTGATCTTGTAGGAAAAATAATGCCATTATATATATAAGATGAAAGATATGAAGAGAGACGTTTGTATGGGAGTGAGAAGGAGAAGTGAATGAAAACAGAGGAGAAGACCAGAGACTAAATGTTTTATCAGTTGTAATGAGTACACTTTTGTTGAGCGACTCATGTGTGAGGCAATACTTATTATTCTATGCTTCAGTGGAATTAAACCCTACACATAGAAGGGTATGTGTAGGATCATGATGGGCCAAAAAGTGGCAATATAATGGCTATGTGGCTGACAACCTTTTCTTTACCCAAAATTGGTGAAATGAAAAGGGTTTTTAAAGGAGATTATCAACTTTCCACCAATATAAATTATTCTTTACTTTGAATTTAATAAATAATTATTATTCATTTTCTATTGAATTACGACTAAAGCCCTCATTTTTAGGCTGATTGAAAAACATCTATAGCTTTCAAAAGGTATCATATTTTTTGAATCCAAAACGTGTGTCACATTCTATGCTTCACATACTATAAGATTAAAAAAGAAAAAAATTGAATTTCATGAATTTTTGACCAAGTTAAGGTGGTCAGACATATGAGTCTTTATATATTTTAAAATTTCTCAAAAAAAATTTATAATTAATTATTTACTTGAAAAAAAATTACAAAAAAATATGCATCACATCGGGACATGAGTCCTCTACTTATATCTAAAATATTATAGAAAAATATTATCATTTTAATGTGGTTAGGGTGGTTAGACAGAAGCCTACTTCTTATTTTTCCCTAAAATTTAAGTACTACTATATTGAAATTTCAAATTTTCACCAAATAGATTTAATTTTTTTCTAAATAAACCTAGTAATTTAGAAACTACATTCAATTTTCTGCAAATTCTATTCTTACATATTTTTGAAATAATATAGATAAATTATTCAATTTTTTATGTCAAGTTGCCTAACTCTGATTTTTCTAAATTTTTTGCCACTTAAGGGCCTATTTTTTCTATGATGATCCTGCACATACCCAGAAGGTGTATCCTATTAGTGTAATTAATATTTAATTACACTTGCATAAATTTACTTAGGTTTTGCTTAGGTAACAATTAGTTTACTTAATTAATAAGTAAGTTTTATTTAGTTGAGTTGTTTTTAGGTCAACATTAGGGTTGCATACTTTGATTTTATAAAGCAAATCATCTCATTGTAATCTTTTAATTCTGAATAATATCAATTTGCACATTGACATGCAAAGCTCTACTTTTTTTCATTTTTTCTCTTCTGTGGAAGGTGTTTAGGTTTGCATGTCTGATCTAGGGTTTCTAACATGGTATTAGAGCCTTGACATGCAGCCCCTTCTCAAATTCTGAGGAAAATCATTGCAGATTTTGTTCGAGGTTCCTTGAGGATTTTTTGCCTTGAGTTCATTTATGCAGTGTCCTGAATCAGATCAGGCACCACCATTGGATTCAGAGCATTGGGAAAAGTCAAGAATGACTTTTTTTTTTATTTTGGTCATCGTCGAAGAAATCTGTGAGGGTTTCAAGCTCGGTGATTTTTTGCAAGCTTTGGAGGTAGCTGATTTTTCAGAGTATTTTGAGCATGAACGAAGGTCACCATTGCATTCGCAGCAGCCAAAAACCTTAAGGACGTCTGTCGTTTGGTCGATTTCTAAGCACTTGATCCAGAAGGCAAAAAGAAAATGCCAGGAAGGTCGTACGACCTCCCCAACACGCTCCCCAAGGCATGATTTTTGAAAAAAATTGAAAAAAAATTAATTTGCACATCGGTTCTTACGCTGACAGTTCAAAAGGTCACCGCCATCAGGCACCCACCAGGTACCCACCCACTAGCCACTCAGTCCGACAGCACCACTCCATAGAGCCGTCAGCCATTTCAGCCCCTGTGGGCTCCATTTGTAAAGGCACGGTCACATGGGGGACTGGGTGCATAGCCTCTAGCACCTGTAGTGGTCACATGGGTGACTAGGGGCTCTACCCCAGCCCCCTATCTGCTAGCCCCTAGTCACGTACAGGACTAGGGGCCGAATTTTTTTTAGCCCCTTGCGCTGCCTGTAGGCCTTATTGGCCATTCTGGAGCACTTTCACCAAATCAGGCATAACTTTTGCGCACGGAGTCAGTTTTTCACAAACAAGATATCATTGGAAAGCTAGTTCTAAGCCCATTCTGCTGGTGTAGGTTATTTTTCCTAATCATGTTCTAGTTTAATGTTGCAGGTCCTTGAATGTAGAACTTAGGTTTTCACTCCAGAGGGCATATCTTTTGACTCGGTGATCCTTTTTTCACCATTCTTGTGGCATTGGAAAGCTGGTTAAATCCTCTACATAGATATGAGGTTTATTTTTATTTTATGTTAATGCATGTTTATCAATTCTCTCCTTTTGCAGTCATTGGGGATTGTAATAAATGAACTGATATAAAGTTCCATCAGGGAGGTTTCTTGCATAATAATCTTCATTGTGTTTTGATGACAAATCACATGGGTTGTTGTCTAGTTTCTTAGTTTATTTTGGCCACATTTTGTCTTATCTTTACACAGATCAGATTCATTTCGGATCCATCTCGGTTTGAAGGCCACTAAATTTGTGGTTAATGTTCCTGAGTCTTTATGGTACTTTTTCCCATGGAAAATTTTTAGTCTCAATTTTACATCAGCATCGAGATTCACGGCTTCTAGATTCTGTCATCATCATATCATCTACTATTACTTCATAGATTCGAGGGTTGTTCCCATTTGGTGTTTTCGAGTGTTCCATGGTATCGGGTCTGTTGTTGCATTATTATGATTCTGATATGGTTTCTTGTAGACAGAAGTATCTTTCCTTGCTTTCCAGATTGTGGTTCCAGTGTTACTCCAGAGTGTTCTTCCAGTGCTTCTTTGCAGCAGTCATCACATTGTAGGGGGGTTGTTCCACTGGGTTTTCCTTCTCTACCTCATTATTGCATTTGTACATGGGTACCTGATCAGGCCTTGTTGCTGGGACCCATTCATGTTTTTTTGCATTTATCTTAGTTTTAGATGCATGCTTATTTAGTCTCCCTAAGTTGCACTTATGGGGGGGTGTTAGTGTAATTAATATTTAATTACACTTACATAACTTTACTTAGGTTTTTCTTAGGTAATAATTAGTTTACTTAATTAATAAGTAAGCTTTATTTAGTTGAGTTGTTTTTAGGTCAACACTAGGGTTGCATACTTTACTTTTATAAAGCAAATCATCTCATTGTAATCTTTGAATTCTGAATAATATCAATTTGCATATTGACATGCAAAGCTATGCTTTTTTGATGTTTTCTCTTCTATGGAAGGTGTTTAGGTTTGCATGTCTGATCTAGGGTTTCTAACATATCCTATCAGTTCAATCTTTTTGCAGTGAGCCACTATCATTGTATCTTGGTGGTTATCCATCTTTTGTACTCAAGCAGTGAGCCTTTTAAGGATAGTGATTCCTGGCAGTGAGCTTTTTAAGGATAGTGAGTCCTGGTAGTGAGCCCTGTAATATTTTGTATCCAGATATAATACATTTTCAATTAACCCTCATCGTGGTTTTTCCCATTTTGGGTTTTCTAGGTAAAAATCCTAGTGTTCATGTGTATGGTTGCATTGACTTGTTTCTATGTTCTCTCTTTTTGATTTAGTCAGAATTGTGATAATCTTTAAGTGGATTTTAATATGGTTTTATGGAATACTGATTTACCCCCCCTCTCAGTATTTCGCATGTTCCCTAAGGTGATACCTTTCATGAACTAAGAAGAACCCTTTTGAATATCCTATTGCATGTATTAAGGCCACCAAGAATAACTCAAATTTATGGCCAATGGAGCCTTTTATGTTTTCCAAGGCCACCAAGAATAACACAACTTGCTTGCCACTGGAGATTTTTTCATGAGTGCCTATCATAACACATCTTGCTAGCCTTGTGACCATTTAATGGCACCTTATAAAAGTTATTAGGAGGTATAACTTTGGTATGGTTATTACAATGGGAACCTAGATCTAGAATGACTTTCCCATTAGCCACTTTTTGGGGCTCACCTACTGGACAATGGGTTTCACTAGCCCATGTGAGTGTATTTTGTTTTCTTAGTGGAAATAGGGTTTCCACTTGTACAAATTTTTGGACAAATAGATAAGGATTGATCCATACTTATTGGAAAAATAGTTGAGGCTTGATCCACCCCCTCTCTCTCTCTTCTCATTAATTTTGGCATTGCATGCTTGTGTATCTAGTGCAAGAGCACCATATTGCATTCAAGCTTCCATGATGCCAATTTGTAAATAAGTGTATAATGAGTTTTTTGGGGTCATTCAATAAGGTCTTTCAAGAAAATTATAATTTATTCAAGTCATTTTATAGGTATTTGGGTGAGTTATGTGGTCATTGTGTCAAACTTGCAAAATTTGTAAAAGTTGTCACTTTGTAAAATTATAAAATTGCAAGATTTGGGAATATGAAAGGTCATAGGTGGTTAGAACTCAAAGGAAAGGTAGTGAATGACTGGAGAGCCCTGGAATATGTTTAAATAACTTGTTTTGGGTGATTCCAAAGATGGATAAGTTTTATGTTAAAGTTTGGCATGTTCTACACTTAATGAAATTGTGATTTTCTACAATTTCCAATGTATTTTCTCTATTACAGTACTCCACACGCGTGTGTATGGGCTGGTTATGATATGAAATATATTTGGTAGTAAATTATGTTGATAATACTTAATTTTACAATTTTTTTCATTCATTTTCATGAGGAATGGTGAAAGTTATGTATTTTCTTTAAATACAATTACAAAGTTGTCCTAAGGTAACATTGAATATCTTTAATTACATAACTCGAAATCTAACCATGAAAACTTCATGAAATCTTGTGTGGAGGTCTGTCTTGTTGTTTTCTCTATGAATCCAAAGTTGTAGGTGTTGAAAATGAGATTTGATTCCCTTACAATAAATCCCTAGGTTGTAACAGTGTTAATTTTGAGCAAGAAAGGAGAATAGAGTGAGGGTTTGATATTTTGGTGAAGTAAGGAGTCTTCCAAGCACTGAAGATTGATGATTTGTAAGTTTTATATCATTTTTCAATGCTTCCCATAGTTGTTTGAGGGTTTGGAGTGAGTTAGAGTATACTTTATTTGTTAAATAGGCCTTTTAAAGCCTAAATGAAAACAAGATAGTCATTTTTAGGGTAAGTCCACCAATCTGTGACACAATTTTGGCTCTTAAGATGCCACCTTTGTTTTGAAATCAACAAAATACGATTTGCATGAGAAAATGAAGATAGTTATGCTCAAAATTTCAAGATGAGGAAATAAAAAGAGTTGAAGTTCTCTGAGTCTAGTTTCTAAGCTACTATTTTTTTTTTTAAATTAATGAAGATTAAGGGTCTCAAAAAGGGGGGGCCCAAAATAGGTCCTGTTTTTATTAAAAAAAATAGCATAGCGCCTGAGGGCTCCCCCCTTTTTAATTGAATTTTTTTTAGAATTTCAAAAATCCCAATAGTGAGAAATTAGCTGACACCATGTAGTCTATCCTCATTCTCTTGAATAATTTTTTTAATGAATACATAATATTTTATGAATTTTCAAAGTGGAAACATCCTGAAAAGCTGAAATTTGACCGTGCTCCCCCCTAAATTTTTGCAAACTAATCAAAAATTGATTCTTTTTTTTTTCATCATGTGTAGAATGGAGTCTAGTTTCAAAAAATGTAATTTGTTTCACATTTCAATGAACAAGTAAAAATCTATCCTAAAATTAGCACATGTTGGTTTTTGACCAAAAACGTAGGAATTTACAATAGAAGCCATGGATCAAAACCTTAACTAAATACAAATGAAAAAATAATTATATATTTAGATAGCTAAGAGAGAGATTAATGCTATCACGGTTTTTTTATAAAATTGCATTGAAAGACGTGTAAATGAGATGGGGAGCACAGACGAAAATATGGGGAAATTTGGAAAATCTTGTCAATTAACACATCCAAAGTAGGCCATTTGGCGAGCGCTAAATTGGGTGCTCGCCAAATGGCACATCACATTTGGTAAGTGCTAAATTTGGCGTTCGCCAAATGTGATGAGTCATTTGGGGAGCGCCAAATTTAGCGCTCACCAAATTATTTGCTTTGCATAGAACCAAAATTTCCCCTCTTTGGTCAACAACTTTGATAATGCTTAGAGTGCATAGTTTATGATCCTATATGGATAGTTGAGGTTTTACCTTTCATACCTTCTCTAACTCGTTACCATAATTGGATAAATTTTTATCCCTTTAAAGTCTCTATCTCTCAGGTCTCACTCCCTCCCACATAGGTACCTAAATAAATCTATCTCACTCCAACCCCCTTTCTCACTATCCCTCTATCTCTCTCTCTCTCCCTCTTTGGTATTTTTGTATCTCTCACTCTATCTCCCTCTCTTAGGTTGTTATCTTTCTCTCTTTATCTCTCTCTCTCAAGTCTCTCCCTCCTACCTCCTCTCCCTCTCTTAGGTCTGTCACTCACTCCCTCTATCTATCTCCCATTCCCTTTCTCTCACTCACTTTATCTCTCTCCCTCCCTCTCTCACTCTCTCTCAGGTATATCCATCCCCTCCCTCTCACACACACACTCCCTCATTGCCTCCCTCTCCCTCTCTCTCACTCTGTCTCTCTCTATCTCTCTCAGGTCTCTCCCTCTCACCCACTCTCCCTCTCTTTCTCTCTCTCAAGTATCTTCGTCCTACCCCCTCTCACTCTCTCTTTGTCAAGTCTCCCCCTCCTACCCCCTCTCCCTCTCATAGTCACTCCCTCTATCTCTCTTCCACTCCATCCCTATCTCACTCCCTCTATCTCTCTCCCTCTACCTCTCCATCTCTCTCAAGTATCTCCCTCCCACCACCTCTCCCTCTCTCTCAATTCCCTCTCTCTCTAATGCCCTCTATCTCTCTCCCACTCTCCCTCCCTCTCCCTCCAACTCAAGTCTCTCCCTCCCTCTTTGTCTTTCAAGTCTCTCCCTTCTACCCCCTCTCCCTCTTTCAAGCCTCTCTTTGTCTCTCTCAATCACTCCCTCTATCTCTCCCACATCCTCTCTCTCCCTCTCTCTCAGATATCTCCCTCTCACCCCCTCCCACTCTCTCTCCCTCTATCTTAGGTATCTCCCCCCACCCCCCTTCTCTCTCTATCTCTCTCTCACTCCCTCCATCTCTCTCAAAACCCTCTATCCTGAGTACTCCCTCTTCCTAGCACCCCCTCTCCATCTCTCAAGTCTCTCTCTCTCTCACTCCTTGTATCTCTCCCATCCCTCTATCTCCCACTCCCTCTCTCTCCTACTCTCTTAGGTCTCTCCTTCCTGTTGTGCAATTTTTGAACACACCCCCCATCGGAGGTGGCGACCCTCTTTTATTCTTTTGCATCTTTGCAACTTGGCTTTGTCAATTTTGATTTTTTCTCTTCTTGGGAGGTTATTTTTGGATTAATTCAAGACTTGGTTTGATGAAGGCAATATTCTAAGGCTCTGGGGGCTCTTCACTTATCTTGGAAATTGGAAATGGGGATTTTTGAAGTTAATTTTCAATGTTATGTGTAAATATTTTTGCACCAATGGATAGAGGATGAAAAATTAGGCCAAGTTGCTTTTTGAACTTTTTGAAAATTCCTTCTAGAAAACAAGTTATGAGGTTTAGGGGATTTTGACCTTTCTTGGAATTTCAGGATTTTCCTCCCTAGGCAGAAATCCGAAATTTTCCAAAGATGGAAATTTTTCCCAAAAGCATTTTTTCAAAAATGAAAAATTTCCAAAAATTGAAAGTTTCCATAAAAAATGTAAGTTTTTTTTAGGGCCAAAATTTTATTTAAGTTTAATTTGGATTGGATTTTTTAACATGTGAGCTACTAATGATGGTATCTATTTTTCAAGATTAAAGAAATCAAAAGGACTTGCATATGGATTTGTGCCAAGATAGAAAATCTAGAAAAATTCAACTCAGATATTAAAGTGGTGCTTGCATAAGAATCTATTCCACTAGCTATATACCAATTGGAGAGGTGCATTAAACAAGGAAAGACATGTGAAGCTGTATTTATTCACCAATGAAGAGTTTCTCAAAATTGATGTCATTGGGCCATAATGCAACTGAATGCAATTGATTGGATGATGATGTACCATGAGCTCCCAAATTAAATGTAACAACTGGATGTTTCTAGAAGTGTAATTTATGTCATTGGATGAATTAAATCTTGGCCATTGAATCAAAATATAATTTTCTATAAAAGGCTAGTGCCTTATCATTTGTAAGACTTGTTAGACTAGGTTAGAAGAGCTGATTAGAAGTTGTAGAAGGCCAGAATTGGAAAGTAGATTTCAAAAATTAGCTGTAGAAGAGGAGAGGGACTGCAAATTTTTATGTAATACTGGAGAAGTAATGCAACTGAGTTGTTGATTTGGCAAACTTTGTATTTATCTTTGATAGTTTATGGTTTCTTGTTCTCAATTCTCAATGTTAGATGTTAGTATTTAGTTCTTTCATGTCAATGGTGAAATTTTAATGATGTTGATCGATCTTCAGTCCATACTTTTAACAATTTTCTAATTGTAATTTGTTGTGTAAAGTTAGTCTGAGCCTTATTTTGTGCTAACTTCAACTATGGATACTTGTTTATATTGCGCCATTTACTGGGTATGTGGATGAATTTTCATAGTCTGAAAATCTTCATCTTCCTTAGAAGATTGCACCATTTCTATGGAGTTGTGGGCTTGTCCTTGATCAAGCGGAGATTTGTTTTATTGGGGATTTGTCCATTTGCAACATTCATCATTGTTGCGATTGATCTTAGGGGTTAGTTTAGAATCTCTTTGAAACCCTCATCTCTTTTGTTGTTTATTTTGAATATGGGTTAGTTTTAGGATTAAAAGCATCACCATATTGTTTCATCTGATGAAAGTAAACTTCCAACATTGTTCATTTGTAAGGCCCCTTGTGATTACCAGCATTTCATATTTTATCACTAAGTTGTTTTGTTGCATTTTCAAGACCTGGCATCAGAGACCTTGGGGTTATCTCTTTGTTGATAGAGAATTACCTTTCAAGAGAGATAGGATATCATATTTTGTCTGAGTTGTTGCTCTGCAAAAAACATCATCAACACTTCCTATCCCCTCTCTCCCACTTTGTCTCCCTCTCCTTCTCTCTCAGGTGTCTCCCTCCCACCCTCTCTCCCTCTCCCTCTCTCTTAGGTTTCTCCCTCCCCCCCTCTCTCTCTATGTCTCTCCATATCTCTCTCTCCCACTCCCTCTCTCTCTCACTCCCTCTATCTCTCCCACTTTGTCTCTCTCACACTCCCTCTCTCTCACTCCCTCTATCTCTCTCCCACTTTTTATCTCTCCTTCTCTCTCAAGTCTCCCCCTCCCACCCTCTCTCCCTCTTTCTCTCTCTCAAGTATCTTCATCCCACCCCATCTCCCTCCCTCTCTTTGTCAAGTCTCCCCATCCTACCCCCTCTCCCTCTCACAATGACTCCCTCTATCTCTCTTCCACTCCCTCCCTCTCTCACTCCCTATCTCTCTCTCTCTCTCAAGTAGAGGGTTTAGGGATTAAGGGTTATGGGTAGAGGGTATAGTGTTTAGGGATTACAATTTATAGTTTAAGGGTGGAGGGTTTGAGGGTTTAGGTTTATTCTAGTTAAGGGTAGAGGGTAGAGGGTAGAGGGTTTATGGTTTATGGTTTATGGATTAAAGGTTAAGGGTAGAGTGTTTAGGGTTTAGGGATTACAATTTGCAGTTTAAGGGTAGATGGTGTAGGGTTGAGAGAGAGAGGGGGAGTTGAGGGTAGAGGGTAGAGGGTTTAGGAGTTTAGGTTTGTAGTTTAAGGGTAGAGGTTTAAGGGTTTAGGGTTTAGCCTAGTTAAGGCTTGAGGCTTGAGGCTTGAGGCTTGAGGGTTTAGGGTTTAAGGGTAGAGGGTAGAGGGTTTAGGGATTACTATTTATAGTTTAAGGGTAGATGGTGTAGGGTTGAGAGGTTATAGGGGTAGAGGGATTAGGGTTTTAGGTTTGAGGGTTGAGGGATTAGGAGGGTATTGGGGTTGATGGATTAGGGTTTAAGGGTTAACAGTTGATGGTTGAGGGATTAAGAGGTTATAGGGGTTCATGGATTAGGATTTAAGGGTTGAGGGTTGAGGGTTGAGAGATTAAGAGGGTATAGGGGTTGATGGATTAGGGTTTAAGGGTTGATGGTTGAGGGATTAAGAGGGTTGAGGGGTTGAGGGATTAGGGTTTCATGGTTGAGGGTTGAGGGATTAAGAGGGTATATGGGTTGAGCGATTAAGGTTTAAGGGTTAAGGGTTGAGGGTTGAGGTATTAAGAGGGTATAGGGGTTGAAGGATTAGGGTTTAAGGGTTAAGAGTTGAGGGATTAAGAGGGTATGGGGGTTAAGGGATTAGGGTTTAAGGGTTAAGGGTTGAGGGTTGAGGGATTAAGATGGTATAAGGGTTGAGGGATTAGGGTTTAAGGGTGGAGAGTAGAGGGGTTGAGTGATTAAGAGGGTATAGGGGTTGAGGGATTAGGGTTTAAGGGTAGAGGGGTTGAGGCATTTAGAGGGTATAGGGGTTGAGGGATTAGGGTTTAAGGGTTGTGGGTTGAGGGATTAAGAGGGTATGGGGGTTGAGGGATTAGGGTTTAAGGGTTAAGGGTTGGGGGTTGAGGAATTAAGATGGTATATGGGTTGATGGATTAGGGTTTAAGGGTTGAGCATTGAGGGTTGATGGATTAAGAGGGTATGGGGGTTGAGGGATTAGGGTTTAAGAGTTAAGGGTCGAGGGTTGAGGGATTAAGAGTGTATAGCGTTTGAGGGATTAGGGTTTAATGGTTGATGTTTAATGGTTGAAGGATTAATATTGTAGAGGGGTTGAGGGATTAGGGTTTAAGGGTTGAGGGTTGAGGGGTTGAGGGATTAAGAGGGTATAGGGGTTGATGGATTAGGGTTTAAGGGTTGAGGGACTAAAAGGGTATAAGGTTTGAGGTATTATTGTTTAAGGGTTGAGGGTTGAGGGATTAAGAGGGTATGGGGGTTGAGGGATTAGGGTTTTAGGGTTAAGGGTTGAGAGTTGAGGGATTAAGAGGGTATAGGGTTTGAGGGATTAGGGTTTAAGGGTAGAGAGTAGAGGGGTTGAGTGATTAAGAGGGTATAGGGGTTGAAGGATTAGGGTTTAAGGGTAGAGGGTAGAGGGGTTGAGGCATTAATAGGGTATAGGGGTTGAGGGATTAGGGTTTAAGGGTTGATGGTTGAGCATTGAGGGATTAAGAGGGTATGGAGGTTGACAGATTAGGGTTTAAGGGTTAAGGGTTGAGGGTTGAGGGATTATGAGGGTATAGGGGTTGAGGGATTGCAGTTTAAGGGTAGAGAGTAGAGTGGTTGAGTGATTAAGTGGGAATAGGGGTTGAGGGATTAGGGTTTAATGGTAGAGGGTTGAGGGGTTGAGGGATTATGAGGGTATAGGGGTCGAGGGATTAGGGTTTAAGGGTTGAGGGTTGATGGTTGAGGGTTTGTGGTTGATGGTTGAGGGATTAAGAGTGTATGAGGGTTGATGGATTAGGGTATAAGGGTTAAGGGTTGAGGGTTGATGGATTAAGAGGGTATAGGGGTTGAGGGATTAGGGTTTAAGGGTAGAGAGTAGAGGGGTTGAGTGATTAAGAGGGTATAGGGGTTGAGGGATTAGGATTTAAGGGTAGAAGGTAGAGGGGTTGAGCAATTAAGAGGGTAAAGGGGTTGAGGTATTAGGGTTTAAGGGTTGAGGGTTGAGGGTTGAGGGATTAAGAGGGTATGGGGGTTGGCGGATTAGGGTTTAAGGGTTAAGGGTTGTGGGTTGAGGGATTAAGAGGGTATAGGGGTTGAGGGATTATGGTTGAAGGGTAGAGGGTAGTGGGGTTGAGTGATTAAGAGGGTATAGGGGTTGAGGGATTAGGGTTTAAGGGTAGAGGGTTGAGGGGTTGAGGGATTAAGAAGATATATGGGTTGAGGGATTAGGGTTTAAGGGTTGAGGGTTGAGGGTTGAGGGATTAAGAGGGTATGGGGGTTGAGGGATTAGGGTTTAAGGGTTGAGGGTTGAGGTATGGAGAGGGTATAGGGGTTGAGGGATTAAGGTTTTAGGGTAGAGAGTAGAGGGGTTTAGTGATTAAGAGGGTAGAGGGGTTTAGGGATTAGGGTTTAAGGGTATAGGGTAGAGGGGTTGAGCCATTAAGAGGGTATAAGGGTTGAGGGATTAGGGTTTAAGGGTTGAGGAATGAGGGCTGAGGTTTGAGGGTTGAGGGTTGAGGGATTAAGATGGTATGGGGGTTGAGGGATTAGGGTTTAAGGGTTAAGGGTTGAGGGTTGAGGGATTAAGAGCATATAGGGGTTAATGGATTATGGTTTAAGGGTAGAGGGTAGAGGGGTTGAGGCATTAAGAGTTTATAGGGGTTGACAGATTAGGGTTTAAGGGTTGAGGGTTGAGGGTTGAGGGATTAGGAGGGTATGGGGGTTGAGGGAGTAGGGTTTAAGGGTTGAGGGTAGAGGGGTTGAGGGATTAAGAGGGTATAGGGGTTGATGGATTAGGGTTTAAAAGTTGAGGGTTGAGGGATTAAGAGGGTATAGGGGTTGAGGGATTAGGGTTTAAGGTTCTAGGGTTTAACCTAGTTAAGGGTAGAGGGTTGAGGGTCGAGGGTAGAGGGTTTTTGATTTAGGGATTAAGAGTTAAGGGTAGAGGGTTTAGGGTTTAGTGATTACGATTTACAATTTACAATTTAAGGGTAGATGGTGTAGGGTTGAAAGAGAGAGGGGGGGTTGAGGGTAGAGGGTAGAGGGTAGAGGGTTAAGGGTTTAGGGGTTTATAGTTTATGGTTTAAGGGTTAATGGTATAGGGTTTATGGTTTAAGGGTCTCACTCCCTCTCTCTCCCACTCCCTCTCTTAGTTCTTCCCCCCCACCATAGCTGAATAAATTATTTCCCTCTCAACTCTCTCTCTCTCTCTTGAGTCTCACTCCTTCCCATGCTACCTAGACCAATTTTTGTCACTCCAATGCCCTTTCTCTCAATCCCTCTCTATTAGGCCTCACTTACCTCCCACCCTACTCTCTTAGGTCTCTCCTTCCTACCCCCTCTCCTTCTCTCTCAGGTGTCTCCATCCCACCCTCTCTCCCTCTCCATCTCTCTTAGGTTTCTCCCTACCACCCCCTCTTCCTCCCCCTCTCTCTCTCTCAAGCCTCTCCCTCCTACCCCCCCTCTCTCTCTCCTCCCCTCTCTCACTCCCTCTATCTCTCCCCACTTTGTCTCTCTCCCTCTCTCTCCCTCACTCACTCTCTCTCTCTCTCCCTCCCACCCTCCCTCCCTCTCTCTCTCTCAAGTCTCTCCCTCCCTACCCCCTCTCTTCTCTCTCTCCCACTCCCTCTCTCTCTCACTCCCTCTTTCTCTCTCTCCCTCTCTCTCAGGTCTCTCCTTTTCAAAAAAACATATTTGGCGCTCACCAAATTTGGTGCTCACCAAATTTGGAGAGCTCCCAATTTGGTGCTCACCAAATTTGGAGAGCTACAAATTTGGTGTGTGCCAAATTTGGCGTGCGCCAAATTTGGTGCTCTCCAAATTTGGCGAGCACCAAATGTGTTTTACCTTCAAATGGGAAAATAGGGGTTGACCCCGTGATTCATGCACACATTCTCCTGTATTTGTCTAGTTCAACACTTTATCTGAGTCAAAAACACCTTTTTTTATGTAGTTTACTTCATATTGTACCAATCTATGCTTGATCCATCACCTTTTTACCACCAATCTACATGGTAGAAAATGTAGAAGAAGATATTTTGAAGTTTCTACATCATTTTACATTATCTGAGGCAATATATTCATTTTGGTAAATTGAAATGTTTATATTTAGTATATTTATTTGTTTTTGACAGTATAATCTAAATTTCTTTAATTATTTTATTAATCATAACAATTGGACGTAGAATTCAACATTGAATTAGATGGGATTTGCATAAAAAAATTCAATTTTTATGAGTTTGAAGAACAAAAAAATGAAAAACATGACATTTACTTAACACAAATTTACTTATGAATTCTATTTGGATTGCTTATAGTAGTCACTATTTTTCATTTTCTTTTCAACTAATTTGGATAACTTTTATTTTAAAATAATTTGGAAAACTTAATAGCTTTCATCAATGTTAATGCAAGTGTCCATTAATTTTTTTGTTCCATAAAAAAATCACCTTCATCACATGTGCTTAGATAAGTTCAAGTGAGTTGAAATAGTTGTTAATGCAAGTTTCCATTCATTCATACCATTTACCTTTCTAATAAATAAAAACATGGGTGATTTTGTGCAATTGAGAATGCTTATTGTCTTTCTAAGTTACCTCATTGCCAAATAAATAGTGAATAATTATAAGATATAGCATCACAAACCCTTCTTTGAATTCATATTCTTCATGACTTCATTGACAATAAAAAATTTAGTTTTGAGAACAATAAACACAAGATTATCTAGTTTAAATTTAGGTGGCAACAACTTATACCCTAGGTTTGTGATGCAGAGAAGAGAGACAAAACCTTCAACAATCATAATTAGATCAGTTTCAAACAATCTTAAATCTCAAAAACCTCAATTCAATGCTGAACTGACCAATTCACATTCACTTCCTTGTAGCATTCAAAATAGAGAAAATTGTTCATATCTTATCATAACTTAGTCACTGGAACCCTCTCTAATGAATATAAACACTAAATCCTTTCTTTAGGCCTTTCTATTCTTGAAACAAGGAGGGTTTATTCAAAATCAACGTTCCAAGCCTCTGGTGTAGGAGCACCTTGTAAGCTCAATTTTGTCAAAAAAGGTCATCTTAAGTGAGCATGGTCAAATGCTAGGATTTTAGTCAATTTTGAGTATTTTATATTCAGTATGGTCAATTAAACCATTTTATAATGTATTTGGAGCTAAGGCAGTTCAGTTGTGTCATAGCTTGGAATTTGGCTAAATGTGATCAGAAAAGTTCCTAAAAGATGCAAAAGTTGCAGAGTTAGGTGCATGCAAGGTTAGGTAAGTAGAATTTCAGTTATAGGTGTTTGTTTATGTTGTTATGATTCCATTAATGTGAGGATAACCTCAAGGAAGAGGTGAGAGTATGGAAAAAATGAAGAAGATCGAGAAGTATTTACTATTTTTAATGTAAAATTTTGAGTTCTGACTAGTAAATCTATGTTTCATACCACTGTACGGCCCCATACAAGTGGTTCATGGTGTAAAATATATGGGAAACGTTAAATGCATATACTAACTTTCATTTTTAGTTTTTTTTATTGAATTTTATGGAGGTTTTTGAGTTTTACGATCATTTTGGTGCTAATGGGTATGAAACCTCGTTTTGGGGTTTTGAACACTAAAGAATGTGCACATGTATGAACTTTTCCTTTAGTGGATACGTCTAGAACTTAGTGGAATGAAGGCCGATAGGTATTTTTCCATGTTAAATAAGTATTCAAGAGTTGAAGAGTTGATGGAAGCATTTTGTGACTTGTTGTTCTAGTTGATTTCTTGTGTATCTTGACCAAAATTTGAGGTTTCAAGGGCGGGCTTGAGGAAATAACAGTGCTAAAGGTTGGGAATAAGTTTTTAGAGCATGTGCAGGCTATTTTTAAAGTGTTCCAATTAATGGTTGGGTGTGGTGTGTTGAGGATGTCTAGGTTTCAATAAACCCCTAGGGGAAAGCTAGTTTGAAATAGCTTAGAGTGAGGGTTTGAAGGTTGGTACCCTATTGAACATTCTAGTCCTTAAAATAGGTGGAATCTGAGGTTTGACAACCAAAAAAAATACTATCCATGGAGATCAAGAGATTTGAAGGTGTTTAAAGGAGTGTCTCTTTGTAAGAGTGGCCTTATTGGCCTAGTTGCTTGAGTGGAACAGGGCTAGTTTGAGGTATTTTCTCCAAAAGAGTTTATATTAGTTTTGAGATATGTTTTAGGCCATGGAAAAGGGTATCTAAATTTTTTGTTACAATCTTCATAAGTTACCTAGTTCATTAGATATGAGTGATTTTCCTATGAGGAAGGATTACTAGTTTGTAAGTGGTTAAGGAGCGAGTGATAGAAAATTGGTGCAGGGGAACCTACACCTTGTATTGAAAGAAAATGGATTATTGGAAGGTATAATAGACTAGGTTAAAGTTTCTTGATTAGGTTGAGTTTTAAGTCTTGGTGGTCAAATGTGCAAAAAAGTGCATTCTTGCTATAAAATTTTCAATATTTGAATTTGTAGCCTTTTGAAGGAGAATCATTGAATTTGGATGTAAATTTACAAGAATAAGGTCTAAAAGGTTTTAATAGGGTGAGTTAAATGTGTTTGAGTGATTTAGGAGTCCTTAGGTGTCAAACTTAAAAAGTTGCAAAATTCATGTAATGTTGTCATGTGTAAAGGGTCTAAAATGCAAATTAATGAAGATTTGAAGGTCTTAATGATTAAAAATAATTTATTGGAATTGGAGGGAGTTGGAATGAAATCAAAATATGTGTAATAACCTTAAATTCCTTGAAGGAGAGATTGTTGGTTGATTTGTACCCTTTTTTTTATCAAGAACGTTATTTTCTAGAAATTTACTGGTTTCTCTCATTTTTCTTGTTTTTGAACCACCTATACAGACTCTAAGATGATATGAAACTAGTTGGATATTTTAGATTAATTAATTAGCTTTAATTTTCACCTATTTATAGGTTCTAACTATTTGTATAGTGAAATTTATCCTATTTTTACTGTTGCTACTTACTTTCACAGTGTTCTTGGATTGAAGGGTTTCATGATGTAATTCAACCCTTTCCACTTTTTCTGCCTATTGTAACTTGTGGAATGGGTCCTCTAACTTGTAAGATACATGCCTAACCTATTTAGAATGTTGTGGGATCAAGTTTGGGTGTTTGGGATGATGTTCTAGGACTATTGCAAGGTCTTTTCAAGTGGTGTTTTGAAAAAATGTGGGAAGTAATGTCCATGTAATATATTATTCACCATGTGAAGGGTCTGGTAAGTGTGTATGGTGCTTTTTATTGGTTTCGCAGGTCCGAGAGATATGAGTTTCATTAAAACCCCAAGTATGTTGCTTGAAATTGAGGGTTTGGTGTATTAGGGGTCTAGAGGTCTTGGACCTAGAAACAAATCAAGAAATTGGAGGTATTGACACATAAAATACTGCTGTTTGAGGATTTTGAGTGAAGATATAGTGTATAAAAGGTACTCTCTTTGTAAATTAGGCCAAATGAAGAGCCTTTCCCAAGGTGGGTCTATTGGAAGTCAATGTTGGTCCAAAGGAGTTGATGTTGGGGTTTACCTATATTTTATAACTTGAAAATGGGTATCTTAATCATCCATGAGTTTGTCAAGTGTTTTGGAAAATCTTGGTGAAAAGGCCCTTGAGCCGGGTTACCTATGCTACAAGGGGAAGCTTGGTAGAAGTTGGGATTTTCAGTTGAACATCTTATTTTTCTTTGGAATCTGATTGATTCTTATTGATTTGGTGTATTGAATGGTTTCCACCCCTCTCTGCATCAAAAATGGTGTTTCTTGGTAAGTTAAGTGATCAAGTTGTGTGTAAGTCTATTAAGAGCCTTCCTCTAAATCTTTGAACAAGTTCATTGTGGATCCCTACATGTATTGCATCAGCATCTAACTACTTTTCCAACTCTTCAAACACAATCAAAATCCCTACTCTAATATCTAGCCCTACAAATATCTAACTTCATTATGTATGAAAAATATTGTCTAGCATAGACATGTTTGATAATTCAAAATAGCTCACTGCCTTCTTTCATAAAATGCTTTGGTTTGTTTCATATTTAATGCAATGTAATCAATGATATCAATATTTTCATAAAATGCATTACTTACTTTTGTTCTATGTGTGTTTGTGAACATGTAGCATTCAAGGTCATGCCGATGAAATGACTGAAGCCTCTAACACTGGAAGAACATGTAGTTAAAAATGCAAGGAGAAGAGAATAAAAAAATGTAGCTTGTGAAGCAAAGGAATTGCAGCCCATACCACCGAAATTCCCATGCAATCTAAGAGATGTCAAACTGGAAAAAAAAAGGGCACGAATGAGGAAATTTCATGGAAGGATAGGAATGGATACCGAAGTTGGGGGCACATCATCAACCATAGGTGAAGCTCAATGCACATCTCCAGTTGAAGACACATCAACAAAAACATGTGGTTTTCTAGGTACATCAGAAATCACATCTCCAATTGAAGACACACCATCAAAGAGATTGCATTTTGAAAGTACATCAGAAAACACATCTCTATTTGAAGGAACTCCCCCTTAGACTCCTTTGGAGCAACTTGCTAAAAACTTGAAAACAACCCTATCCAACCTAACTTTTTCATGTAAAAAACCCCAAATTCCACCTAGGGCATCACCAAAAATTGGTATGCACACCTCCTAATTCAGAGTGGATCAATGAAGATGTGATTTGACACAACTTCTCTCAAATATGCCCACTAAGACATCAACATTCACTTGACTCAACAGGGTACCTCAACTTCCCAACCATGGAGTCCATTAGACCAAACATGATTAGAGGCTTGGAAATATCTTAAACATCCTTTACTTGACTAATCGACACCCACCAATAGAACTTTTCACTTTAGGAACAACCAATGACTCTTCAAAACAACATTAGGCCTTAACTTCCTTGTAGCCCTGTCAACTAGGATAGTCAATGATAAAACTAGTTGGAGGCAAGAACCAGAAAATTTACATAGGTTTAAGACCCCTTATGTATAGGATCAAAGTAAATATGGTAGTCTCCCATTCCACCCAGTCTTATCCTGAATGGATGGTGGGAATGGAAGATACAAGCAAAATTCAGTCAAAACCCTAATTTTAGAGGGTTTCAATCCACTCGATAGAGAAATATGAATATCTCCCTTGTCCCTCAATGAAATTACTCCAAACCAATGCCAAAAGAGAGCCAACTCAACCCCCTTTAAAACTATTATAGCCTTGGAGTCTGAAAACAAACCTACAGACTATACCAAGTACGAGATCAACAATTCTTACAGAGGAAATAAAAAAACAAAGCAATTTTTTTATTAAATCTTCTTTCTTTCTTCATAAACAACCTTGCCTTGAATGAGAGGGGCATATTTAAACTCTAACAACCTCTCTCCAATGTCCCTTAACTTCATTTTGAATTGGAGGGATGTTGGAAACAAACGTACTCTTATTTAGACCTCTAATTGCCTAGTTAAGGCAATTAACACTACACCAAGAACCTGACTAGGTAGAACACTCCAAAGGTGTTAAAGGATCTTCAAAACACAAAAAATGAGCAAGGTGACTCCCCTCAAATGCCCAGTTGCATCATGGCACCATGATTCATTAGTTGGCCTAGATGCACCAAGGCTACAAGGTCAAAAGGAGACCTAGTACAAACATCAAAACTCAATACTAATCTTAAAATTGTATTACAAACATTAAAGATGGTCCTTAGGACCTTATTACATTGAAATCAACCTAAAAAAACAAAATAAGATTCATTCAAGCCTCATGGAGGCATTTGGACCCCAAGGTGCCCCTGCAGCACCCCATCTCCCCTAATCCATGAACATGGTTCTTACAACATCAATACACACATATCAACACCCTTGAATGACCCCTCTCAATAGATTCCACTCACAACTCATCAAGCTCAGACTTTCTTACACAAAATTAGGCTTGTCACATGAGGATGCCAAGCCTAAGGTAACTAAGAAATCACTCCAAACTCCTTTCTATTCTCCAAAACCTCTTCAAACATAAAGTACATCATGAACTCTTCCATTCCACCAAGAATTAAGCCTTGACCAAAAGGGAATGGCGAGTTGTGTGCATTCCTATGATCAAACCCTGGTTTTTGAGGGTTTTTGACCAGTTCCAAAAGAACGATGATAACTCCTTCTATTCTTTATGGAATTAGACCAAACCACCCCCAAAAGGAAGCTATGTCACTCCTCTATTGAACCATGTCATCCTTGTAGCCGTACAGACAAGCTACAAGCCGTACCGAGCATGGGATCAACAAATTTACACAAAAAACTAGAAAAATAGAGAAGAGTGTGAATAATTCTTTTCAAATATTCTCCAAAAGTTCAACAACAACCTCCATTCAAGCCTCTCAAGGCTTTACATAGTCCTTTACACCCTTCTCTAACTGATCCATGCCCTCAACTAACTAAATACCAACTTTTAAAACAAGTAACCGTTGCATTTAAAATTTGTTGCTTTAGGAAGCTTACAAATTTACAAATTTAGACTCCTCCAACCTAATGACTACAACTTATGACCTCTAAACCCACAGAAATGGCTTGTAAAAAGCCTTATTACATGAAAAGAACTCCATTCTTGCACACTCATATACAAAGACAACTTCTAGTACAAGATTGAAATTTTCACATTTTTTATCACTAGACCCAAAAATCATTCTAAAACATACCTATTGGTCTTAATTGACCTTATTCAAGGCAAATCATGCTCAAAATACCCACAACAACCTATTGAACAACCTATTCACCATCAAATATTCAAATATTGAGGGTGAGGTATAGGGAAGGGTTTATTGAAAAACCATACTCCAAACCTTCCCACAACCAATCAAAGCCTGAAACACCTTCAAAACGTTTTGCAAAAGCTTAAAAGTTCAAGAGATATTGCTTCCCCCAAATATTTCTTGAAACCGTAGCACTAAACCACCATTTTCCACTCAAAAATGCACCATTTGACATCTATGGCATCACCTAAAAACCCTCTATTCGCCTTCCTTGCACACAAAAATTTGCACACATGTTTTATAGCCCTAACTTAGCCTTTCCATTGAGTTACAAAAGCATACAATGGGCGGAAGGCTTAATATGACATTTTAATGCACTCAAAACCCTTAAAATAGGGTATATAGACCGACCCTTAGTAATTGGCTTCTAAAATACACAAAATCTCTTGAAATCAAACCAAACCAAAACTAAAATGGAGTTAAGTCTACTTCCAACCTAATTACATAGAAAAGAGAGCACAATCGCTCTGAGATACGTTTAACCAACTCGATCCCTTAAGGGTCCAAAGTGAAAAAGGGAAACAATCTTTGACAGTGTATTACTCGTAAACCTTGGTGATTACAAAATTTATGTCTGAACCTACGAGATCATGTTGGGCCTCTCTACAATAACCTCTCTCGGTTGCAAATGCAAGTAGTTGAAAGTTGCAAAGTGGTGCAGCTTTCATTCTATAGCTCATATGACCAAACCAATAGTTCCAACACGTCCGGGTGGGTATGTTTACGCTAGGCATGGTCCTCTTTCACACCCAAACACACAAAATTGCTCTGAACTACGTTCAACCCGATCAATCCCTTAAGGGTCCAAAGTGCAAAATGGTTGTGAACCTCAACATGCTCATATTCAGACACCGTGAATGATTAGAAACTTCTCCTCTGATCCTAAAATATTTTTATGGGCCCCTCTACAATAACCTCTCTCGGTTTTTTCTATCTTGGAGGCATTTTCCTATGGTGGCGAATTTTCACTTGTAGAAAAAGTTGTCAAATGTAAGTAGTTGAAAGTTGCAAAGTGGTGCAACTTTTGTTCTATAGCCTGTGTGACCAAATGAACTATTTCAACGCATCCAAATAGGTATTTTTACACTAGGCATGGTCCTCTTTTGCACCCAAACATGTGGAATCGCTCTGAGCTACATTCAACCTGATCGATCCCCTAAGGGTCCAAACTGTAAAATGGCTGCAAACTTCAGCATGCTATTACTTGGATACCATGATGCTTAAAAACTTCTCATCTGATCCTACAAGATTTTGTTGGGCCCCTATACAATAACCTCTCTCAATTTTTTCTATCTCAGAGGCATTTTCCCGTTGTGGCGAATTTTCACTTGGGGAAAAAGTTGTCAAATGCAAGTAATTGAAAGTTGCAAAGTGGTGCAACTTTCATTCTGCAGCTCGTGTGACCAAATGAACTGCTCCAATGCATCCGAATAGGTATTTTTATGCTAGGCATGGTCCTCTTTTGCACCCAAACACACTGAATCACTCCGAGCTACGTTCAACCAGATCGATCCGCTAAGGGTCCAAAGTGCAAAATGGCTGAAAACTTCAACATGCTACTACTCAGATACCATGACTCTTAGAAACTTCTTGTCTAATCTTACAATATTCCTTTGGGTCCCTCTACAATAACATCTCTCAAAGGCATTTTCCTATAGTGGAAAATTTTCACTTGCAGAAAAAGTTGTCAAATGCAAGTAGTTGAAAGTTGCAAAGTGGTGCAACTTTCATTCTACAGCTTGTGTGACCAAACAAACTATTCCAAAATGTATGAATAGGTATGTTTACACTAGGAATGGTCCTTTTTTTCACCCAAACACGCGGAATCGCTCTGAGCTACGTTCAACCAGATCAATCCCTTAAGGGTCCAAAGTGCAAAATGGTTGTGAACTTGAACATGCTATTACTTGGATACCATGATGCTTAGAAAAATATTGTTTGATTCTATGAGATCATGTTGGGCCCCTCTAAAATAACCTCTCTCAGTTTTTTCTATCTTGAAGGACTTTTCCTGTGGTGGTGAATTTTGGCTTGGGGAAAAAGTTATCAAATGCAAGTAGTTGAAAGTTGTGAAGTGGTGCAAGTTTTTTTTTTGCAGCTCATGTGACCAAATGGATTGTTCCAACACATCTATGTGGGTACATTTACTCTAGGCATGTTCCTAATTTTCACCCAAATATGTGAAGTTTCTCCGAGGTACGTTCAACTGGATCGATCCCTTAAGGGTCCAAAGGGCAAAATGGTTGCAAACTTCAACATGCTCATATTCAGACACCGTGATGCTTAGAAACTTATTGTCTAAGCCTATGGAATCAAGTTGGGCCCCTCTACAATAACCTCTTTCGGTTTTTTGTTATCTTGGAGTCTTTTTCCTATGGTGGCGATTTCTCGCTTGGAGAAAAAGTTGTCAAATGCAAGTAGTTGAGTGTGTAAAAATGACGTTATAGCCATTCTGACAATTGTATCCTATTGTAACTTAGTGGGTAGGGAACATATGTGCATGGTTTCTAGAGTAGGGGAGATGAGTTGAGTGGTTTGGTGTGATGCCCTAGTTGGCAATTTGATGAGTTTTGGTCAAATTCAATAGTTTAAGAGTGTAAATGGTTGAGATCCTTTGGGGCAACAGTTTGTGAGGGAATTTTAAGCATGTGTAGGTTCTTTTAAACATGTTTGATGCATTGGAAAGGTGTTATGATTTGTGGGAACAATATTTTCAATAAATCCACCCAATTTAGGATTTTAGCCATAGCAACAAGGTAGTGAACTATTTGATAAAATGCTTTGGTAAATATGTACGAAAAAATGTGGTAGCATAGACAAGGCAGTGAATTGTTTGAAAAACTGCCTCAAAGAAACATGGTCTCATGGTGATGGAATTTCATGAAAATCCATAGCTATGAGGATTTGTGACTTGAGGATTGTGATTAATGATTGGAATTGTGTTTAGTGAGATTGCAGGACCTCCCCTACTACATCAATGTTTTAGGGTTTTATCCATAGC
The DNA here is from genome assembly GCA_007115665.2 of Sequoiadendron giganteum. Taxonomy (NCBI): domain Eukaryota; kingdom Viridiplantae; phylum Streptophyta; class Pinopsida; order Cupressales; family Cupressaceae; genus Sequoiadendron; species Sequoiadendron giganteum. Next base: position 288,424,828 of record CM021101.1, on the reverse strand, counting down.
AGCAAGGCAATTAACTGTTTGATATAATGCTTTGATAGACATGTATGGAAAATGTGGTAGCATAGAAAAGGAAGTGAACTCTTTGAAAAAATGCCTCAAAAAAATGAGGTCTCATGGTGATGGAATGCCATGACAATCAAAATAAATTTGATTGTCATGGCATTCCGTCACCATGAGACCACATTTATTTGAGGCATCATTTGAACTAGTTCACTGCCTTTTCTATGGCTTCTCATGGAATTCCATCACCACATTTATTTGATGCATTTTTTCAAATAGTTCACTACCTTGTCTATACTATTTCTTACTATTATTCTTTTGATATATTTTTTCGAAGCATCCATAGCTTGTTCAAAATCACTTCTTTTAGGATTTTAGCCATAGAAACAAGGTAGTGAACTGTTTGACAAGATGATTTGGTATACATGTATGAAAAGTGTGGTAACATAGACAAGGCAAGGAACTATTTGAAAAAATACCTCAAAGAAATTTGGTCTCATAGAATGTCGTGATAAGAAAATGCAATTGGCAGTTGCTCCTAGTTATTAGTTATGCAATGTGAAGAAATTGCATAACTGCTTAGGTTGACTTTGTACAAACTATATTGTAATTTAAATTTTGTCATCTATGAACATCTACTTATTTGTTATGCAAAGTGAAGTAATGCCTTGACTTTGAAAGATGTACAATGCAATGTAATCAACGATATGAATATAAACTACGAAAATCCATTTTGTACAATTCATTAGTTAAGATATTTTTTTTTATTTGCTCTCTATATCTCTATATGCTATGGAAATACCTTTCAATTTCATTTTTATTTTTTTTTATCTCTTGTTCTACAATTTTTCCCAGTTTTTTCAAAAACTATTATACTTTTGATTTGTCATAACTTTCCCCAAAAGATTTTTGCTGCTATGCATTGGAAGCATGAAGCATACATGTGAATAAACACAATATAGGTGAAGTATACATGTGAATAAGTGAAGAATACATGTGAATAAGTCAGGCACAAGTAATTGAGGCATTCCAAAGGATACAAACCACCATAAATGGAGCTTATTTACACAATACACTTTAGATGGGGCTTATTGAGCATTCAAAAATAATTAATTAATCATTATATGTAAAAAAATCCATGCCTACAACATTCAAGCATAAAACTTACACGATACACATGATAACATCATTCAAGAATGAAAGTAGAAAAATAAGATTTTTTTAAATCAAAAAGCTGAAAGGCTATACAATGATATATATTGATAAATGTATATACAATATATCTAAAAAACCATATAGGCTTAGTACAAAGGAGCCATATGGACATAAAATTTCACATATATATCGATAGTACAAAACATATGTTCCAAAATTACACATAGGCATACAAAAAACAACACTAATACATAGTCATTTCTCTCTAGGGGAAGGAAATAGATCCCACACTACCTTCAAAATTCAACTGGATGGAGTGAATGTTGCTTCTCTTGTCTTTTGAACATGCTCGCTAGTCCTCCTCTCTTCACTTTGGACCTTCAATTGGTACAATAAAAAGTAAAGATGTTAAAACATAGAAATTAAATTATGGAATGGCATATAACATAATATATAATCACTTACCACATACATATATTCATCATGCACATTTACAACATCACCACATCCATAATCTGGAGTCACAACCACCTATAGCAACCATGGAGATATAAATTAAACTACATAAAAGTATCATGAAAATTTTATATAATAGACCATAAAAGAGAAAATATAATGTCAAATCAACTAATCTATTCCATACATCTCTCAATGGAGCAGAACTTGCTATTACTGCACCAACTCCATGGTCCATCATGCCACCAACATCACCAGGGCTATCTCTTTTCAACAACTACAAATGAAACAATATCTCAGGTTTCATGTTGATATAAAGACCAAGAGGGGATAATGGAACATAAGCTGAAATAAGAGAGGGTAATGGGATGGGAATGGAAGGGTGATGCAGAGAGGGGGCTCAAACTCATTCAAAGTGACAACTTGAATTCAAGAGGCATCTAACAAGATTAAAATGGCTATTAGATTAATCGAAACAATCCTCAAATCTTGAAAACGATTGGGAGTCTAACTTCTGACTTTCACCCATGTAACCTAGCAGTAGTGCAAACTCAATTTTTGGCCTTTAACTCCCATGCTTTCCAAAACACTTGACAATCAGAAGGTGGATTCAAATACCTATTTTAGAGTTATACAACATATCTCTTAACTAGATACAAGTATTTTGGACCAATCCCTTGAAATTAGACCCTCAACATTGTCCCAGGCCAAGAATTAGGCCAAATTTAAAAAGCAACATACCTTTAAACTTAACACAGACCCTTGAAACCTTGGGGCAGAATTTCCTATGGCCTAAACCTCTAAAACCACAATCAATTCCTAGGGTTGAAACCTCCAACATAGCAAACTGCAAAACCCTCAATTTCATGCCAAATCAAGAGGGTTTATTCAAAGTCCCAATTGCACAACCTCCCAGACCATGCCACTAACTCAAACATGTATATTCTAACCTCAATATGCTCAAAAATTGGAAAAACCTCCACACTCTCATTCATTTCCACAAACCTTAGACCCAAGGCTCCATCTTCATGTGTTTTTCTTCACAAAACTCATCAAGACAATAGGTTTATCTCCTTATTTCCTTCTCCACAACTCTAATCATGCAACCTACAACCTACTCAGACTCCCTAGGGCCCATTACACTAGTTATAGTAGGTACAATTCATGAAAGGGACCTTAAATCATGATTTTGGTTACAAAACCCTCAAATAGTATGTCCTCAACCTATCATAGGAAAACAAGGATATTTACCACAAATCACAATGGATCTCCCACAAACTTGGTCCAAAAGATTGTTAACACCTTCCACCAAAAAGTAAAATTATTTACATGGCACAATCAATTTGTATGGGCTCATATAGGCCTGCAAATGACAAGAAAACTCAGAAATTTGATGAAAACAGAGATATTCTTATTGCCAATGCTTCAAACTTCAAGCCAATGTTACAAAATGAGTTGTTATAAATTTTTAAAGGCTTATCCTCATCAAACCAAGGCCCAATTTCCTTACAAATACTTTTTAAACCTCTCATGACTGTTACATTTATGCAACTCACAAATTTGGCACTTTCAACTTTTCACTCTTTATATTTTCCTAGACCCTCTTAAACACCTAAAATATTAAAAATAGTCTAATGAGAACTTATTCAACTAAGAAATCGTGACTTAATCAAGAAAACATCATCCTATCTACCTTGACACCCCTTGTCAACTTTGACAATTCCTTCCACGTGATTTGCAAACCTTACAAGATGAATACAAAATCCCCTCAAAGTTGATGAATTACAATAGAATGGTCACATTAGACCTTATTAAGAGTCAAGGACTCAACTCAAACATCATAACACACCTTTCCCATCAGACACTTAATGAAGAAACATAGAAAAGAGTGGTGCCCCTGCACCAAAGGGATTAATGGAACATAGGATGGACTAGTATAGATTGATGGGATGGGCTAGGATGGGATAAGAAAATATAGGGTGGAAAATTAGAGGTTAATGGGATACAATTATTAGGGAATGATGCAACATACGGTGAATTAGGAGGTGTCTAGGGTTTGACTATAGTACACAAAGTGTGAAATTGACCAGTGTGTAGCAATAATAGAGAAGAGTTATCTAGGATGAAACGTGGATAAATATGGTATAACATAGGATGATATAAAGAAACATAGGGTGGAACATATGGGACCATGGAACATCTAGGATGAAATAATAATTGGTACAATAAGATGGGAGTAGAAGGACATGACGATACATAGCATGGACTAGAAGATATTAGTGGGATGGGCTAGGAGGAGATCATGGAAAATAGGGTGAACTATTAAATGTTAATGGTAAGGGATTAGGAAGGAATAAAGGAATAAAAAGTGAATTAGGAGAACATAATGTGACACGATCAAGGAATACTTGAATGCAATGTTTGTGTTTCTCATCAATTTTTTAGATTTGTATATATGAAAAATTATGAATACTAGCTAACATAGATTTACAACACCATTAATGAATAAAGGCTAACTGAGTGTACGTTGTTTGAGGATATGAATCACGAGGTGTGGAGGAAGAAGGTGCACTAGGAAACTATTTGAAATACGAAGCATGTTATGAGACAAACATTCAAATATAACATTAAACTGTTCAAATGTAATAATAATATCTTTAATACTAGTTGCATACTTGTGGACTCATCATCAAGAATGTATAAGGGTCTATAGGAATAGAGCATGCCTCATGAACAGTGTGACCCTAAAATTTCATCATATCAAAATTCTACTAATTTAGTTATTCTTAAATTTCAAAATATAATTTAATAAACAACATTAAAATAACTTGCTAAATTTTATCTAAGTGTCAATGCCGAATGTATCATTTAGAATATCATCTGTGAAATCCATCGCCTTTGCAACTGATGTAGGCTATGTAGCTACATAAAAAGCACTCTGATAATTTTATGTGCAAACAAAACCACAAGCGCTACATTGGTGGGGTGGAGATCGGGGCCTACACATCTCCTCCACAAAAGGCTTCAATAGAGGACTCACACACTGTAAAATGGTTTGGGTGAGTGAGCCAATCAACTTCATCATGTCCACCTCTACACTATCCTTAGCAATGGAAGGAACAATGACATGCTCCACCATGGTTCTTCCCGAGGCTCTTAGTGCCAACTATGGATTACGTCGTGCAACAAGTCTATCAGATGTGGATCCCCCACCTCTACCCTGAAATTCTAAGATTTCAAAGTAGTTTAGCTTTTTATTGAGGACAAACTCACAATAGAGTTTCCTCAAAAAGTATTTTGGCACCTCATGGTTATTGCATGGAGGCTAGTCAAATACCATCCACCACCACTCCCAATTTGTTTTTCTAATTAACTCATGGTGAAACCAATGGATGAAGAACCTCCTGCATGCATGAGACAAAGGTTCATTGGTTTTCGGGTCTATAAATAGGGCACACAAGTCAGCTTTGCTAATTTTTAGTTTTTTGACATCTGCATATGATAAACCACTAGCATAAAATTGTTTCATCTCATGCCTCTTATTTGACCAAAAATTCATTTGCTCCCTCATTTCTCCTACATGAGTTACAATTGACTTCAATGATTTAGCAATCCCTCTCCTATAAGGGTGGGTTTCGACATAGTCGGTTAATCTTGCAATTAATTGTTGAATGTCTCTTTTATTGTTTTCAATTTGATTTTGAATATTTTCTTGTGTTCCTTGAGGATTCCTATGATTTGATGGAGGGGTTTCAAGTTGTTCTTGTATAGGAGGCTCTTCATGAGGGGGCGATTATGAATTCTCAATGTTTCGACATGGAGATTCATTCCCTGAGAATTAGAACAAATTTTTATTATAAAAACCTATTTAAATTTGCATTCTAAATCAAATTCAAAATAAATAGAATAAAAATACATACCTCTTTCCAATCTTTGACCTCTCTGACGTGTTGGTGACATCCTCATGGAAAATGGTAAGCTAAGGATGTAAACAATGGAAGAGATTTGGCGAGTGAGAGTTGCATACCTGAAATCCTCTTCCTCAAGCCATGGGTTGAAGACAAAATGAGGGTTTGAAACCTGATTTTTAGCTTTTATGTCTATTGAGCCATTTGGCGCATGCCAAATTTGGTGAGTGCCAAATTTGGCATGTGCCAAATGGCTTATTTCGGGTTTTTTTTTTAACATTTTTTTAATTTGGCACCTAAATTATGTCATAGATTGGTGCACTTACCCTTTAAGGGAATTCTTTCCAAAAAATACCATCTGAGTTTGAAGTATGTTTAAGAAGGCTGAAATGGGTACTCAAAAATTTATTTATTTTTTGGAGATTCAATATGTTTGAAAGATACACCTGATTTTGTCTTTTGGGCTCCTTCAAGCAATTTGGCCTTTTGGGTATGAGTTATGAAAGGATTGAAGAACCAATGTTTTAAGAAAGTTTTATTGGATTAATCCTATCATTTCCATGGTTTTCAAGGTGTAATAATGGTTCAGTAAGGGGTATGTGCAGGATCATGATGGGCCAAAAAGTGGTGATATCTAAGTGATATGATGACCCATGTGGCTGACAATATTTGTTTTACCCATAATTGATGAAACGAAAAGGGTTTTTTAAGGAGATTCTCAGCTTCCCACCAATATGAATTATGCTTTACTTTGAATTAAATAAATAATTATTATTCATTTTCTATTTGAATTATGACTAAAGTCTTGATTTATAGGCTGATTGAAAAAAATCTATAGCTTTCAAATGGTATCACATTTTTTGAATCCAAACATGCGTCACATTCTATGCTTAACATACTATAGGATTAAAAACAAAGAATTGAATTTCATGAATTTTTGACCAAGTTAAGGTGGTTAGACATACAAGTTTTTATATTTTTTAGAAGTCATAATAAAAAATTCATAATTAATTATTTACTTAGAAAAAAATTACAAAAAAATATGCATCACATTGGGACACGAGTCCCCTACTTATCTCTAAAATATTATAAAAAAATATTATCATTTTATTGTGGTTAGGGTGGTCAGACAGACACCTACTTCTTATTTTTTCCCTAAAATTGAAGTACTACTGCATTGAAATTTTAAATTTTCACCAAATAGATTTAAAAAAAAAAAAAAAACCTAGTAGTTTAGAAACTACATTCAATTTTCTATAGATTCTATTCTTACATATTTTTGAAATAATATAGATAGCTTATTCAAATTTTTATGTCAAGATGCCTAACTCTGATTTTCTAAATTTTATTGCCACTTAAGGGCCTGTTTTTTCCATGATGATCCTGCACATACCCTAAGATTTTGGTGTCTTGAAACTTCTTTTTGGTGTATTTGGAGCTTTGGAAACCATGTTTCATTAAAGTAAACTTGTGAGTTCTTTTGGTGATTTTTCAAAATCAATGCTTTGTGTCCTTGAAATACTTTGAAGCCCATCATGATCTGCATCAATTGGTATCAGAGCTCAGAATGTCTAGGCAAAGAGTTTGGTGTCTGTGTGTTGAGTTTTGTGCAAGTTGAAGAGAGAACCTAGTTTCCAAAAGACTAGGTAGAGGAAAAGAGAAGAGACCTAGGTGAGATAAAGAAAAGTGGAAGCAAGGTTAAAGGGACTTTCTCAATAATAATAATGGATTTTTTGAGAAGGTATCTGTAGGCTGAGGGTTCACAAGAGAAGAAACAAAAGAAGAGACAAGAGGAAAAAGAGAGAAAGAAGGAAAAATGGAAGGCAAAGCAAATGGAGGTTGAGCAAGAGATTAGAGAATTGAAGCAAGCCATTGAAAAAACAAGGAAGGATATGGAGGAGTTGGAAAAGAGAATAGAACTTGAAATGCAAAGATGACATTTACCAATAAAAAAGAAGGTATAATGTCCTATTGAGAAGATTATGCTAAGAAGAAGACAAGAGGATAAGATGAAGTCCTTGTTGAAGGCAGAACAAAGCAAACAAGTTGAAGTGATTGTTGATAATGAAGAGTTCAAGAAAGTGGAAAGAGAAGAGTACTTAGAGGTTGAAGGCCTTGAATACATAAAGACAACAAGTTTGAAGAATGATGCAATGTTAGAAGGAGAAGAGGATGAGTTGGTGTATAAATCTAATAAAGATAAGGTCAAGGATGAATTGGACTTGCAGATACAAAGTGGGCTACCAAGGTATGATAATATAATGCTTACTACATTGTTTCCTAAGAAGATTAATGTATTTTTAAGTTTTCTCCAATTAGAAACTTATGCACATGATGAGGTAACAGATGTAGAGACATTATGGTTGGTAGAGAAGATGATAAACCATGGTGCAAAGCTTGTGGATAAGTTTTAGCATGCACTTGAAGAGAAGATGAAAAGAAGACACATTTTTATTGTTGTGTTTGTAATTTCAAGAAGGAATAAACCAAGGGTGAAGATGAAGAAGCTACATGATGAAGTTGACAATTGTAACCAAAGGAAAACCATGGTCATAGAAGACATTCATTTCAAGGAACTAGATTTATACCCCTCAAATTTTTTTATGATTGCAGGTGATGGTGAAGATACATTTCTCTTTGCAAGTTCTTTACTCTTTGCTAACTCAAGGGACTTGAGTTCTTTTTCCAAGGGGAATTTGGTGCAGGAGCACCATATTGCATTCAAGCCTCCATGATGCCAATTTGTAAATAAGCATTTAATGAGTGTTTTGGGGTTATTAAATAAGGTCTTTGAAGACCATTCTAGTGTAATAAAGTAATTTGATAGGTATTTAGGTGAGTTATGTTGTCATTGTGTCAAACTTAAAAAATTTGTAAAAGTTGTCACTTTGTAAAATTACAAAATTGCAAGATTTGGGAATATGAAAGGTCATAAGTGGTTATAACTCAAAGGATAGGTAATGTATGGTTGGATATCCTTGAAATATATTTAAATAATTTTTTTTGGTATATTTCATAGAGGGGGAAGTTGTATGGTAAAGTTTGGCACATTCTACACTTAATGAAATTATGATTTTATGTAATTTCTAATGTATTTTCTTTGTTACAACACTCCACACGTGTGTGTACGGATTGGTTATGATATGAAATATATTTGGTAGTAAATTATGTTGAGTCTAATTCATTTTACACTTTGTTTCATTCATTTTCATGAGGAATGGTGAAAGTTATGGTATTCTCTTTAAAAATAGTTACAAAGCTGTCCTAGGGTAACAATGAGCATCTTTAATTACATAAATCCAAATCAAACTGTGGAAAATTCATGAAATATTGTGTGGGGGTCTGTCTTGGTGTTTTCTCTATGAATCTAAAGTTGCAGGTGTTCAAAATGAGATTTTATGCCCTTACAGGAAAGCCCTAGGCTGTAGTAGTGTTAATTTTGAGCAAGAAAGGAGAATAGAGTGAGGGTTTGATATTTTGGTGAAGGAGTCTTACAAGCAATAAAGATTGATTATTTGGTAGTTTTATATCCTATTTCAATTCTTCCCATATTTATTTGAGGGTTTGGAGTTTGTTAGAGTGCACTTTCTCTGTTAAATAGGCCTATTGAAGCCTAAATGAAAACAAGACAGTTATTTTTAAGGGCATTCTTTCCAAAAAAATCCTATATAAGTTTGAAGTATGTTTAAGAAGGTCGAAATAGGTACTCAAAAATTTATTTAGTTTTTGGAGATTTAATCTGGTTTGAAAGATACACCCAATTTTGTCTTTTGGGTATGAGTTATGAAAGAACTGAAGAACTAGTGTTTTGAGAAAGTTTTATTGGCTTAATCCTATAATTTCCATGGTGTTCAAGGTTTAATAAAGGTTTAGTAAGAGTTTTATGTCTTGAATCCTATTTTTGGTGTATTTGGAGCTTAGGAAACCATGTTTCATTAAAGTAAACTGTGAGTTCTTTTGGTGATTTGTCAAAATCAATGCTTTGTGTCCTTGAAATCCTTTGAAGCCCATCATGCTCTATATCATTATCTTGTCTTGTTGTTTCATATTTAACATAGGAATGTGTCTCTTTGCGCCTTTGTTGGTTTTTCATGAGATATTAGATCTTGGGGCCTTGATCATCCTCCTTGACCTTTATTGTTTTATCTTTCCAAGAATTGTACAATTAGACCTCTCTTGATGCTTTTTTTTCTACTTTATGTGAGTTCTATGCAGGTATTTTTATCAATTCAAATCCTAGTGCAAGAAAGAGATTATTCTAAGAGCTAATATTATTGTCAAAGGTGTTCAAGAGCATATTTCTCAAGCATTTTTTGCAGAAATCAAGATCTCAAGCATCATGGATTCTTTGGAGATGACATTGTGATGTAGGTTTCAAGCATTCAAATATCAATCAAGTGATTTCATGCAAGATCAAGACCTTGGAGAGATCTGTTAAGTTTCAATCCTTCAAGGGTTTGAAAAAAAAGGTTTTGGTGAGTTGCAACATAGCATTGTTCATTCATCATTCCTTTCATCTTTCATTGTTTGAATTCAAGGTTTAATTACCAAAATGGGGTTTGACCAAGATAAACCCCCATTAACCAAAAATAAACAAATTTTACCTCTTATGTTTTTTGCAGATTGTAGGTTGAAGAAGGATTGAAGATTTATCAAAAGAGAAAAAATGAAAAAGTTGTCAAAGTTGTCGTCAAGCCACGAAAACTCACATCTAGAATTTATTTCTAAATTTTAGAATGTGGAACTTGGAGGAATCAAGAGTGCAAACATATGATCAGAGGATTGTGAAAGGAATTTTTCAACTCATGTAGCAAGACCCATTCACCCTTAGGTGAATGATCCCTAGGAGGACACTCAACACAATATTTTTATCATAGGTGCATAAAATCAAGCCCTTCTTACATCTGTAATTTCCTTTTGGATTCTATTAGATTAAGGTTTGATTTCTCAATTTCATGTGTTACATTACATATTTTCATTCATATATTATTTTTTTGTTCATCTCCCAAAAGTTTTTTTCTGGTTGATTTACCTCATCCTCCATCATAAGGAAAACAATAAGATCTCCACCAAGGTTGACTCACCTAAAGGTTGAAAGTCAATATTTCTCTAGGGGATCTCTTTTTCCCAATGAAATAGGGATTATACGTGCATCATACCCCCTTGTTACCATTTCATATTCGAGAACCTATTTTTCTATGTTTCACTATGTAAGGTTGAGGGTATAGGGTATATGATTTAGGGTATACAGTTAAGGGTATATGGTATAGGGTTGATGGTTGAGGGTGTGAGGTTTAGGGTTTAAGGTTTAAGGTTGAGGGTATATGGTTGAGGGATAGTGTTCATGTTTGAGGGTATAGGGTTAATTGTATATGGTATAGGGATTAGGGCTGAGGATATTGGGTATAGGCACAAGGATATTAGGTTTACAATTGTGGGTATAAGGTATGTATTTAGAGTTGAGGGTTTAGTGTATAAAATTTAGGGTTTAGGGTTTAGGGTTGTGGGTTGTGGGTATAAGGTTTAGGGTATAAGATACAGGGTTAAGGCTTAAGGGTATAGGGTTGAGGAATAATGATCAAGGTTGAGGGTATGGGGTTAGGTGTATAGAGTAATCCATGTCATTCTAGAGTAATCATCAATCAAAAGCATAAAGTACCTATCTCCTTGTAGACTTCTCACCCTTGTAGGACCACAAAGATTTGTATGCACTAATTCCATCAATCTGGTAGTACATTATTCTTTTACCTTAAAGATACTCCTTGTTTTCTTTCCAAATTGACAACTCTCACAAACAACATTGATAGGTTTTGTGATTTTAGGTAAATCTCTCACAACATGAACCAAACTAATTCTTGCCAAATTATCAAAATTCATGTGACACATCCTCTAGTGTCCTAACCAACTATCATTACTTTGTGACATAAAGCATTGACCATCAACACCCTTAAGCTGATAGATATTTCGATATGTTCTCTTAGCTACAAAAATCACAGTTCCAAACCCTTTCCGGAACTCGTATGCTTCATCCTTAAACAAAAGATTGTACTCTTTACTACACATTTGACCAACACTCAAGATATTATGTTTTAAACCCTTAACATAGTAAAAATTGTCAATATTATGCTTTCCATCAAAATTAATTGAACCTATTCCAAAAATCTTAGCTCCTAAATCATCTCCAAACATAACTAATCCTCCATCATACATTTCAAGTTTAACAAAATTACTCTTGTCTCTAGCCATATGATTTGAGCAGCCACTGTCAATAACCCAGTAATTCTTATCCTCTTTTACATGAAAATAAAATATCAAATTACCTTCAACATTATCCTTCATCTCTGGAATACTTTCGTTCAGACAACTTTTAGGGTTAGCAAAACCATATTCTTCTTTTATAGCCAAAAAAGGATATTCATTATCATCAAAATCTACATAATTAGATTCATCATAAAAATTACCAACATCTTATTTCACATAGTAGGCTTTCTTAATCATCTTTCCTTTATTTTCCTTGTTCTTATTGTTTATTTATCTCTTTTCAGACATCTAGAAGCATAAGACCTATCTGACCATAGCCAAAAAATTTGAAAGGTAATTTACCTTTGTACTTACCTATGCCCTTTTTCATTTTCCTCAAAAACTTAGCTTCCAAATCATCAAGATATTTATCACTTGAATCTTCAACCTTCTTTGATTTAATAGCCTTAAAATAAGTCTCCACTTTTGTACCTTTCTTCAATTTTCTCATTTCAAATGCAATTAGGGTACCAACCAACTGATCTCTGGAATACTTATAAAAATTAGTTGTCTCCTCAATAACAAATACCTTTTCACTATAACAATATGGAAGAGAACTAATAACTTCCTTGACTACTTTAGATTCTTTAAGTGTTGCACGAAGACCTCTCATATTACTCACCAATTCATCAACTCTTTGAATGTAGCTTTTAATTTCTTCATCTTCAAACATATGCATAATTTCAAACTTTTCCTTCAAGTTCTCCAAATTTCTTGCTTGACATATGAATATCCTTCATAAATACTTTCTAACTTATCCCAAACTCCTTTAGCAGTCTTCAAACTCATAACTTTAACTAAATCGATATTTGAAAGACTATTTACAATAATAAATCTTTTCTTAGCATTGATCTCATGTGCCTTAATTTATTTATTTGTACTTAGACCATTCAATGGTGGAGTTTATGGAGTCTGATAAGCCTTATCAATCTCATATCCCTGAGTAGACAAATATCCTTCCATCTTTATCTTCTAGAATGCATAATATGAGCCATTGAATTTAGGATATTCCAAAGAAATCTTGTCCACCATCTTGAATCTACCTTAAGTGGTTAAGCTCTTCTCCAAGGAACCAAGCTTTGATACCAATTGTTGAAATTAACAAGATAACTAAGAGGTGGGGGAAAATCAGTTGTAGAAAATTAAAAATTCAAAAATCCTCAACAATAATCAAATCCACATGCATTCATTAAACCCTTATTCTATTGGAATTATTAAACATAAAATGTAGATAATAGAAACTGAAATCAAAACACCATACACATGAGAACACCATACACATGAGAACACCAGATTCACATAGAAAACCTAATGAGGGAAAAACCACAGTGAGGATTAGCTCACAATATAATTAATCGAAAAACCTATACAAAGGGGCTCACTGCTACAATATGACACATGGTCCAAAAAGGATAACAACCAGGGATCACTATCACAAAAATGATACAAGAAGATACAAGAAGAATGTTACATAGAGAAAACACTTCTTAATGCAATAAAGAGTCCACCACATTTTCTCACACACTTTTGTAGTCTCACAGGAAATATTCTGGATGCCTTCAGCTCACTGCCTTCAGGAACCCTAACATGACTTTTCACTGCTCTGCTCAAATTTGCATTAGTCACATCAATCTATAATCTATCTTGATTCTTACTCTTTCATACACCCTCTTGCATCAACACCATACATATTTATATCAAGTTTTATCTCAAAAAATTTCTCCAATGTCAGCCACTAGTTGTTATACATTCAAATTCAAAATAGGTCGGCACCTAAACATTCCAATGGTGGATAGGAATGAAATTTGACCTACATAAATCCCTAATTAGGACCCAAATAGATCCCAACACATTTCAATACGCTTCCACAAGCCCCGCATATAGTGTTAAACACAAGGTAGGCCAACACCCATGCAAAAAGACCATAGACATTAAGTACATGCTTCATTAAATCAAGTTGAATTTTATAGACAATATAATTCATGCTTGAGCTCAATCCAAAAAAATCCATAAAATATTTAAGATTCATCAAACACTTCAATTAAGCTCACATCAATAAATAATTTAACTCAAAACAACTAATAACCCTTAATTGCATATTGATAAATGAAACTCTCACTATACTACACCAAATCAAGTAAAAATTGAACACAAAAATATTAAAACATTATAAGCAACTTCCTAAATCTGCACAACCTAAATCCAAATAGCGGATAAATGCAGAGCAAACACATTTCTCCCAAACCACAAAAGACATCATTGAACAACTGGTTCACACACTAGTGAAAATATCTCGCACTGTACAATGATCCAAAAACCCAAATTCTTAACATAGAAACCTCTGTCAACCTTGAATAACTTGTAAGATTTGCAAAAGCATAAAATCAACACATAGAGAATGCATAACACGATACCAAAGCACACTATGAACATTTGTGCAACAAAGTTTACTCTGTTTATTAAATTTTCTCAAAAGCACTTGGAAATCAAGTACCATAAACATCATCTTAGCTCATTACTTCATTCCAACTCATCTCCAGGCTCTATAACAAAGAATGACTCCATGTACTCACAACACTTCCTCAAGGTATCAACTACACATGCACAACCTATTTTCCTCTTTTCCACAATTTTATCAATATCCTCAACATCTTCATCCCATAGTTGACATCAATGACAACACCAATCAGAAGACTTCCTGTTGACATCAATGGAAACACCATCATTCTTGCAACAAGGTTCTCATTGTGTCAAGGAGTACTTGAACTATCATTGTATTCCCATTACCTTATCATTTTGATTTGCAGATATTTATAGAAATATATTTTATATTCCTAGTAGTATGTTGTGTGTCAAAAGTTTTCTATGGTTGCATACCTATCTATGTTGGTAATTTTACTATCATATCAATCATATCAGTAAATCAAGAAACATACATTATTAGTTTTATTGAGGAGTGAATTCCTTCTAAAAGATGGTGTGATTGTTGTATGCTTGCAATATCACAAATGTATCTATTCACTGTGACAATGGTGGTTTGGAAGACTATATCAGAATGTTTTAGTTATGTATTTATTAGGTTCATTGTTTCTTAGGTCTCCCTTTTGGAGATGTTGTAGGATTTGCAGTTTGAAAGGATAATATTCCTGCACCTTTTCTATCATATTCTATATTTTTTGGAGAATATGTTCAACATGTAGATTTAGATTAAAGAGAAAAAAGGTTTTATGTGTCTGTTTGTCATCCATTTTTTTTTTGAGACTTGTGCAGTAATGGCTAGTAGCATGCATAATTCAAATCTTGTGTGTGGTGTTAAGACATAACCTAATTAAGGTCCTTGTGGTAGCTCATGGCATCATGTTCTTTTAATGGTAATAAAATTTGATTTTACACCAATGTGTTACTATAGAAATTAAAAATTGTCCTAGGCTTGCAACTCTTAATTTCTTCATAATTCTTTCATCTTCATTCTTCATAATTAAATAGTTTTAATGATTTAATTATTTCCTAAAGTCACATGTCCTCTATTAATTAAATATTTTTAATTATTTTATTAATTCATTAATACCTTTACTCTTCTTCGATTAATTAAATAAATGTTATTTAATGACGTCACTAATTAAACTTATCTTCTTTCTAAAATTAAATAAATGTTTATTTATTTAATTCCTATGCCACTTTCCATTATAATTAAATAATTGTTTTAATTAATTAATTATTCCTCAGCCTTTTCTTTCTTTAATTAAATAAATCTTTATTTATTTAATTTGGTCCAATATCCTAAATTTTGAATTGAATTATTATTATTTAATTCAAAATGGTTTCTCCTTATCATATTCCTCTATAATTAGATAGTATCTTTGTTATCTAATTATTTATTGGTCACTCAGATAAGATAAGATTTTATTTTCTCTAACATATCATTTTTTCTGTGACAATCTTACACTTTCCATTATAATTAAATAATTATTTTAATTATTTAATTATTTGTTACCTTTTTCCTCTCTCTAATTAAATAAATATTTATTTATTTAATATTTATTTAATTAGATTCCATATCTTTATTTTGAATTAAAAATCATCATTTAATTTAAAATAATGAATCTTTCCTTGTCACAATCTTCCATAATTAGATAATATCTTTATTACCTATAATTAAATCATTATTTTAATTATTTAATTAGTATTTTCCCCCTTTTTAATTAAATAAATCTTTATTTATTTAATTAATTCCATATCTTGATTTTGAATTAAAATCATTATTTAATTCAAAATGATGATTTTTCCTCCTCATCACAATCTTCTGTAATTAGCTAATATCTTGATTATCTAATCACTCATTGATCACTTAAATGGGAAAATATTTAATTTTCTCTTCAACTCAATGCTTTTTCTATATCGATCTTATCTTCTACATCCAATCCTTATTCCTTCATGTCTCAACTAACTTCCACCATTGATTAAATTATTTTTTAATTTAATCTCGACCATTCATCTTTTCTAATTTAGCCCTAACCCTATTCCATTCCTTATCTTTTAGTTGTGACCATTGATTAAATGTCTTTCAATCTCAGCCTCTCATTCGAAATCAATTTTCCTATAAAAAGGCTTTACCATTGTCATTTCTGGATCCTGGAGTGTAATGAAGGTGATTCATGGAATGCATAAGGTTTTGGTGAGATCTTTGTTTTTTTATATATTACATTCCATTGTGCTTCATTATTAGCTAGGGTTTTAGTTTGATATGCTTGATATTGCTAATTTGGAATTTTTCGAGTGCTACATTTGGTGAACCCGACGTGGACAAGCTCAATTTTTATGTTGCATCACTTTCATTCGATATTTTGCATGCTAATAATACTAATAATCAACCTTTGCTATCTTCAAATATTTTTGCACTTTCATAGAAAAATCTGCAGGAGTTCCAATAATCTTCAGTTCTCTGTGAGCTGTGGTAGCATCAAGCAAAATGTTTGGCTGGAATTAATTCATTAAATCTAATTTAGCATATTTAGTTTCGATTTTAGAATGATTTAGGTTTTAGTTTTTTTTCTAATTTAAATAGATTTTTTGTTTAATTTATATTTATATTTAAAATTAATTTACATTTAAAAAAAAATAAAATAAATTAATGTAGATTTAAATTTAGTTTAGAATTAATTTAGATTTAGATTTGTTTTTTCATTTAATTTTAGATTTAGATTAATATAAATCTAGATTTTTCTAACTTAGTTTAAATTTAGCTTTTTTTTAATTTACTTTAGATTTAAATTTAGAGGTAAGTTTATATTTTTTCTATTTTAGTTTAAATTTAGATTATTTTTAATCTAGCTAGATTTAGTTTTAAATTCAGATTTTCTTAGATTTTTCTAGTTTAATCAGATTTAGATTTAATTTTTAATTTAGTTGTTTTTTATTTATTTAATTTATCTAGATTTATCTAATTTTTAATTTAATTTTAGATTTAGATTTCAGATTTAACTTTAGATTTAATTTAATTTTAGTTTTCTTTTGATTTAATTAGATTTAAATTAGATTTGATTTAGATTTTAATCTTAATTTAGATTTAAATTTAGAATTTTTGGTTTATAGTTAGCTTTTTAATCTAGATTTTATTTTTTTTAGAATAATTTAGGATTAGATTAATTTTCTTATTAACTTTTAGATTAATGTCTTTTTATGTTTTAGTTTCATTTTAATTTTAAGGCTAAATTAGTTAAGTTGGTCTCTTTTGTAGGTTCACATGCCAAAGAATTGAAAATAAGAAAAAAATTAAAATGCTCATTTGTTGAGGACTTAAAATTGAAATTACTAATGAAATCTGATGTAGGATGTTTGTCAAAGGCTTGAATTTAAAATAGATTATCTGTATTAGTATAGAACACATTTCATTTTGTGCTTAAAATGAATAATTGTTTGTTGTGTTTGGTGCTTTTGCATGCTTCTATTTAGATTAGATCCCGAATTTAATAACAAAAGTATCCTCTCCCCTTGCGCACTTGTGCGATCCTATGTGTAAGAAAAAAAGTAATTAACTTTAGAGGGTTTGCCTTGGTGGGAAAAAGTACTCACCCCAAGGGAATGACCCAACCGATAATGAGCTAAAGCCAAGCTACTCCTAACCGGTATATAAATTTGAATGTTAAGGAAATCTTAGCATTACAAGTGATCCTACAGACAAGCAAGTGATTCCATCAGTACCCACATGGTACATTAAAACCGGTAGAGCATAACCTCTATAGGATGGGAAACCTCCTTATCAGAGCTAATCTTTCCTCTTGGGTGACCACTTGAATGGGTGAACATATTTAAAGAACCATTTGTTTAAATTTTCTAAAATACTTTCTATCTATGGGCACAGGAGGTTGGACCTCTGAAGCTATCCCACACTTTCATGGTTCTTTGTAGAGATGGAAAATTTCTTGAGATCCTTGTGGTCTTAGGGAATTCAGAACTTGGTAAGCCCGAGAAGTGAGCGTCGAGTAAGGGGGAGCCAGTGCTACCAAGTTTCGAAGCTATCTACTTTGAATAGGTACAGTTGAAGAAATCCAAGTGGGAATCCAACATATATTGTCCTTTTCAACCATAGGATCGTGCTTGTTTTCAAAATATTGGTATCAAAAAACCTATGACAACACAGTGTGTTTGAGTGTTTATTGAAATTTTTGAACAAAAAAGACACTTCTAAAATCTAAAAACTTATAATCAGATAGAAACAAAAATTTAAACTTGACAAAATTGTAGAAACCCAGGTTTTGTTCACTTTGAATTGCAATTGCAAACTTTGTAAACCACAATTGTATGGTAATAACTGCAACTATCATATCAAAAGCCACAATTGACTGTCTTAAACCACAACTAACATTCTGGATAAACCACATTTGAGTGTGTTAAACCACAATTGCCTGCAACTCATAAAAACAATTTTTACTATCACAGTCTTAAACCAACACTTAGAATTTTCCTCTAATTATCTCTGTAACAATGATTTTTGAACAAAAAAAACCAGACAGATTTGCTCAAACCATTGACCATTGCACCTTTTAGCTAATCATCTATTCTTCAAAAATAGGTATACCATTTGTAAATTGTAGTTGCATCTTAGGTTCATAATTACCTTCAACTTAGTTGAGCTCTTAAGGACATTACCTTTTACAGATTTTCAGAATAGGTCAACTTTCCTTCCCTTTGTTATTTAACCATTGCTTCAAGAAATATTTTCATTGGACCAAGTCATTTTTCACACTTTTGAGTCTTCGTCATTTTGGTTGCATCTTTTCCCAACTCACAAGTCTAGTTTGGGGAAGCTCGCCTTTTCTTGGTCATTTTACTTGGTCCCACAAAGGTCCTTTGATAAATCAAAACTAAAACATTGGTAAAACTTGGGATGGTTGGTAAAATTTTTCTTAAAATCTCCTAAAAGTTGATAACCTTTAGAGTTTACACATTGAATTTGGAACACTTCCCTTAACAACATTGACACCTTATTTTAGACATTTAGCATCTTCATTATTGTCACATTTCATCCCTTATTCCAAAATAGAAAAAAAAAAATAGCATAGCATAGGTCCATACCTTCCATTGCATTGGCTTCTCTTGGTCTTCATACCATCCACCACCATGTATTTCATTCACCTTGATATGCTTTCTAGTCAAGTTGAATACCAATTATGATGTATTGGTCAAGCCCAACAAGCCATAGACTTCAAAAGACAATACCTTGAATCCAAATGCCAAGCACCCACAAGCTATAGTTAGCCATCCATCTATCCCTCTTACCAAAAACCCATAGAATCTAGTCCTCCATCCATCTACCCTCACTATCAAGAGTCCCTTAGCACAGTCCATGAAATTAATCCACAACAAACATCCATTAATCACCCTTATCCTAACCTTGACAAGGGAAACCAACCTTCCACTAGTCCATTCCAAGCCTCTACGTCCTATCCTAGTCCATCATCCCTCAACCCATTCCAAGTCTCCAAATCCTATCCTAGTCCTTCATCCACTAATCCCTTCCAAGCCGCTCCATCCCAAAATACATTTTGTTATGGTCTCCAAAACCACATCCCATTGCCTAAACTTGAGGATGCATGTCAAGAGGAAAACCCAAGGAATGACATCACAACTTCACCTTCATGTCAAGATCAAAGTAGTCCATCCCATGACCCCATCCTTAAGTCCATTCAAGAATTCCTTCTAGATAATCATGGCATTTAAAATAAACCTATCCTTTATCAAGATCACGTTCTCAATCATGTCATCCAAGACAAGCCCATCTTTGACCAAGACACTACCAATGATCAAGAAATCAAAAACGATCTTCTCATTGACCTTTATGTCATTCATGATCAAACATGTGAAGTCAATCCTACCCAAACTCCCAATACCATAATTTCTCAAAATGAGACACTTTCCTCCATGGGACACATAGATGATCTTCCTCTAGAATAAGAGTCTCCTACTCTAGACATATTTGCAAATGATCAAGCTATAACTAAATTCACTAGACTCTATGATAATGACCATAAGGAAGGTTTCTACATCAGCTCAAAAGAACTAATATCTTTTGAAGAACTATCAAAATCTAATGTTTCAAAAAATAAAACCAAAGATGTTAATCAGAAATATATCCTACATGCCAACAAAGCTACATCTTATCAACTAGGATCATCTATCTTTGTCAGAGCAGTCTTTCTTGTAGATGATAAAATATTGAGTAATGATATCCACATACACAATGATGGGATCACATCTTGTTTCTAGAATAAAAAATACCCCGTTGAAAAAAATACATGTCAAAGCATGTAGTATCAGGGAAAAGGACAAGGCCTGTCATGAGCAAGGAATTATAGAACCAATACAGCTTCAAGAAAATTTTAGACATCAGGGTCTTGGCTATTCTTCAATTGGAAAAATAAATGATATTAGTGATACCTCCTCGATATTGGGGGCAACTTTATCTGATACAAACATCAAAATGCGTGTCATGAGTAGTTCTTACCATAAGATTGTTGACAACACTCCTTCCATGCACACAACAAACCATCATTCTCAATTCATTAAATCTACCCATTGGGACAAACAAAAATAAAATTATTACAAATCCAAAGTTCAAAATCACATGTCAAAGGCTATTGAATCAAACAAAAATCCGACTGGACAAATGAAATGAAAATGGATCCCAAAGAAAAATGGATCAAGCAAAGAAATATTTCAAAAGAAAAAGTCAATCAAAATGTGGAGCCACAAGAAATGAGGACTCCCATGTATAAAAAATGTCCACCTCCATCAAAATGGTCATCAAGAGAGGAATATAAAAGTGTTGGTTCCTAATGCTACCCCAATCAAAATTCCAAACTCTACTATCCAACATCCCAATTTTGGAAAATAAAAAGTGATTCATCCAAACATCCAAACAATCCTTCCACATCTACCATCATCCATCATTGCAAAAGACATACCTCACAGATCTGTCACATCTTGGCAACATATCTTTATTGTAAGGATCACAATGAAATAAATCAATTGTATGCAAGCTCTATGATCCTTACAAGGAAACTACTTCATAAAGGTCATTATTGGCATATCATGGCACCAATCTCTACATCAAAACCATCAATGGATTCAAAATATTCATTGATCAACTAAGATAGAAAGTCCATCCATAAATATCAAGTCCTAAAAAAATATACAAAAAATGAGAAAAAGTCCTAAAAAAGATCGTTACCTTGATGAAAACCTAGCAAATAGGTGTCTTGGTAATAGATTTTTTTTTTAAAATCAAGAAAATAGTAAAGAGAAATTATTTTCCAATAGTGAAAACCATGTTAATGGTGCTTTGGATAAGTACCATGATGAAAACTTGGAAAAAAGGTAGCATGCATAGAATCAATTATCTATGTGGACAATTACACTTAGGGGAAAGTTGTCTCATTTCCCATCTTCTTCACATGAGATTTCTTATGAAATTTCCATCTATCCATTTAATCCATATCATTCATATTCCATTTTCCCACCTACTTTGATCTTGCTAAGGACTGGGGTACAAATATAAATCATGCTTTGGGAAAAATTTTGGGATGTCTATCCTTTGGTCATACACTATCCATGAAACATCATGTCATTGCCTTCATAGCTTCATTATCCCTATGCAACATTGTCCTTAGAGACCAAATGATAATTCGCCTAGCCAATAATCCTCATGTCTCCTATCTTTTACCAAAAATTAATCCATTATCCTTTTATACCTATCAAATTCCTTGGATTTCCCTTGTCAATGGTCTAAGGATTCTAATCCAACATCCTTCCATCATCCCATATAGTCCTAACTAAGTCATTTCAAATGCAACATTCCCAATCCATAAATATTGCTATGCAATCTAGTACATCATCCAAAACATTCCTTGGCCTTATTTCTAGCCTTGTTGCAAACCTTGCTCCTTTAGTCACATTATCATCATCCTTAGGTTGTTTTGGGATGTGTCCTTCCCATGTCAAACAATGTTGTCATCATCATCACTTGTCAATTGGTGTTCAACTTGACTAGGGGAAAGATCATGTTTGTCAGATTGGAATCTTGTGTATGCTTGCTCACTTGCTTGTAGGCATCATTTACATGCATTTATCACGATCCTCATAAAATGAAAAAATACAAAAAAAAATCAAAACATGTCAAAACCCAAAAACATTTAGATAACTTCCAAAATCCAAAAAATAGATTCAGAGTTGGTTGTGTCAGTCAGCTATCGTCATGTCGAACTACGTTGCCTCTACAACTTGACATAGGCAAGGCCATCTCTCAATGCACCCCTGAGGAATTAGGTCACTCCTTTTAGGTTTTTTAGAATAAAATCATGACTCATTATTTGTCCATAAAAAAAATCAATGGTCATGTCGAACTACGAGGTCTCTGTGTAGTGTTACATAGGCAAGGCCATCTGTCGATGAGCCCCCGAGGCCACATTTGGTTAGTCCTTTAGGGTTCATCATGTCAATAAAATAATTCGAACACTGTCATCAAACACACAAGTGGTCGTTGAAACATCAAGACAAGTCATGCATCAACAAGACAAACAAGCGAACAAAGACATTAAGTCAAGTCAAATAAATTATCAAAATAGTCAAACCATCAAAACAATCAACTTATGTCTTATACAAGTTGTGTCCTTCCTAAAATTAGATATTGTCATTTAGTCAAACATCATCATTTTCCTTACATAGGTGGTCACATGATCAAAACCTGACTCGACGTCTTATATGATATGCGTCTTTCCTGAAACCAAGCTTCGTCACACAATCAACCCATCATTTAAACATTGAACAATCAAATTTTGGCAAACACTCTTATCGATTGTTGACAGTATGGCTTGTTTTTTCTTATCTTTTTCTATTGGCTTTGTCTTTAAGTCAAGTTACTAGCTTCCTCGAGGATGTCCTATGAAGGATTTAGAGGAGAAATGATGTTTGACTCTTTTCTTTGACTATTGTTTGCAGATTATCTTGGCAAAATGACTGGGGAAAAGTTTCCCTTAGTATGAGCTAGGACATTCCTTGTATGTGACTATTTGTTTTGCAAGTGGATGACCTTGCACACCTTGTTCTATCTCATATCAAGGTGTTTGTTCTCCATTTGTGTCATTTTAGCACCCAAAGATGATTAATGCAAGGCCTATTATGTTTTTTTGGAAAAATATTGAAGTCATTCTAAGATACTAACATTCATGTCTTCCATGCTTACATCCATGTCTTCTATGCTACTATTCATCCTTTTCTCTATAATATTTGTTCTTTTCTGCATCTTCACCACCCTTATCTATGTTCCTCTATCCTTTTTTCCTTCATCTTCTAGTTCTCTCATCCATTTCGAGAGAACACTCATGTTCTTAGAACCCACCTATCCTCTCGAGGGGGCATACCACTACCTCCTCGTCATTCTCCCTTTCATTGGGGCATATTTTTGATTAATTGTTTTTGACACAACGCGATAAACTACATTGCATCAAAAAGAGGAAAAATCTAGACACTACAAATTATCCTAGGCTCGCGACTCTTAATTTCTTCATAATTCTTTCATCTTCATTCTTCATAATTAAATAGTTTTAATTATTTAATTAATTCATTACTACCTTTATTCTTCTTCGATTAATTAAATAAATGTTATTTAATTACGTCACTATTTAAATTTATCTTCTTTCTAAAATTAAATAAATGTTTATTTATTTAATTCCTATGCCACTTTCCATTATAATTAAATAATTTTTTTAATTATTTAATTATTCGTCAACCTTTTCTCTTTTTAATTAAATAAATCTTTATTTATTTAATTTGGTCCAATATCCCGAATTTTGAATTGAATTATTATTATTTAATTCAAAATGATTTCTCCTTATCATATTCGTCTATAATTAGATAGTATCTTTGTTATCTAATTATTTATTGGTCACTCAGATAAGATAAGATTTGATTTTCTCTAACAAATTTTTTTTTCTATGACAATCTTACACTTTCCACTATAATTAAATAATTATTTTAATTATTTAATTATTTGTTAGCTTTTTCCTCTCTCTAATTAAATAAATATTTATTTATTTAATTAGATTCCATATCTTGATTTTGAATTAAAAATCATCATTTAATTCAAAATAATTATTCTTTCCTTATCACAATCTTCCATAATTAGATAATATCTTTGTTATCTATAATTAAATAATTGTTTTAATTCTTTAATTAGATTTTTTTCCCTTTTTAATTAAATAAATTTTTATTTATTTAATTAAATTCCATATCTTGATTTTGAATTAAAATCATTATTTAACTCAAAATGATTATTTTTCCTCCTCATCACAATCTTTTATAATTAGCTAATATCTTTAATTTCTAATTACTCATTGGTCACTTAAATGGGAAAAGATTTGATTTTCTCTTCAACTCAACGCTTTTTCTGTATCGATCTTATCTTCTACATCCAATCCTTATTCCTTCTTGTCTCGACTAACTTCCACCATTGATTAAATTATTTTTAATTTAATCTTGACCATTCATCTTTTCTAATTTAGCTCTAACCCTATTTCATTCCTTATCTTTTAATCGTGACCATTGATTAATCATCTTTCAATCTCATCCTCTCATTCGAAATCAGTTTTAACTATAAAAGGCTTTCCCATTGTCATTTTTGGATCCTCGAAAAAATCTTAGAAATCTTGAGAGCTTAGTGCATCGTAGTTATTTCAAATCTTCAATATTTTGCTTTGACATTATCTTTAGGCCATATTTGCATACTTAAGTAAAAAATATGAGGGCAAATATTATACTACAACAAGATGGAGGAGTGTAATGAAGTTGATTCATTGAATGAATAAGGGTTTGGTGAGATATTTTATTTGTTTATGCATTACATTTTAGTGTGCTTCATTATTAGCTAGGGTTTTAGTTTGATATGCTTGATATTGCTAACTTGGAATTTTCCCTATGCTATAGTTACATGTTTCATATAATTTGAATTTATGTCCATCGTATTTCATCTTAGCTATTTGCAGATCCTTAGCCGACATAGAAGAGTGTTAATGTAATATCATGTATATATTTCTCAATTATACAAATGCATTGTGTGAATGAGGTCAAGAATAATTATACCAGCGTGAAGAAAAGTTAGTCGCAGGTGGAAAAATAAAGAGAAGGTGGTGAATATACATGGGAGAGTTGCATTTTAGTGTGTGCATCACTATCATATGATCATATACGTTGAGGATGAGTGTCAGTTTTTACTCTTGCACATTTATGAGATAAATAGAAGATCTAGAAACATTATCTTTGCATTCTAGTAGGACTAGTGTTCTACTTGTTATTTTGATTCCATTGGGGATTGGTGTCTCTAGTAGAATGGTGCCTACAAATACATTAGGGGATTGGTGTATTTGGTAGGTTGATGCCTACTTAAGATTTTAAACTTCACTTGTAAATTTTTACTTTGTGAGGTTGGATTAGGATAGTAGATCCAAGCAGCTACTCTCACTATGGTTTCTCCCATTTTGGGTTTCCACATATATTTTGTGTTCTCTTGTGTGTATGTGTGCTCTTGATGTTACTTAGTAGTAGTGAAGATTCATGTTTTATGTTCAATTACTTGTCTTGAGGTTAGTTGTGAAGAATCATATATTCTAATAATTGTGGCTG
The DNA here is from genome assembly GCA_007115665.2 of Sequoiadendron giganteum. NCBI lineage: Eukaryota > Viridiplantae > Streptophyta > Pinopsida > Cupressales > Cupressaceae > Sequoiadendron > Sequoiadendron giganteum. The sequence continues at coordinate 288,398,834 of CM021101.1, read as the reverse complement.
AGTTAAGAATTTTAAATTGATTAGATATACTAATTCACCCACCCCCCTTCTTAGTGGATTATGTTCCCTTCAATTACATGTTTGTTTGACTTGTTTTTGAAATAAAGAGAATATCCTTGATTAACAATCTCCCAAAGGTTTAAATACCAACACCATATATTTTAAGGCACAAATTCAAAATAGCAAGATGAAAACTTTTAAGGAAGTGAAGTGCACAAATTGTTTACATGCACAAGATTTCACTCTAAAGATGATTCATTTATATGGATATAAATAAAACTTTTGCATTTATAAATTTGAATTAGAATGAAACACAATTTTTACCAAAACAAATTGTTATCACATAATTTGGATATTGGATGTATCCCTACTCATACCTTTTTTACAACAATGGTTTGTGAGTATGGTGGGGAATCAGATTTATGGATGAGGAAAAGAAAAACGTGTATACACCACTTTGCAAAAAGCCTAAGATGTCTAACTATCTCGAATTTCATGCACTAATTTGTTATATTCAATAGAGGATATCTAGTGTTGGAGCAAGCTAACTCCTAGACAAAATTCACCTATGTATATAACGTAGGATATGCCCCCCATACCACATGGAGAAAAGAGTCGTGATGGAAGAGGTGGGACCCGTGACGGAAAGGGTTGCCGAATGGAAGGAAAGACTTGACGGTCGGATGTCTCATCCTGTTAGCTGTTTGTTGTCCCGTCGTTGGGAAATCGTGTCAGCTCCGACGGGTTTTCAAAATAATTATTCGGCGTGGATGGACAAAAATCAAAAACGTGGCATTCAAAACCATTATATGAAAATATAAAAAATCCCATACGAGGTCCCATTTTCTCAATTTTTGGACAACAACATTTTGGTGGATAGCAAGGGAAAGAGTTGTAGGAATGTAGAGTTCCTTAAGGTATGTATATCTGCTCTATGTATGTGCCATTTTTTCTATTCTACCATGAACACTGAACAAATGAACAGCCATTTGTTGCGGGGTTTTCATTTTGTGATTTTCTGTTGAGGGTTTTCTAATTTCATCTCCTCCCGTCTACTTGTTTTGAAAATTTGGGCTTGCCGAATGAAATAGATGACAACCCATCATGGAAATATGAGTGAAATAATCGAATAAGGTTTACAAAGATCACAAAGAATTGTGAAAATCAAAATAAGTGAATAAGGTTTACAAAAACCATAAACTATTGTGAAAATCACATAAATCCCAACACGTCGCCATTGTTCACATTCTTATTTTGAATTTTGCAGGGTTTTCATTGGGAAAATATTTAGTTGAAATGTAGGTCTAGTAATGTTTTTTATGTTGAGGGTTTTTTTAATTTTTTTTCGTTTCCTCCCCATATGATAGTTTTTGAATTTTTCCATTTCCGAATGAAATGAGCGACAACCCATTGTCGAAATATGAGTGAAATTACTAAATAATGTTTACAGAAATCATAATCTATGGGTTCTGCAATGAAATGCTATATTTCAAAAATCACGTAAAACCCAGAATGTTGCCATTATTGACATTGTTATTCGGAATGGATAAAAAAGTGCAAAACCTGGCATTCGAAATCATAATTTGGAAATAGAAAAAATCCCACATGACATCCCATTTTTTCTACCATTTTATACACTACTATTTTGGAAAACACACTATCTCCTAAAACTCAGACTATTGTAAAACCCATTGTTTCAAGTGTCTGGCGGGCCCGCACTATGATGTCTTGTCATGTTATGTATGTATCCATGTATGTTCTTATGTATGTTTTTCATGCATTTTTCGATGTGCATAGATGAGTTTTATCTAGGAGTTAGTTGAAATAGAGGTCTGATAATATTTTTTTGTGTCAAGGGTTTTTAAATTTTTGTTTCGTTTCCTCCCCATATGCTAGTTTTCAAATTTTTCCATTCTCGAATGAAATAAGCGACAACCCATTGTAGAAATATGAGTGAAATTTCTGAATAATGTTTATAGAAAGCAAAATTTGTGGGTTCTGCAATGAAATGCTATATTTTGAAAATCACGTAAAACCCAGAATGTTGCCATTGTTCACATTGTTATTCAGAATAGATAAAAAGGTGCAAAACGTGGCATTTAAAATCATAATTCGAAAATAGAAAAACGCCCACATGACATCCCATTTTTGCTAGCATTTTATACACTATTGTTTTGGAAAACACACTGTCTCCTAAAAATTGGACTAGTGAAAACCCTTTAGAAGTAATTATCCAATTGGTTACTCACCCTAACCTTAGTTTGGTATATTTTGTGATTGTGTGGAGAACCGTTTATGATTTTGATTGTAGGAATGTAATGAAATTGGAAAACAGTAGGTATTATGAAACTTGCAAGGAATATTGTGATAGATTGTTTGTTGTGTTGGAAAACACAGTGTCCTATGTTCGCCATAGTTCACATTGTTATTCGGAATGGAGAAAAAAGTGGAAAATGTGGCATTTTAAATAATAATTTGCAAATAGAAAAAATCCCAGATGACATCCCATCTTTGCGACCATTTTATACACTATCATTTTGGAAAACACAGTGTTTCATAAAACTGTAAGTGTTGTAAAGGCCTTTATAACAACCCAATTGGTTACTCACCCCTGAAATCAATTTGGTATGTTTTGTGATTGTGTGGAGAACCTTTTGGGATATTTATAGTAGGAATGTAATGATACTATTTGCATTTCATTTGAGCCTACAGAGAAAGCAAACTCTTGGAAAAAATTCACCAATGTATATAACATATTATATATGTTATATAGCCCCCCATACAGAATGGAGAAAATAGCCGCGATAGAAAAGGTGGTTGGATGGAAGGAACTCGCGATGGAAAAGGTGACCGAACAAAAGGAAAGACTTGATGGTCGGATGTCTCATCTTGTCTGCCATTTCCTACCCCGTCGTTGGGATAACATTTCAGCACCGACGGGTTTTCAAAATATTTGTTTGGCATGGATGGACAAAAATCCCAAAACATGTCATTGAAAACCATTATTTCCAAATAGAAAAAAGAGGTGCCAAGAATGTAATTAAATTGGAAAACAATAGGTATTATGATACTTGCAAGGCACAATGTTGTTATAGATGGTTTGGTGTGTTGGAAAACACACTGTCCCATTTTAGTTAGTTCGTTATGAAGAGTTTTATTTCATTACTCCAAGAATGTAATGCAGTCCACTTTCAAATTGTGGAGCAAATCTTTGATACAGTCCAAATGTCATTTCGGTTTATCTATATGATTGGAACAAATAAAATGCTTGCATTATTTGCAATGTTGGAAAACACACTATCTCTTCTCACTTGCAGAGGGTTTTAGAACAGTATATGAATTACTTGTTTCTTAACACCTAGGGTTTTCCAATATGCATTCTTACTAAACAGAAACAATGTCTTCAAGAGATTTTGTAATATAGACAGTATCAATGTATTCAAAATGCATTTCAAAATTTCTAAGGAATTTTAATTTGGGAAAAAATTGCATTTAAATTTCGCATGACTAAAAAAATATTGCATAAAATAATTGCAATTTGGAAAACCCAATGTTGGGTTTTAGTTATTTGAATGTCCTTGTTGAAATGTAAAGGGTTGTCTCATGGTGGGTTGCTTGATTCTTAACAGCCATGGTTTTGCAACATGCAATGTTACAAGACAATACAAATATCTTCCAAATCACACATTCGATTGTTGTGTTTAAATTTTGAACCATTGAAAAAAAAAATTGTACAAAATAATTATAAATGGGAAACACAGTGTTGGGTTTCAGTTATGTCAATCTCCTTCTTTAAATGTAAAGGTTTGTCTCATGTTGGGTTGCTTGCTTCTTAACACTCATGGTTTTGCAACATGAAATGTTACAAAATAGTATGAATGTCTTCCAAATCACACATTCCATTGTTGTGTTTAAATTTCAGTTGATTGAAAAAAAAACTGCACAAAATAATTTTGAATGAGAAATGCAGTGCTAGGTTTCAGTTATTTGAATCTCCTTGTTTAAATGTAAATGGAAAACTGAAGGTTTGAGTGCAAATGGAGGAGTTGGAGGAGAATACCGACCAGATCAAGGTGTAAAGGGTTGTCTCATGTTGGGTTGATTGCTTCTTAACACCCATGGTTTTGCAACATATAATGTTACAAAACAATACCAATGTCTTCAAAATGACACATTACATTGTTGTGTTTAAATTTTGCAGCACTGAAAAAAAAAGTGCAGAAAATAATTCTAAATGGGAAATACAATTTTGGATTTTAGTTATTTGAATCTCCCTGTTTAAATGTAAAGGGCCGTCTCATGCTTGGTTGCTTGGTTCTTAACACCCATGGTTTTGTAAGATGAAATGTTACAAAATAGTATGAAAGTATTCAAAATCACACCTTCCATTGTTGTGTTTAAGTTTCAAGTATATAACAAATTGCATGCCTCATAACACATTGCATTTTTCAACCTCCACATCACAACATACCCAAGCTCTTTTTGGTTTCTAAACCAGTATATCTAGGCCTACCTTTACTTCATTTTGTTTTACAACAATTCATGTTGGAAAACCCTTTGTGTTAAGAAAGAAGCAACCCAAATAGTGTTGTAAAACCCTCTACAACACTATTGAATAGTACTTGTCACCTCAATTTGGTTTGTTTTCTCCTCCAACTTGGCCATGTGCACTGAAACCTTTAGCTTTCCCTTTCAATGCGCAGACTGGAAACAAATAGTATTTTCAACTTTCTTTCTCAAAATAGAAAAGGCCCAATACCTACAACCGTCACTGGGAGAATGTGTCAGCACTGGTAGGTTTTCAATATAATTTTTCGGCATGGACAAAAAGCTTAAAACGTAGCATTCGAAACCATTATTTGTAAATATCAAAAAGCCGAAACAAGCTCCCATTTTCTCCATTTTTGGACAGCGACATTTTGGTGGATAGAGATGAGAAGAGTTGCAAGTGTTCAGAGCTCGCTAAGGTATGTATATCCTCTCTTTGTATGTGCCATTTTTCCATTCTTCCATGAACACTGAAGAAAGGAATGACTATTTGTTGCTAGAAAATAGCATTTTCACCTTTCTTTCTTGAAACAGAAAAGGCCCATGTCATTCCCTTCAACTTTTCCCATGCTAGACAAAAGAAACTTGTCAACAAAGCTAACCTGCCCACTTTTTTGCTCGGCAATAGGTGGGAAAACCCACCTGATGATGCCGTTAACTCCCACTTGACAATCGCCCAGGTGTTTCATCCCATCTATTAGTTTCATGTTGATCGCCGGTCTGGCGGGCCATGTGCTACGACATCTCGTCATGTTATGTATATTTCCATGTATGTTGTCATGTATGTTTTTCATGTGTTTTTGAACAACTCTTTCCTAGATTCCAAATGACTTTTTTCTTTTCTTTATTTGATTGGAACAAATAAATTGCTTGCATTATTTGTGGAGTTGGAAAACACACTATCTCCTCTCAATTATAGAGGGTTTTACAACCTTATATCGACACAGTGTGTTTTTGAAATGTGTAGATAATGTGAGCATTTATTTGGTCGAATCAGATGAAGAAAATGAAATGCCATTTTGATCTCATGTTACATAAATAGGTGCTTTTTGTTTATGAGTTAGCTTTCTCTTGATTGGAACAAATGAATTTCTCTCATTATTTACACAGTTGAAAAACACACTATCTCCTCTCTGTTGCAAATGGTTTTACAACACTATTTGGGTTGCTTGATTCTTAAGGATCTGGCTAAATCCTAGAAAAAATTCACCTATGTACATCAAAAAATGCATGAAAAACATACATGGATACATATATAACATGATGAGACGTCATAGTTGGAAAACACACTATCTCCTCTCTGTTGCAGAGAGTTTTACAACACTATTTGGGTTGCTTGTTTCTTAACACCTTATATGGAGACATTGTATTTTACAACACTGCAAATAGTGTGAAAATTTATTTGGTCGAATTAGATGAAGAAAATGAAATGCCATTTTTATCTCATGTTACATACATAGGTGGTTTATGTTTATGAGTTAGCTTTTCTTGATTCTGGATTGGAACAAATGAATTGATCCAACAAAATGAACGTTCATTTCTTCACAATTCCAACATAATGGAAAAATGGCACATATGATTGCTGATATATATACTAGTGTTAGCCATAGGTTAAATTGGAAATTAAAATCCCAATGTATAGTTTAATATGTTTATTTATTGTCTGTGCAAGTTGGCATTTTGCACTCAGTAGAACATATAAATTGTATTTTGGGGAAATTTAGAAGAAATAAAATTATTTCTAGCACCAATTGTCTTTAATTTTCCAATTTAATCTATCACTAACACTTGTCTTTCTTCTAGGTGGTTGATATGGGCTAGAAAATAAAATTGAACAAAACAAGGATAGGTGGATTGAGAAGGATGCTTCAGGAGATGTGAACCTTCTGCAGTAAATACAGGTGATTCTAGCTATCATAGTTTGAATCACAAGTCTAGTGGATGCATAGTAATGTTAATAAATGTAAGAACATAAATTGACATTTTATTGTAAACTATATCCTAACAGGGCTAGTATAAAGAAAAATTCCATAGCATATAAACATAAGTTCAACAAGGTTTTGTTGTATAAATGATTTAGTGAAAAAATATTCCTCACAAGGTAAAGAAAAATAGCACACCTACCAGTTGAGCAAGGCTTTAGAATAATAAGTTTCTATAGCATACCTATCAGAGTTGAACAAGGCTTTCTTTTTTGCAGAGTTTATTTTAGTAAAATATATTTTATAAAAACATAAAGAAAAAACAAAGTTTCCATAGCATTATCTACCAGTTGAATGAAGGATTCCATAGCCGAGTAACTTTATTTGCCATAAAGTTGATTTTTCTCTAAAAACTTACAAGTTACTATAGAGTATTCAGTCCACTACTCAAGGGCTGCTAAATTAAACAGAGTTTAGAACATATGAATATTAAACTCATACAAGCAAAGTAGAGCCAAATTTAATAGCTTTGGCTAGTTGTCAGCGGAAGGTCCCTGCTAGAACGAACACATTTGTGTCTTCATTAAGATGATAGTTGTGTACAAAGTTTCCTAACTGTATAAGTCATCGTCATCTTTATTATCTGTTTTAGCAAATACATCTGAAGTCCCAACAACAGTACCAACAATTTTGTCTAGAGATCGAAAATCAAAACCAAAGCCTCAAGATTGTTGTAGAGTTTGTGTAAAGGCTTGATACTTCAAAATATCAACATCACTAACAGTTATTCTGGCATATTTCATAGACTCCTCAAAATGAGCAACTTTTATTTCAGCTACCTCATCACTATCATCCTCATCCATTTGCTCAGGATTCTCGACTCTTTTTTGTTCACATTCAATATCTTGAAAGTGTGGGGGGAGAGGTTATGGTAAAATTGAAATGCATGCTAGTATGATGAATTGCAATAACAAGCTATAAGTTGAGGTAAGTTCAATAGGTAGACTACTACTCTATCCTAAAAATTAGTAACATAACAGTCAAAATAAAAACCATTAGAAATTCATAAACAAATCTAGTTTGTAAAATATGACACAATTGAAACTCACCATCTCAATATTTTCTCTAATAGCATACTTGCAACCCCTCTAAAAAATCTTAGTGATATTGGCTCCACTGAATACTTGGGTATAATGGGCCAGTGCCATTAGGTCTACATCCTTTGATACGGGTGACTTTCTCAAGCAAGATTTGAAGATTTGATAACATGAGGACTCATTAGGTAAGGGAATATAAATCAGCTGGTCAAGTTGGCCAGGCCTTAACAATGTAGGATCGATGATATCTGGCCTGTTTGTAGCACCAATAATGAAAACTATTTTTTGGTTGTCATACCATCCATCTCCATCAACAGCTGATTAAGGACTTTGTTTGCAGCACGACCAACATCCCCAACACTACTTCCACACTGCAAACATGCAAACCAATTATTCATCACAAGTTAGAGCGTACTTCAAAAAGGTCAAACAAAATTCCCAGTCATTTATAGTCAACCTTAAACTTTTAATTATAAAAAAGCAACACACTTGCATAGCAAGAAAATCAAGCTCATAAGAAAAAAAGACACAAGGAGCTGACCCTTTGGCCTTATCAAAAATTTCTCACATTAGCCTCACTCTCTCCAAACCACATTTTTAACAATTCAGGGCCCTTCACACTAATGAAATTGGCCTAACATTAATTGGAAATGGCTTTTGCAAGAAATTTCTTTCAACAACCCGGTGGGCCATAAAATAGCACTCCTTATGAAGGAGACATTCCAAATTTTTCAAATATTTTGGGATGCTCCACTAGATATTGAACAGTATACACCAAACTCATAATGAATTTTGTTAGTTGATATCTCCTTGAAAAGCATATTTTTTTCATTGAAAGAAAAGCAAAGCACAAATATAGTGAACCACGTATCTTAACATACCTCTTGAAGCTCCCTCTTGACATTTTCCAACCCTCCAATATCTTCCCAAGTGCATTGTGGAACTTCAACAACCTGTCAATGTTTTCCCAATATTCATAAGAAAATTTACCATTATTAAAATCATCAGAAACAAACAAACTTAGAAAATTAAAATTTATGGGCCCAATAGATCAATAGTTTAAAAATACAATCCCTACTTAATCAATATGAGAAAAATTGAATGTTTAGACATGGTTTGGAAAAACTCACAGTTTTAAGGATAGCGGATGGGTTGCTAGAGCCTAATGTAATCTGGAAGTGCTCATTAGTCATGACCATTGAATTTAGAATCTCACCATCTATTGTCTCATCTTCTAAGTCAATGACATCCATTTTTCCCTAATACATTGAAATGCAGCCTCAGTGTACAAAGTTGCAAGATCTTCTCCAACATATCCATGAGTATCCTTAGCAATCCTTTCGAGATCAACCTTTACCAAGAATCCTAAAGATTAATAGATACTCTCACCAAGAAAAACAAAGATTAATAAATTCTCTCAAAATCCAAGCACTATGTGACAATTAGATATAGAAGTAAAAAAACACAATTTAGGTTCTACAATATGTACATCATCGGAGAGCTTCATATTATTTGTATGGATACAAAGCACTTTCAACCTACCTACTTCATCTGGAACCCCAATGTTAATTTCCCTATCAAACCTTCCAAACCTTCTGAGTGTCAGGGAAATACTATTTGGTCGGTTAGTTGCTCTTATCACAATAACATGAGCACGAGACTTAAGTCCATCCATAACTATAAGAAGTTGAGAAACAATTCTCCTCTCAACTTCACCATGGGTTTTTTCCCTCTTGAGAGCTATGGAATCAATTTCATCAATAAATATAATGGAAGTTACATTCTTCTTAGCCTCCTCAAAAGCCTTTCGGAGATTGCCTTCGCTTTCTACGGCTAGCTTTGAAATAATTTCAGGTCGATTGATACAAAAAAAGAAGGCATTGGTTTCATTTGCAACTGCCCTAGCAATTAAGGTTTTCTCGAAACCAGGTGGCCCATAAAGCGGAATACCCTTTCGAGGTTTAACACCAACTGATTTGAAGAGTTGTGGGTGTTTGAGAGGAAGTTCTACCAATTCACGGATCTGAGCAAATTTTTTTCGTACACCACCAACATCATCATAACCTATTTCATCTAATCTATCTTCATCCTCCCGCTTTATGGGCTCCCCTTCACCTAAAATTTTAGTATCTGGAGAAACAACACAGTATTCCTTAGCGTCTATCTCAATTACCTTAAAATCCACACTACGCATAACACCTCTTACAAGGAAAATATCACCTTTTCTCACTTGGCGATAAGCTTCCAGGAAATAGGCTACAATTTATAAATCGGTAAAGTCTTTTAGCACAGACTTTACAAAGGAAAAAAGGCTACCACATATTTGAATCTTGTTAACCCTACTTGCAATATATTTGAATGTATATTTGACGCTTACAATGAAATGGAATGCAAATAAAAAACATTTTTAACTTGATTGTCTTCACCCAAGGCACTAACCCTTGCATCAATATATAAAACCTATAGTCTGGTAAGACTAAAAAGAGAACCCATAAAATAGGAGACCTAAAGGCGAGGGTTCAGATTCAAAGAAAAAAAGTATAGGTTTACAAATTCCCCCAATGTGTACAATTTACATACAAAAAAAAATTAAAAATACTAATCAAAAGCGGTACAGGATGTGTTGCGAAAATATGGAAAAGAAAGAAGAAAAAGGTTCACGCTTTAAATAGGCATCACAAAAATTCCCACTAATGCCCTCGATGGTATCATCAATGGGAAGAATATGGATGTGCTTGCTATACTTAACATCGGGACATTGGTGAATAGAAACCACGTCTCCCAAACGAACCCTCAGATTCGACCGCACGACCTTGTTAATTCTAATATTGGGCTCCTTGTAGGTCTCCTATGCCTGAGCAATATAGATCATATCCTTCCTCTTCTTTCCCTGCAACACAGTCTATAGGAGAGATCAAGGGAAAAGTAAAAAACCTAAGCATCTAAAGTGAAAAACAAAATACCATAGTGTCTCAAGGGAAAAGGGCAAAGGGCAAAGTAAAATACATTAATAAGGATTGTGTCTCCACGAAACAATTGCAATTTCTCCAAGGTTTCTAGGTGCAGGAAAACAATAAAGTTATCATTGTTAATGGCTTCGTCCACAATCAGCTGAGTCACCGCCTTTTTTCGCTCTAAAATTGTTGTGCTGAAATATATTTTCATTCCTTTCCTGTTGCCAACAAAACCACTCATTTATTTAGCAATCCATAAAAATACCTAACCAGGCAGATGTAGAGAATGAGAAAGATTTAGCATCGATCTTACACTTCTGATGATTCTCCCTTATGAGCCATGGCTACAAAGGAAATATGGATTGTTTGGAGTAGTGCAAACAATGAATAGATTGAGAAGAATGAAGTGAATTGGGCTTTCAATTACCTTAAACTCCACACTATAAATAATGTCAGCATTTATTTGGTCAAATCAGACTAGGAAAATGAAATTCCATTTTGATCTTATGTTACATACTTAGGTTATTTTTGTTTATGAGCTATCTTTCTCCTCATTGAAACAAATGAATTGCTCTCATTATTTGTGCAATTGGAAAACACATTGTCTCCTCTTTGTTGCAGAGGGTTTTACAACACTATTTGGGTTGCTTATTTCTTAACACCTTATATCGAGACAGTGTGTTTTCCAACTATGCAGATAATGTGAGCATTTATTTGCTCGAATCAGATGAGGAAAATGAAATGCCATTTTTATATCATGTTACATAAATAGGTGCTTTTTGTTTATGAGTTAGCTTTCTCTTGATTGGAAAAAATGAATTGCTCTCATTATTTGCACAGTTGGAAAACACACTGTCTCATCTCTGTTGCAGAGGGTTTTACAACACTATTTGGGTTGCTTGTTTCTTAACACCTTATATCGAGACAGTGTGTTTTCCAACTGTGTAGATAATGTGAGCATTTATTTGCTCAAATCAGATGAGGAAAATGAAATGCCATTTTTATCTCATGTTACATAAATAGGTGCTTTTTGTTTATGAGTTAGCTTTCTCCTGATTGGAACAATTGAATTTCTCTCATTATTTGCATAGTTGGAAAACACAATGTCTCTTCTCTGTAGCAGAGGCTTATATGACACTATTTGGGTTTCTTGTTTCTTAACACCTTATATCGAGACAATGTATTTTCCAACTATGCAGATAATGGGAACATTTATTTGGTCGAATCAGATGAGGAAAATGAAATGCCATTTTGATCTCATGTTACATGAATAGGTGCTTTTTTTTTATGAGTTAGCTTTCTCCTGATTGGAACAAATGAATTGCTTTCATTATTTGCATAGTTGGAAAACACACTGTCTCCTCTCTATTGTAGACAGTTTTACAACACTATTTGGGTTGCTTGTTTCTTAACACCTTATATCGAGATAGTGTATTTTCCAATTGTGCAGATAATGTGAGCATTTATTTGGTCGAATTAGATGAGGAAAAAAAAATGCCATTTTGATCTCATGTTACATAAATAGGTGCTTTTGTTTATGAGTTAGCTCTCTCCTGATTGGAACAAATGAATTGCTTTCATTATTTGTACAGTTGGAAAACACACTGTCTCCTCTCTATTGTAGAGTGTTTTACAACACTATTTGGGTAGCTTGTTTCTTAACACCTTATATTGAGACAATGTATTTTCCAATTGTCCAAATAATGTGAGCATTTATTTGGTTGAATCAAATGAGGAAAATGAAATTCCATTTTGATCTCATGTTACATAAATAGGTTCCTTTTGTTTATGAGTTAGCTTTCTCCTGATGTGAACAATTGAATTGCTCTAATCATTTGCACAGTTTGAAAACACATTGTCTCCTCTCTATTGCAGAGGGTTTTAAAACACTATTTGGGTTGCTTGTTTCTTAACACCTTATATCGAGATAGTGTGTTTTCCAACTGTGGAGATAATGGGAGCATCTATTTGGTCGAATCAGATGAGGAAAATGAAATTTCATTTTGATCTCATGTTACATAAATAGGGGTTTTTTGTTTATGAGTTAGCTTGCTTGTTTCTTAACACCTTATATCATGACAGTCTCCTCTTAACACTGTCTCCTCTCAATTGTAGAGGGTTTTACAACACTAAATGGATTAGGTTGCTTGTTTCTTAACACTGTCTCCTCTCAATTGCATAGGGTTTTACAACACTTATATAACTGTTAGCTTGCTTGTTTCTTAACTTTGTCTCCTCTCAATTGTAAAGGGTTTTACAACACTATATGGGTTGCTTGTTTCTTAACACCTTATATCGAGACAGTGTGTTTTCCAACTGTGTAGATAATATGAGCATTTATTTGGTCGAATCAGATGAGGAAAATGAAATTCCACTTTTATCTCATGTTACATAAATAGGTGTTTTTTGTTTATGAGTTAGCTTTCTCCTGATTGGAACAAATGAATTGCTTTCATTATTTGCACAGTTGGAAAGCACACTGTCTCCTCTCTCTTGCAGAGGGTTTTACAACACTATTTGGGTTTCTTGTTTCTTAACACCTTATATCGAGACAGTTTGTTTTCCAACTATGCAGATAATGTGAGCATTTATTTGGTCGAATCAGATGAGGAAAATGAAATGCCATTTTGATCTCATGTTACATAAATAGGTGCTTTTTGTTTATGAGTTATTTTTCTCTTGATTGGAACAATTGAATTGCTCTCATTATTTGCACAATTGGAAAACACACTGTCTCCTCTCAGTTGTAGAGGGTTTTACAACACTTTTTGGATTCCTTGATTCTTAACACCTTATATCGAGACAGTGTGTTTTCCAACTATGGAGATAATGGGAGCATTTATTTGGTTGAATTAGATAAGGAAAATGAATTTCCATTTTTATCTCATGTTACATACATAGGTTCTTTTTGTATACGAGTTAGTTTTCTCCTGATTCTTCATTGGAAAAAATGAATTTATCCAATATAATGAACGTTCATTGCTTCACAGTTCCAACCGGATGGAAAAATGACACATATGATTGTTGATATATATACTAGTGTTAGCAATAGGTAAAATTGGAAATTAAATTCCCAATGTACAGTTTAATATGTTTGTTTATTGTCTTTGCAAGCTAGGATTTTGCACTCAGCAAAACATATAAATTGTTTATTGGGGAAATTTGGAAGAAATAAAGTTATTTCTAGCACCAATTATCTTTAATTTTCCAAATTAATCTATCGCTAAGACTTGTATTTCTTTCAGGTGGTTGATATAGGCCAGGAAAGAAAATTGAACAAAACAAGGGTAGGTCGATTGAGAAGGATGGTTCAGGAGATGTGATCCTTCTATAGTAAATACAAGTGATTTTGAATCGCAAGTGTAGTGGATAGTTAAATTTCCAAAATTTAATATGCATTTAGAAGTGTTGATTTGTTTGAAATTGTGAAATTTTGGGGTTTCCAATCAGCTATCATTTTCGTGTGATTCTTAAGTGTTTTGCGCTAATTTGAAATCTTTCACCAAAAGAGTTTATATATGGTTTGTAAGTTTTTTTGTAATAGTTCTTTTTAAAATTTTGCTATTTGTCTAGAATATTTAGTAAGTTATAAATGGTTCATTTTTAACATCTGATGGAAAATTTGTAGAATGCTATTTCTATATCCTATTTATGCTCTTTTTCAGTATGTTTTGATCTGACCACCACACTACAAAAAGATGTGAACATATAACAAGTGACTATTTGAAATATTTCTATGCACTGTATTAAATAAAACTTGTAAAGCCAATGGGTAGGAATAACTTAATTGAGAATTTGGCCTACATTACTTGGCCCTAAATATTATAGACAAATAGACAAATTGTAAAAGAGCTATTAGAATAACAACATACATGGAAACAAAAGGTGGCAAAATCGACAGACGAGACCAAATGTCCAGGCAATGGTTAGGTAGGAGTTAATGGCACCATTAGGTTGGTTTTCCTGCTTGTTGCCAAGCGAAAAAGTGGGTGGGTCAGCTTTGTCGACAATTTTCTTTTGTCTAGCGCAGGAAAAGTGGAAGGGAATGACATGGTCCTTTTCTATTTTGAGAAAGAAAGGTGAAAATACTATTTGTTTTGTTTCTAGTCTGCACGTTGAAAGGGAAAGCAAAATGTATGAGTGCACATGGATGACTTGGAGGAGAATACCAACCAAATTGAGGTGACAGGTACTATCAAATAGTGTTGCAGAGGGTTTTACAACACTATTTGGGTTGCTTCTTTCTTAACACCTAGGGTTTTCCAACATGAATTGTTGCAAAATAGAATGAAGTGTGTGTACTATGAATCACACTATGTGTTGAGGGTTATTAGAGTCCCCCTTAAATGATATATGTGCTATTTGATAAAATAAAACACCATCTATACATTTGTATATTTGCATTACAAGACAAAGGCTGGGTATAAGTAAAGGCAAGATTCAAAACACATTGTGTTTTCCAACATGCACTACACAATGTGCAGACCTAGATATACTAGTTTAAAAACCAGAAAGGGCTTGGGTATGTTTTGATGTGGAGGTTGAAAAATGCACTGTGTTATGAAGGATGCAATTTTTTATATACTTGAAACTTAAACACAACAATGGAAGGTGTGATTTGGAAGAGTTTCATACTATTTTGTGACATTCCATCTTGCAAAACCATGTGTGTTAAGAACCAAGAAACCCAGCATGAGACGACCCTTTACATTTAAATAGGGAGATTCAAATAACTGAAACCCAACACTGTGTTTCCCATTCACAATTATTTTGTGTAGCTTTTTTTTCAATCAACTAAAATTTAAACACAACAATGGAAAGTGTGATTTGGAAGACATTCATACTATTTTGGAATATTCTATGTTGCAATATCCTGGGTGTTAAGAAGCAAGTGACCCACCATGAGACAACCCTTTACATTTAAACAAGGAGATTCAAATAATTGAAATGGGATAGTGTGTTTTCCAACACTACAAACCATTTATAACAACACTGCACCTTGCAAGTATCATAATACCTACTGTTTTCCAATTTAATTACATTCTTGGCACCTCATTTTTCTATTTACAAAAAATGGTTTTCAATGACATGTTTTGGGCTATTTGTCCATCCATGCTGAACAATTATTTTGAAAACAAGATGATTGTTATGATGCATGTGACACACATTTTTTAGGGAGAATAGCCTAATTTCAATTGCATAAGGTGATCTCCTTGTGACATGGCTTACACATGATAATGTATTTCCCTTCTTCGGGGATAAGACATATTTACTTATCATTGCTAGTTGATTTGTGGATTTGATTGTGTAAGAATTTTTGCATCAACATTGCAGGTGAGACTCTGTCATCCAACATCATGATGACTGATGTTGTCTTCTTCATCTTGATGTTGGATCATAGAGTGTGATCCCAAATGTTGATGCGAGAATTCTTACACAATCGAATCCACAAATCAACTAGCAATAATCAATATGGATTGTGGAAAATTGATATCATTTATGTCTGATTATTTTATCATTTCAAACACATATTTTTTCAGGGATAATAGCTTGATTTTACTATATTTGTAGGAAGATTAGCTTATGCCTTGTAATTGGAGGTTGCTATTATCCCTAGAAGAATGCATGTCAGAGGCATCATAACATGCAAAAACCCTTTAATACGGTATTGAAATGGAATCTTTGGTGTAAGTAAGGGTTGTTATAAAATATGAAGGTGAAATTTAATACAGTGTGTTCTTATAGTGTACATAACATAAAGTGTTGTCTTTCGAGAAGAATTGAGAAGCAAGGGACAACCCTCTGGGTTTTCCATCATGCAACTTTTTTTTTTTTTGCATGCAACTTTTGCTGCAAGCAAGGGTAGTTATAAAATATGAAGGTGACCTTAAATACATTCTCTTCTTATGGTGTGCACAACACTAACTGTTGCCATTGAACAAGATTTGAAAAGTGTGGGACAACCCAGTGTGTTTTCCATCCTGCAGTTTTTTTGTCAATCTTCTCTTTGAAAAATATTACGATATTCAAATGGAAACCTTTTCTGTCGTGGGTTCTTTTTGTAAACCTTATTCACTTATTTTGATTTTCACAATGCTTTATGGTCTTTTTAAACCTTATTCAGCTATTTCACTCATATTTCCACAATGGGTTGTCATCTATTTCATTCGGCAACCGCAAATTTTCAAAACCAACACATGGGAGGAAACAAAATTAAAAAATCCTCAACAAAAAATCATAAAAAAAAAACCCTGCAATGAATGGCCATTTTTTCCTTCAGTGTTCATGGAAGAATGGAAAAATGACACATACATAGAGTGGATATCCATACCTTAAGGAGCTTTGCATGCCTGCAACTCTTTCCCTTGCTATCCACAAAAATATCGATGTCCAAAAATAGAGAAAATGGGACCTCGTCTAGGCTTTTTGATATTTGCTAATAATGGTTTCGAATGCCATATTTTTGGCTTTTTATCCATCCACACTGAATAATTATTTTGAAAACCCGTCAATGTTTCCCGATGATGATACATAAAATGGTAGACAAGACGAGATGTCCGGCCGTCAAGTCTTTCCTTCCGTCTGACAACCTTTTCCATTGCGAGTCCCACCTCTTCCATTGTGGCTCTTTTCTCCATGCGGTATGGGGGGCATATCCTATGTTATATACATATGTGGATTTTTTCCAAGAGTTAGCTTGCTCTGATTATATATAAACCTTAATGATCCTAAATATTTTTAATAACCATAATTATTTAAGCTTTTGAGAAGTGAGGGACAACCCTCTAGGTTTTCCATACTGCAACCTCTTTTTTTGTGTGTGTGCAACTTTTTCTCGAAGCAAGGGAAGTTATAAAATATGAAAGTGAACTTCAATACATTCTCTTCTTATGGTGTGCATAACACTAATTTTTTTCATTGAACAAGATTTGAAAAGTGTGGGACAACCTAGTGTGATTTCCATCCTACAAAGTTTTTTGTGCATCTTCTCTTCAAAACATATTACGATATTCAAATGGAATGTTTGGTGCATGTGATGGGTTGTTATAAAATATGAATTTGAACTTCAATGCAATGTATTGTTATAGTCTGCATAACAAAAAGTGTTGTCTTTGAAGAAGAATAGAGAAGCGAGGGAAAACTATGTTAACCAAATTGAGGTAGGGGGAGTAACCAATAGGGTTGTTTCTTGTAAAGGATTTTAGAATAGTTTGTGGGTTGCATGGTTTATAACACCCTATGTTTTCCAACCTAAAAATTTGGAAAAATAGCTTGCGTGTTTTGAAAATATTTTCTTATTTACACTGCATGAATGTAAAAATGGCACCTCCAAATATTACAACTGTTAGTTATGGTATAAATTGCAATTCAGCATCTTCACATGATTGACAATAATAACTGGACAAAATAATTACATGTTGTAAAATACAATGGGTTATTTGTATAATGTTTTACAACATTGTGGGTTGTGCATTTCAAATTCTTCTTTTCATTGAAAAAATATATGCTTGATTACTACAAAATGGTGTAATAATTTTTGGAACTTTAACTGTTCATAACACTTTCAATTCTTTTACAGTTTACAAGAATCCAAGGATGCGTTCTGTAAAAAGGAAATTGCTTCCTATAGTGAAGAATTTCATTGATGTGGACATCACACCTGAAAGTTTGTGTAGTAGCGCATCTTCTTCGGGGCGGTTGTGTTCACGAAACGTGCAAGTAAGATCTGGTAATTACAAGATGCAATCAAATGTTAAATTTTAATCTCTCATAAGTGGTTATGACATTGACTAGAAAGTGGGAATGTTTTATTCAGGAGGTAGAAATTGCAGTACGAAGAAAGTCCCCTAGGTTTACGAAAATAGTGAACCCTAAGGAAACGACGTGTTTAGTAATTGATTGTGAACTGGCAATTTCCCTTCCCTTCCTATGTGTCCGTCATAATTCTTTTTTATTTTAATTAAAAAATATCATGTCTGTTACAAATATTCTGATTTTGGCAGTATATCGTTCCTTTGATTCAAGAAAATAATCAGGGAGATGATCTCGCTCTTGTTGTAGTCCATGATTGGCAGGAAAAAAATTCAAAGGGAGACCCTAAGGATGGAGAGGGATCCAATGAAGCACATGGTGATGTGGTGGATGGGAAGGTAGATATAATAACTGAATTATTGCATCCTTTGGATGTGTGTATATGTTGTGCATTCAATTTTTTTGAATATCAAATATATTAAGCGATTATCTTTTCCAAATTTGTTGTGCAGGTTGCTGCTAAATACAGAAGAGAAACGGTGAATGGTAGATATATATATTATTGTATTATAAAAGAATGTATGAGAAATTATTATGATTGGAGAGTGTTCAACATGCATGTTGTGCATATTTTTTACACATGCCCCACCATAGGCAGGGACCCTCTTTTTTCGCTCCCGATGGACTTCTTTGCTCTTCTCTCTTTTTGCGTGCCCCTCATTTTGCTGTCCTGGTTGGTCAACGTGCCCTTCAAAGTCTCATTTTTTGGTTGAACATATTTTTCCTCATAAATAAAAAATGGCTAAGTCTTGGGTTTTTTTCGGGCTTCACCCCCACTCGCTCGCTCGATTCGCTTTTTCCTTCATTCTTTGACTTTGGGGAAAGATTTCCTATGGATTTTGGATGTTTTTGTGGTGCCTAAGTGAACTGAAAAGGTTTTATTGAGTTTTAGGAAGTTTTGAAAATTCCTGCAGCAGCTTCCCTGTGACAGCTTCCCTGCAGCAGCTTCCCTGCAACGGCTTCCTTGAAATAGCATTCTTGCAGCAGCTTCCCTGCAACAACATTCCTGCAGCAGCTTCCCTGCGACGGCTTCCCTGCAACAGCTTCCCTGCAGCAGCTTCCCTGCAACAGCTTCCCTGAAATAGCATTCCTGCAGCAGCTTCCCTGCGACGACTTCCCTGCAACAACTTCCCCAAAACAACATTCCGGACTCATGTTTCTGGATCATAGTAGAACTCCTCAAAATTGAAAATGGACTTCGAACCAGATGGTAGAATTGGGTCGTTTCTTGCCTTGACCTTTCAAATTTCAATTTTGCAGCCGGGAAGTGCAATCCGAAGTTCCATCCTCTTGTGGCCGTTTTCAAAACAGAAAATGCAAAACGGCATTCCAGACTCATGTTTCCGGATCATAGTAGAACTCCTCAAAATTGAAAATGGACTTCGACCCAGATGGTAAAATTGGGTCTTTTCTTGCCTTGACCTTTCAAATTTCAATTTTGCAGTCGGGAAGTGCAATCCGGAGTTCCGTGCTCTCGCAGCCGTTGTCAAAACAACATTTCCAAAACGACATTCTGGACTCACATTTTCGAAACGAACTAGCGCACCTCAAAATAAAAAACGGACTTCGACCCAGATGCTAAAATGGGGTCTTATCCTCCCCTGGCTTTTCAAATTCCAAATTTTCATCTGGGAAGTACCATCCGGATTTCCATGCTCTCGCGGCCATTTCAAAACAACATTCCAGAATAGCATTTCAGCCTCTCATTTCCGATTTCAAGAAGCCTACCATGGGTCCGTCGACCGAACCATTTGATCCAATGAAGAATGTTGCAATTCCATTGGGAAGAAGGTAGCTTTCAATTAGTTTCAGCTACAGTAAAAGGGAAATCAGCTGGAAGACAAAACTGCTATAGTGACTGACCACTACAAGACAGAATAGGGAAAAGACAACAGGTTTATTTTAAATTGTTGAATATTATGGGGTTGGTAAAGCCCTAATGTAATTGAATCTGAGCCACATAATGTAAATCAATCCTTTCCATTCATTTGGGCTTTGGAAAACTATAAATAGGGGTCTCCCCCTCATTTATAGGGGTTGGAGAGCTGTTCTAAAAACATCCTGAAGCAATAGAAAGCACCATTGCATGATCTATGGGTGTTACTTTTGAGTTTGCTCATTATGTGTGCATGGTTCTACCTTCCAAGTTATTTTTAGTTGTATTTTCTTGAATGGAAGTGGTAATGGTGATTGCTGTTACAGTATTTGATGAATTTTCAGCCCATACTTTTGGTACTTGTTGATGGCAAGCTGCTGTGTAAAGTTAGCCTGGGCTTATTTATTTGATTGCTGCAACCTAGTTCACTTGCATGTTCATGATGTGTGTATGCAAACTGAAAATCTGCAGTCCTTAGAAGATTGCACTGGTTTTGTGTAACTGTAGGATCCTCTTGGCCAAGCAAAACCCAGTTTAGGGAGTTTGTCTACTGTAGCAGCCTCCATGATCACTGTTCATTCGTAGTTTCAGATCCAAGAACCTTTTCTCTTCCCTGCCCTTTTTCCTTTTTTTTTAACAAGTAACCTTAGGCAAGGTTCATTGCACATTGTAAAGCTAAATCTGATGTTGAAATGGAGTTCCAGACTGCTGTTTGAACCTGCAGCAAACACTCAGCAACTTTCCCATCTTAAGAACTCCATTTGCAGATCCAACTTCCTCACTTTGTAACTCATCCGTAAGTCCACCTTGTGATTCCAGCAAATCACATAAACAACTGAAATATTCCAAGCACTGTCAAGACCTGACATTCGAGAGACCTTGGGATAGTGTTCTGCAATTTGATTGTGGAAGATTGTCTTTCAAGAGAGGTAATGCACCTATGCATTACCTATGTTGTGGAGTGCATAAAAACACCATCAACAATGCATAGGTTTCAACATCACCACCTTCCTATTCTTGAGGCACCAAAGTGTGGTCGAGCTGTGTTGGGGGGGAACCAGAACAACCCGCTCCTCCCCCTGATAAATTGAAAGAGTACCTTCTAAAGAAGGTGGAAAATACAGAGTACCAAATGAATCTATGATAGCAGCTTCAACAAAATCATGTTATTAGACGCGTCTATCAAAAGTATGGGAAACAATACTTCCTTCAACTTCCCCAAGAAGGAAAGGATGAGAGGAAGAAGCAAATGGCGTTATACAATAGTCAAGAGATGAAGGAGCAGAGAAGGCAAAGAATATTACAATTGCAGGAGAGAAAGAGATAGGAAGGAATGGTAATATCAAACTGAACTATTAAATGCGTATTTTACTTGCCTCATATTTTATGTTCTAATGCATACAAGCTTCACTTAACATTAACCTACATGACATGATAGGGTATTGGTCGAGAAGCGGTTTCTTCCCCCCAACAGAGTAGGGTTCATTTGCTAGAGAAAGTTGTGCCGACGAAAGGAGAAGATGATGTTGTTCCTCCCACCCCTATGTCTAACATTTAGAATAAGCATCCTCGATGATTGAAATTTTCAAGGCACCCTCTAAAGAAGAAATGAAAACAAACGGTGATCTCGAAATATTCTGTTTACTCTAATGTTATTTTTTATTATTTGAATGAATTGGTTGCATGCATATGATTTTGGTGCAATGTTTCAATTCCTCCTATTACTCAAAAAAAATGAACAACGAACTGCTATCCGTGAGTAGGTTTTTGTATTTTTGATGGTGAACCATTGCCCATGGAAGCAAAAGATGATGTTGTTCCTCTCGACCTGCCGTCTAACAATGTTCATAAGAAGAAGAAGAAGAAGGAGCATATACTATCAAATGTTTCAATTTTCCTTGACATGGACGAACTATAAGAAACGGTGAATTGCAATTCTTTTATTTAATGTTTGTTTTGACTATTTCAATGAATTGGTTGCATGCAAATGAATTGAAATGACCTTTGAATTCCTTCTATTACAGGGCAAGGATGAAGAACGAAGTGCTAGCCTTGACCTAATTGGCGATGTCGTTGCAATTGAAATGAGTGAGGCTAATAGAGATGGACATGTAGATGGGGAGAGCACTGGCCTCGAAGTGGGACAGGGTAACACAAATGGTCATTAGGATGGGGAGAACACTGGCTTGAATGTGGAACTAGGTAACATATATAGACATGGGGATGGGGACAGTAGTGGCTTGCAAGTGGGAGAGGGTAATAAGGATGGAGCTGGGGAGGATGAGAGCAATAGACTGCAATGGGGAGATGGAAATAAAGATGGAAATAGGGACAAGGAGAGTTGCGGCATGCCATCTATATTGGTATGAGACCCAACACACTTCCATGCTTATGTTCTTATTTCTTTAGGAAAATTTTAATGTGCCTTCAATTATGCTTCACATCAATAAAATTTCCATTGTAGGTGAATTTGATGGATGAACAAATGATAGAGGCCGCATAAACGAGTGATCACGTCGACCTTTGGAGGCCACATAAATGGGTTGCCAAAGGAATTGTACATGTTGTCGATAGAAATGCTCACATCCACTTCTTGAAGCACCCAAAAAATTGTGTGAGAGTCACCATTGTTGAGGCCATTGATGGTCAATGCTACATGCCTTTTCCCATACCTAGCATAGAGACCATCAGAGAGTGTGTGGGTGGCTTTTTCATATGGAAACTCATTGAGATGAAGCATTATGTTCTAGAGGTACACATAAACAACATGTTGTTTATTGTTTCCATGCATACGTTAATTGTCATTAATTATTTTCTATAGGGTGAAGGTGTTAAACCTGACAAGGACAAAGCACAAACTATGAAGAAATCTATTGTTTCACATTCATCTATGAGGGTTCGTGGATCTAGAATCACCCCTCCCGAAATACATAAGGACCCTAAGAAATGTGCCATATTTTACGCAGACCTGAACTTGATTGCAAGGAATAGGCAGTGTAGGAATTGATGAGACAGGCTCTGAATACTGATTCTGCTCTGTGGGTTTCATTATTTGAATATTGAACATTTGTGGTGTAGAGATACACCATTTGCATATTTTTCAACACTATGGTGTTATATATTTCATATGAAACTTTTCATGGGATTCTCTAATTATTTTATTATTGAACAATTATGCTAAACATATATACTAACTTCATGTCATTGGAACACATAATTGTTATCCATTTCATATCAGAGTTTAAGAAAAATAGTCTTGTTCACTATCTATTCATATGTTTTGAACACAAATTTTACATAACTCTTGCGTTGTCCCCTCTAGCATGTGTTGGCATTAATTTCAAAGCAATAAGATAATAAGATGTTCTTGATTGGTAAACAAGTCAGTAGTATTGGTTTGGTAATTTAGTTGATGGTGTCTTCATTTCAGTTCTTTGACAATCACTTGACTTGGCATACAAGTGTTTTTCAAGTCTAGTACACTGCATATTGTTTCATGTTCAATCACCTTGCATATTATGATAAGGACCTAAAATTGTGACTATATGTAAATACAATTATATGAGTTGAAACAGTTATGAAGATAGTTCTCTTTCTATTAAAAAATAGAGAACACTATTTATGCATGTTGTTGAAGACATTCAGTATCACTGAAGTATTTTGGTCCTTGTGTTAATTTATTTATCATATGTCATTTAGTTATATAGTTTTCATAAGATTATGTTATCTTGTAAATATTTCAGCTTTTGGGTTTCTATAATGTTCTTAGTCTTTGTGATCTAGTTATGTTCCTTATGTTCATTCATGTTAAAAATCATCAAACATGCTTCATAACTAAATTGCTCTAGAGCTTGCACTTTACATTTGGTTTTTAATGCTAAAGTGGTTGGTATGGGAACAATTGATGTCACCATTTATCAAGAAATTTGAGAAATTATTTTTAAAAATAATCCATGGGGTATGGGATTTGAAACCCATCAAGTGTCGCTAATCTAGTTTTGGATTGTGATAATCCATACAAGTGGATAGAATAATTCTCTTATAGACTAGTTTAAAGTGTTAAAGTGGGCTGAATTTCTTAGTTTACCTTTTCTTTGCTATCCATTTCTAAATTGTATTATTTGGACTCTCTATGGATGGTGGTGTGTGTTGAAATAGACAATATCTATTTGGCTTGATCAAAACACATGGTCAATAAGAAATAGACATATCTTAGTACCCTAAGGAAACCAATGATATACTAATTTTTGAAATGCACCTTTTGTAATGCATGTTATATATAGAACAACCTAAAAAATATGTTGGGTCTCAATCCTCGAAACATAAAAATAAGGACTATCCATGAGTCACTCACAAGATCAAATTAACTTTTGAATGAACAAGTGAAATGCCTCAAGAAAAGAATGATGAAAATCAAACTAATGTCAACAATTGCAAAGGTGATTACAGTAGGCCCATCACAATATCTCAATCAAGTAATGCACCCTTGATTCTCATTATGTACCTTCAACCATATGGTAATGACAACAATGTGATTGGTAAAGTATTTATTTTCATGGTGTACCCTTACCCAAATTGCAATGACAAAGCGAAGCATATATTGGTGGATTAGAAAACCCTATTCATCCTTCTAGAAAACCTTTAAAGTAAGGTTTTAATATTTTCTCATATGTTTCCAACAAAAAATTTACATAATAGTAGCATCATGGAAAAAACAGTCGGTTGTGACTCACTTCTTATTTTTTCCACTGTAACAAAATAATGTTTTCAACTTCACTTTCTTGTTTTATGACACCCCTTACTTTAAGAAAAAATATTCATTCACTATTTGTTCATATGTTTCGAACACAAATTTTACATGTCTGTTCCAGGATGGAAAACATAGTGGGTTGTCCCAGACTTTGCAAATCTAGTTCAAAGACAATAGTTAGTGTTATGCACACCATAAGAAGACAATGTATTGATGTTGAGCTTCATAATTTTTTAACAACCCTTACTTTGAGAAAAACACTCTTCTTCAATATCTTCCCATATGTTTCCAACACATTATTTACATAACAGTTGGATCATGGAAAACGTAGTGGGTTGTGGCTCACTTCTTATTTTATGCAGGCTATTAGACGGGTTGTGGCTCACTTCTTATTTTATGCAGGCTGTGAGAAATGAATTTTTTGAAGTTCACATTGTTGTTTGTTCACAACCCTAACTTTGAGCAAAACACTCTTTTTCAATATCTTCTCATATATTTCCAACAAAAAAATTACATAACAGTAGCATCATGGAAAACACATTGGGTTGTGGCTGACTTCTTATTTTTTCCAAACTGTAACAAAATAATGTTTTCAACTTCACTTTCTTATTTTATGACACCCCTTTAAGAAAAACAATCTTGTTTAGTATTTGTTCATATGTTTCGAACAAAAATTTTACATAACTTTTGTAGGATGGAAAACACAGTGGGTTGTCCTAGACTTTTCAAATCTTGTTCAAAGACAATAGTTAGTGTTATGCACACCATAATAAGACAATGTATTGAAGTTCACGTTCATATTTTATAACTACCCTTGCTTGCAGGAAACATTTCATGACATTGTAGAGGTCAAAAAACTCAACTCGCTATGCTATTGCAAACAAGTCAGATGACTAAACTAGAAAACTCCACCTTTCAGCCAACAACAAACCACTGATAGAAAGCAATCCCCAACTTAAACATCTCGATATGTGAACTTTAAAAATAGAGTGTCATTAACTGGCCTAATTAGGTTTCCTTTAATCATTCAATTTGACAAACAACAACAAAAGACTCTCTTACACTCTTAACTTAGTTCCATGGCATGTAAAATACTCTGCTTGGATGAATCTTCAGTGTATTTTTAGCCTTTCAAGGAAGGAAATTCCAAACACTCCAAATGGTTTTCAATCTACACCTTTTGACAATTATGTCTTGACAGTACAGTCAATTAATGGTCTCCAAATACTCATAAATTCACCAATCCCTATCTTGGAATGGAGTCACCTATGCCCAAAAACCTCTGCAATAAAACATTACACAAGGACTCATATTCCACAAACAAAACTCAACAAGTCACCAATGTACAAAGACATTTACAGATTTTGAATTTCCATTTCAGCATTTCATTTCAATTTCAACATTCCATTTCCATTTGAACATTCCATTTTGATTTCAACATTCCACTTGAACATTCCATTTCCATTTGAACATTCCATTTCAATTTCCTTGTACATTTGCAACACACTATGCTGAAAAAATTGTTGCAGAATGGAAAACATGAAGGGTTGTCACTCACCTCTGAAATCTTGTTCTAAGAGAACAGTTTCTGTTATGCAGACTATAAGAAAATAGTGTATTAAATTTCATCTTCATATTCTCTAATGACCCATTACTTGCAGCAAAAATTCCATTTCAATATCCTTATATGTTTCCAAGAGAAGATGCATAAGAAAAGTTGTAGAATGGAAAACATAGACTGTAACAAAATAGTGTATTCAAGTTCACCGTCAAATTTTATAAGAACAATGCGCATCACACAATGAAATGTAAATTTTTTTTGATTCAATATTATACAATCTGAAGAAAATTACAATGCACATTTAATATTGGTAACACTGAGGACTATGTCAACCATTTATGAACAGGTATAATCTTTGTGTTCTCAACGTCTGGAAGCATTTGTCACACTCTGATTGTCAAGGTGGAATTGACAACATACAATTTTGGCACCCCATAATTCTCATGTAGTATCCTGAAGGAGGGCCTGACAATGTGGTTGAATTTGAACATGGCCAACAACCATTCCTCCACAGAACCTTTGTGATTACTAATTAGAGATTCCCCCTTGAGTAATCCCATAAACCTCATGCTTAGCTGATCCATAATTTTGTGCATGTGTATGATAATTGTTGGTCTAATGCACACCTTACAGATGCATCCAACTAGGAAAAGGTCTTGAATTTCTCGGTAAAGAGACATTGGCCAATCACATAAATTGACAATCTTTATTTGTAGATTATAATATTGAACGTCCATGCCGATATTTGCCCATATACCAAAGATATTGTTGAAGAAGTGAGCATAATTATCATAGTGCAAATCTGTGTGGTTTGGCCCTTCGCTATTAATTCTCCTTAACATCTTTTCCTGCAACTTGTATGGGAGGCTGAATTCCTCAATTCGAGCAAGAATATTGCATGGTAGATATGGGTGGTAGTTGGTCAACCAAATAGCCACCCACTCTCAAGAACTATGGGACATATTCTATAGAACTACAGTAGCAGGTTGTAAAATTCCTAAAATGAAAGATAAAACAACTTTTTTAAAAGGTAGACATGCATTCTCTAATTAGAAAGACATTGCCAATGCAATGGAAATAGTGAAAAAATAAGCGAGCAAAGTGGAAGATATAGAAAATATATGCACTAAAGAGATTGTACCTATTGTTTTGAACTGAATGAGGCAACACGTGCAGTACCTCCAATGGGCATATGGCAACGCACTAGTCAAACAACAAGAGGAACAATGCCTGAAAGGAAAGAGAACAAAAATTTCAGCACATACAACAATATTCTCTAATTAGAAACACATGAAATAGTTGCTAAAAAAGATTGAAAGCAAAAGAAAACTTTTCATTACTAACTAAATGTGTATGACAATGTCTTTTCCAACATGGAAAATAATTTGAGAATTCTATTTGTTGTAATCACATGAGTTGAACTAATGAATTGTAGAAAATATATTTATGTTACGAACACAAAATGCACATCACAGTTGCAGGATGGAAAACACAGTGGGTTGTGCTTGACATTTTTTTTTTGCAGACTGTAACAAAACAAGGTCTGGAAGTTCACCTTCTTGTTTTGTGAAAACCCTTTCTTTCACAAAAAATTTCATTTTAATATGTCTTCATATGTTCCAAACACAAAATGCACATAATAGTTGCATGATGGAAAACACACTCAAATTTGTCAACTTAACTATCTCAAAATATTACCAACCCCATCAAATAATCATCATTGTAGAGACCCATTTCAGTCCCCCTCAACATACTTGAAACCCACATATGGCTCTTTTGGAACAACTTGAACAAAAACAAGAAATAGCACTGTCGACAAGGCCAATTATGCCAAATTTAAGCAAACACACCACTCAAATCATACAACCAACCTAGGAAACCAATGGGGCAGGTCTCACCAGCCCTCAAAACCACTAAAACCACACTTGGTTTGTAGAGACTATCTTTCCCAAACACCTATTCATGAAATCCTTATTTCAAGCAATTGACATGAGGGTAACTTGGAAAACTATATTCCACTCTTTTTGAAACCTTCAAACCAACTCAAACACCTTTATTCAGGCATGTACATGCTTAAAAGAACAAGGGATGTCACTGCCCTCACCTTTTTGATGAGACCCTAACCTTAAACCTCACTTGTCGTGCTCTTTTCCAGTCACAGTCTATAGGGGCAGCAAGTCAAACCACCTAATTCCTTTCTCCCTTCAGAAAACCATCTTCTCAGCAACAAAACCTAACCTATCAGAATCATTCCCCGAGCGATGGAGATCACATAACTGATTACATCCATCGCATCACACATCTTTCATAAGGAAAATTTTAGGTGAAATATGGTGGGTTTAGTAAGTGAATGTCTATCAAACTTGGGGGCAACAAAGAATAAGGTAAGATTAAGTTTTTGTAGGCTTAATTAGTCGTGTTTGAAGAATGTTTTAGGTTTAATTAGTCTATTTGTGAAAAAGGCCTATTTTGGGGTCCACGGCAACGAAGAAGAGCTTGTTTGAAGTGTTTGTTACATAAGGTATTTGTTGTTCTAGAAACCCATTTGTGCCAATTTTTACATATCACAAATTCAGATGCTATTGTTTTGAAAATAATGCTTGAAAACATGACTGTACCACTGGAAATGCACTCAATTAGCCCAAATTTACAAAGGAGCGGGTCTTAAATCATCATCAAAACACCTAACGACTTGAAATAGTCCTTTGAAAGCTCTCATAGCTTAAAAATCATCTACTTTTACAAATACAAAGGCTCAGGACAACGCTGATCTACTAAACTCTTACTTTATGCACAAAAAAAACAAATGAGGCTTTAATAGAATACTGTATTCCAAACCTTCCCATGCTCTACCACCATATGAAACATGTTTATGTAATGTGTTCCCATGCTTTAGGAACAAAATTTCAGCCCCTTTGAATGCACTTTCCTCAGTTACCAACTTGTACGCATCCTTTTTCATTGGAAATCTCCTATATTTTCTAAAGATCAACAACCAAACATTGAATGGTTCAATTCCCCTGGATGATTCAACATATACACTTCTTAAATTATATAACATCATACCAAAAATTGAAATTATGTAAGAAAAGTTATTAAATTCGAACCATACCTTCCATTGGGTTTACACCTGCAAAAGACAGTCGCTGGTAAGGACTCCTTTCCCGAGATTGGAATGTTGAAGTGAACAAAAAAAGCCATAAAAGAAATCATAAATTTTATGACATGGTACAAGCACATACTGGAAAAAAGAAATCTCCAATACCATTTCCTATTACAATAAATCAATTGAAATGGGGTTTTCTCATACTCACCCATATTAGATGTATTCTCTTCCACATCCATAGCAGTTGCACCTGAAGTCTGACATTGCATATTGACATTCAAATTCAAACTATTGTTCGAGGACAAGGGAAAGGAGTCATCCAAAGGGGTTTGGTGATTTAACTATTGTGCGGAATGATTCATACGTTGGGTTGGACATCAACGATGATCCCTAGTTGCACTAAACCATGGACACATGTGAAAGGTGGTAGTTGCATCTTGATCAAGATCCAAAATGAATTCAAACATAAATGCATTTGATTATCGTAGGTCCTCTAGAAACTTGTCCACACTTTATGCGTATGATTGCACCTATTGTAGAGATTGTGGCGATGTACGCATCACTTTCTTCAAGATTTTGTTAGTGTCATTCCAAAGAGACATTGTCACCACATGCTCATCATATACATGAGTCATAGAAGGAGCTTGCATAGGGGTCAAAAAATTAGGATTGTTTTCTTCTACAACCCCCTCTGACAATGTCTCATTCAAATCTATGCCTATATCAATTGGTTGACCTCCCCCTTCTAAATGAGCACACAGAATAAATTTGTATTAGGTTGTAGAAAATGAAAAGCACAATTTATTCCAATACAGTAATGCAATTCGAATTGAAATTCACTTATCGTGGACCACCCCTTCAATGGTAGATGATATTTTAATCAAGTGAGCAACCTTGATGAAATGTTTGCAAGTGTTCCCCTACAAACTCCAAGGGCAGTCACAAACAAAAAGGTGGTCCTCAAATTTCCGAACAAGGTAGTGCATTGACCTACTTTGAATTTTCATCTAGTACCATCCAGGATCTGTTTCATCGGGAATATAGTCATCATCTGGAATTGCCTTGGCCCACTCCACACTAGATCGCATATTTAAATACTTTTTGTTCGTCAAAAAACCATAATGCTGCAACTTTTCCTTTTGCCTATAAAATGGTTCCATTTTATACACAAGTGTGTAATACAACTAGTCCATTCTCCTATTGCATTTTTTTGAACAATCACACAAGTATCAACTTTTTAGTGTGCAATGGTATGACTCAATGGTTGCATTTGTATCTTTGTTGGCATGTGGGAATAGTCTGCAATTTTTTTCCCACATGACTGTGAAAAAAAACATCCAATAGTCAAGTAAGCCACAACATATTAGAGGTGACATCAAATAATTTGAATGGTGTGAAACATGCGAGGTGATGAAAATTGTCAACTCACCAATTCGACCTTCTCCTTCGTACCAGGTCTTGTTGAAGTACTCTAAGAATTCGGGATGATCATTGAACTCTAGAAATAAAGAGTTCAATAGCTGAGTGATGCAATCTTCGATGTCACCGATTACCATCATGATCACACCAAGACTACGGAAGACATCCATTTCCCTTTCCTTGGTTGCATACTTATCTACATTCTTTAGCCAAGCCCTTTTGACATGCCAAAGGCATAGAAGCACACGACATTGAAAGAAAACTCTAATAGACAATGCAAATGATATTATTTACCACTTGACTGCATGAGAAAGTGGCATTGAAAATGAATAGAAAATGAGAAAGATACACAAATGAGGAAAGGGATGCACATACTGTATGGCTTGGATTTTTGCAATTGCATCATCAGTAAAAAATGCATTGATTCTCTAGTTGGGCCTGGCTCTTCTTCCATGGTCGAACAATATGTGTAGCTATGCAAAGATATCCTCAATCTTGTTTCGTGAGGAGACTACTCATGCAACCGGCACACCACTTTGTTCCTCATCAAAAATGAGGAGACTATACAATTGATACTGTAGAGAGAACAACTCAACATGAGCATTGTGAAGTTTATAGCCAAGAAGATCATTGAATACATGATGAACTATTTATCAATGTTTGTAAGGCCTCAGCCGATAATTGTTAGTTGCAAACATGGAACCCATCAAGACAATTGAATTGTGCGAGCAGCTAACCATCCTCTCCAACATCCATGGAGTCTAAACCCTGATAACAAAAGGTGTTATTTTCCCATCGGACTGTTGAAAGTAGAAGAAGTTGTCAAATTCCTATCCACTCCATAGTAGGATACTTGTCGAATCAACTTTGTGTTTCTATGCGTGAGTAGAACGCACCTTTTTCCAAGCATTCATTACATCCTTTCTTGTAAGGAATTGATCTCTCTTGGACATCATGCCACATAACACAAGATCGCTAATCTCTCTATCCATTATTGCATTGACACTGGCATCGATTAGCAAAAGGCTTTCAATATAGATTTTCCACTCCACGAATAGATTAGCGAAAAACATAGAACACTTCTCTCCACTTGTGTCATGAATGCCATAGATAATATAGGCAACATCAGGTTTGCCTTCCATAACCTTTACCATGAAGTGGTATTGACAACCTCACATTTGTATAAACGTCTTATGTGGTTTATTATTTGGTGGAGGTTGGTCTCTCTTGTCTTTAGGACCATATTGACACAAGTAGCTACAAGAAAGGCATCATCTCATCATGTTCAACCAAGAGAGAGTAAAATATCATTCAACCATAGAAATGAATGTCGATATATACAAACCTCTTATACAAAATTGTTTTGCTATAATTTTTTTCGTAGATGGGACACAAGGTGGTAGGTTCTCTTATTTTCTTGTGACCCACAAATTTGGTTTCTACACCTAAAACAGACATTTCACCATGAATGAAATGATGAAGTCTCGTAAGAGGAATTGTTGCAACAAGGTCAGGGACCTTATCCTTGTTGACGGAAATAGTAGCCCATTCCAAATCAGAAGACAAAAGAGGAAAGCCTCCATTTTGTACATCTTGCACCTATAATTCATCTAGCCTCTTCCATTTCAAACTTCTCCCCATTCTAGGAAATCACAAAATTGGATGAATACTTAAAATTAGTTTGGATTGTGTGAAGAAAAAGAAAAAAGTCATTCATTAAACATAGATAAAATGTCCTTGCATTGCTCTCATCCACGTGAAACCAATAAGACGTTCCGACTTCAACCGAGGAAAATTATAGGTGATAAATTCAATCAAGCTACACATAAAATATAACACAAACGCATGTTGGAAATCGGATAGTCCAACAACCCAACACTGTGTTTTCCAAATCACAATTATTTTCTACACTTTTCTTTCAATCATGCGAAATTCAAACACAACAATGAAATGTGTGGTTTGGAAGAAATTCATACTATCTTGTAACATTTCATGTTGTAAAACCATAGGTGTTAAGAATCAAGCTACCTACCATGAGACAACCCTTGAAATTTCAATATGGAGATTCAAATAACTGAAACCCAACACTGTTTTCTGAATCACAATAATTTTCTGCACTTTTCTTTCAATCATGAGAAATTCAAACACAACAATGGAATGTGTGATTTTGAATAAATTCATACGGTTTTGTAACATTCCATGTTTCATATCCATAGGTTTTAAGAAGCAAGCAACCCACCATAAGACAACCCTTCACATTTAAACACAAACATACAAATAACTGAAACCCAACACTGTGCTTTCCAAATCACATTTCTTTTTTCCAATTGATTTTTTCAATCATGCGAAAGTTAAACACAACAATGGAATGTGTGATTTAGAAGAAATTCATACTATTTTGTAACATTCCATTTTGAAAAACCGTGGGTGTTAAGAAGAAAGCAACCCACCATGAGACAACCATTTACATTTAAACAAGGAGATTCAAATAACATGAAACCCAACACCGTCCTTTCCAAATCATAATTATTTTTTTCCCTTGATTTTTTCAATCATGTGAAAGTTGAACACAACAACGGAATGTGTGATTTGGAAAACATTCATAGTGTCTTGTAACATTCCATGTTGCAAAACCATAGGTGTGAAGAACCGCACAACTTACCATGACACAACCCTTTACATTTGAACATGGAGATTCAAATAACTGAAACCCAACACTGTGTTTTCCATTCATAATTATTTTGTACAAGTTTTTTTTCAATCAACTGAAATTTAAACACAACAATCGAAGGTGTGATTTGGAAGAGATTCATACTATTTTTTAATATTCCATGTTGCAAAACCATGGGTGTTAAGAAGAAAGCAACCCACCATGAGACAACCATTTAAATTTAAACAAGGAGATTCAAATAATATGAAACCCAACACTATGTTTTCCAAATCATAATTATTTTTTACCCTTGTTTTTTTCAGTCATGCAAAAGCTGAACACAACAACAGAATGTGTGATTTGAAAGAAATTCATAGTGTCTTGTAAAATTCCATGTTGCAAAACCGTAGGTGTTAAGAATCACGCAACCTACCATGACACAACCCTGAAAATTTGAAAAAGGAGATTCAAATAACTAAAACCTGTTGGGAAATTATGTCTCAACTTCTAGTCTTGTGCCTCTATCAGAAAAGACTTGGCAAAAAATGAATCATCTATGTCCTTACTACTTTACTACAGTGGTCTATTTATGCCTTGGTTATACCACTGTGAGAAGGTTGGTGATCACCGCCTTACCACATGTGGTGTCTTCCCTCACCATGGTGGCCGCGGTAGGCAACTAGTTGTCTGGCACGCCAGCTACCACTGCACTATGGGTGGTGATCTAGCTCACCACAGTGGCCTTGGTGATACCACTGACCGTGGGGTGGCCTGGTGGCCTCTACGGTAGCATGGTTGACCACTAGTGATCTGCCAAAGTGGTCACCACCCTACCGTGGAGTGGCCTGGCGGCCTCTACAATAGCACAGTTGATCGTTAGCATTCTGGGTGAGCGGTCACTACCTTACCGCGGAAAGCTGATGATCAGGTCTGGTAGTGCGATATGACTGCTTACGGTCTGCCTTGCCGTCACCGCCACACCAAAAGGAGACTTGGAGAGCTTGACAATAGCATGGGAAAGGCCGAGGGTAGGTTGAGTGGGCTCACCACCATGCCTTGGTGGGTATGAGAGCTCAGAGCAGTGGCGTGGTGGAGACAGTATGAGCTTGGAGCTCAATTAACTGAGTTTGACTGACTTGGACCAAAAGTCAAAGCAGCAAGCGAATGAAAGATGGACACATGGCTCAGTGTCAGACATCCTATTACCTAAAGGCCAAAATGATAAAGAAGTTAATACTTGACTTGTTCGATTGATGAACATGATCCGATATGGGCAATGAATTTATTGCCTGGGTGACCCGATGCAAAGGAGATCTATCAGTGAATATCAGTTTCTCGATTGGGTGATCGATGCATGAACCTGAAGGTCTACGATTGGTTGAGACATTAAATGAAAATGTAAGACTTGACAATTGATTACATTGTTTTAAATGTAAACCAGAAGGTGACATTTTTTTTTGGTAAGTTGTAAGCTAACTCAAGTAGAGTGGTATTCATTGTATGCTATGAGCATTGTAATAGTGAGTGAACTTGAGTGCTGCTGTGAGTTGATTATTAGAGAATGAAGACTTAACTTTGTATGTAATTTTTTCATTACTATAATATAAATTTTCTTTGCTTGGTGTGGTGGTTTTTATACCTGAAAAGGTTTTCCCACAAAAATACTTGTGTCAATCTGTGAATGCCTATTTTCTGTTATCTCTTTTATGTTGTATGTATTCATCTTAGAAGCATTTAAGAAGCTATAGAACCTATTTTTTCTCCTCTCCTCTATTGTATTAGTGTTAGGGAGTTATTCCACATTGTCCCCTTTTCTCCCTTCAAGTGGTATCAAAGCTTGGGCAGTTGTGCTATCGTTGTTTGAAAGGTCAGCTTTTTGTGCTAATACTGTTCTAGTGGGAGTCTTGAATTGTTAAAAATTGTTTATGTATGAGATGGTGAGTACATCAGGTAGAGTAGAGATTGAAAAATTCAATGGCAGCAACTTTGAGTTATGGAAACTCAAAATGGAAGACTTGTGTGTGGATAGAGATCTCTGGGTAGCAGTGTCTGGAACTATGCCACAAAATATGAAGCAAGAGGATTGGGACCTTACTGATAGAAAAGAAAGAGGTCTGATAAGATCGAGTATGGATGATTATGTACTCCTAAATATCCATGAGGAGAAGTCTGTAGCTTCATTATGGAAGAAGCTTGGTGATATTTATTAGGGAAAGTCTTTGGTAAATAAGTTTTTTCTAAGGAAGAAGTTATACTCCTTGAAGATGGAAGAAGGTGCATCTATTGCAAACCATCTAAACTCATTTAACATGAGTGTTACTCAGCTGGCATCTGTAGGTGTAAAGACTGAGGAGGAGGATCATTTCGTGCTCCTATTATGTTTGTTACCTGACAGTTGGGATCATCTGGTGATGGCTATTGGAAGCACGACAACTGCATTCAAGATGGATGATGTGGTTACTTCGATTTTGTCTAAAGAAATGTGAAGGAATTATTCTGAGATGGCCAAAGAGACCCTTGTTGTTTGAGGTAGCCAAAGGAGAAAGGCAAGAAGAAAGACAAGAAGTCCAAATCCAAATCTGTAGGGAGATCAAAGTATCATGGTAAAAATTCCAAGGTGAAATGTTGGAATTGTGGGCAACTTGGTCATATCCGAAAGGATTGTAAGGAGAAGAAGAAGAAGAATGCTTCAGATAATGACTCTTCTCAAAGTGATGCAAATGCCTTCATTGTAGCCTTAGCAACTCAGGCATCAGATGATGTCTGGCTAGTTGATTCTGGTGCATCTTTTCACATGACATCCCATAGAGAATGGTTCTCCAAGTATGAGAATTATGATGGTGGAAAGGTGTACCTAGCAAGTGATTCAACATTAAAGATCATTGGCAAAGGTAGATTCAGAATTCAATTTTCTGATGGGAGAGTCAAAGGTATTGGTGGTGTACTGCATATACCAGGTTTGGCTCAAAATTTACTTTATGTCAGTAAGTTAAATGATGCCGGTGTAGAAGTTTATTTCTCAAGTAAAGGATGTAAAATGGCTAGAGGTACAATGGTGCAGGCTAAGGGTGTTCGTACTGGCCCTCTCTACAAGTTGGATGCACATCTTGTTCAATGTAGCAGTGCCTTTGTAAAGTCAAGCAAAGTTGTTCCTGTAGAGGAAGATGAAGACACTTCTCTATCTGTAAATGCATTGGAGGTAAAACTCCCAGTAGGGAAGACTATGCTGTGGCATCATAGACTTGGTCACATAGGAGAGAAAGGTCTAAAAACCTTGAAGAATAAAAATCTTATAGAAGGGCTTGATGATTGTAACATTAAGGTTGATTTTTGCAAACACTGTATTTATGGAAAATAACACCGTGTTTCATTTTACTCGAGTCCTCATAAATCTTCTAGTATACTAGATTATATTCATTCTGATGTGTTTGGTCCAGTTAATGTTCCTTCATTATCAAAGTCTAGATATTATGTTTCTTTTATTGATGACTATTCGAGAAAGGAATTTGTATACTTTCTTAAAAGTAAATAAAAAGTGTTTAGTCGGTTTAAAGAATTTAAAACTTTGGTAGAGAATCAGACTGAAAGGAAAATAAAATGTTTGAGGACACACAATGGTGGTGAGCTTTATTCTATAGATTTCAAAAGGTATTGCACAGATAATGGAATTAAAAGGAATAAAACAACACCTTATACTCTAGAGTAGAATGGAGTTGCTGAAAAGTTGAATAGGATGCTGATGGAAAAGGCGAGTATGTTGAGCGGTGCTGGTCTTGAGTAGAAGTTTTGGACTGAGGTTGTGGCTACAACATGTTATTTGGTAAATCATTCTCCTTGCTATGCTCTTGTTGACAAGACACCTTTGGAAGCATGGTCTAGTAAGAAGCCCTCTCTGAGGCATGTTCGTGTCTTTGGCTATGAGGCATATGCTTATGTGCCAAATGAGAAAAGGTCAAAG
Source organism: Sequoiadendron giganteum (assembly GCA_007115665.2). Classification (NCBI taxonomy): domain Eukaryota; kingdom Viridiplantae; phylum Streptophyta; class Pinopsida; order Cupressales; family Cupressaceae; genus Sequoiadendron; species Sequoiadendron giganteum. The sequence continues at coordinate 288,361,181 of CM021101.1, read as the reverse complement.
CTGGATAACAAGGTTGTTAAATATATCCTCATCAGCTATGGCATTGGTGTGAAGGGATACAAGCTTTGGAACCTTGTTACTGAGAAGATTCTGTATAGTAGAAGCATGATCTTTCGTGAGCTGAAACCTTCAGTAAGTGATCAACAACTCGAGATAGATTAGAAAGAAAAGAAAAATGATGTAGTTCAGATTCCTCAAACTCCAGAAAAGGAAGTGTTGCACGATGCACCTGAAACTGAGGAGAGTTCAAGCAACTCTGAGAGTTTTGATGATGAAGAACCACAACCTCAGCTAGTAAAAAAATCTACACGAGAAAAGCGGCAACCTGAAAGGTATGGTATCTCAATGTTAGATTCAAACTATGCATATGCCTTGATTACTAGCACTAATGAGCCTAGGACTGTAAAAGAAGCAATCAACATGTCTGATTCAAATTCTTGGCTAGAAGCCATGAATGAACAAATGGATTCATTGAAGAAGAATGAAACTTGGGATCTGGTAACTTTGCCTAAAAGGTGAAAGCCTATTGGCTGTAAGTGGGTATTAAAAAAGAATACTAATCTTGAAGGCAGTGTTGAGAAGTATAAGGCAAGGTTGGTTGCAAAGGGATTTTCCCAGTTTGAGGGAATTGATTATGGAGAGATTTTTTCCCCTGTAGGAAAGCTGACATCTATCAGATTTTTGTTGTCATTGGCAATAGCGTATGATTTAGAAATTGAGTAGATGGATGTGAAGATAACATTTCCTCATGGTGAGCTGGAAGAAGAAATTTATATGTCCTAGCTTGAGCACTTCATTGAAAAAGGTAAACAAAATCTAGTCTATAAATTAAAAAAATCTCTATACGGTTTGAAGTAGTCTCCTAGAACATGTGGTACCAAAAATTTGACACATTTGTGTTGTCTATGGGATTTTTTTAGATCAAAATTTGATCATTGTGTTTATTATAAATCCAAAAATAATCATGTGCTTGTTATTACACTGTATGTGGATGATATGTTGTTCATAGGAAATAGCAAGTCTATGATTTCTAATATTAAATCTCAGCTGTCTCCAAAGTTCAAAATGAAAGATCTAGGTGCAACAAAGTATATTCTAGGAATGGAGATAACTAGGGACATAACAATCATAAAGCTTTGGGTAAGTCAGAGTAAGTATGTCAATACGGTTCTGGAGATATTTGGTATGGATGATTGCAAGCAGCTAGTTGTTCCAATTATGCAAGGAACAAAACTATCTATGGAGGACTTTCCAAAGTCTACTACTGAGATGGAGGACATGACCAAGGTGTCATATGCAAGTGTTGTTGGTAGTTTAATGTATGCGATATTTTGTACAAGACCTAACATTGCCCAAGCAGTGGGAGTTATCAGCTATTTTATGGAAAATTCGGGAAGAATGCATTGGGATGTTGTGAAGAGAGTGTTCAGATATTTGAAGGGGACTTCAGAGTATGCTTTGTGTTACCATGGAAATCTGGTTTCACCATAGAGAACACTCAACATTCGTGGATATATTGATTCTGATTGGGCAGAGGACATTGACAACAGGAGATCCACCAGTGGATACACATTCATGTTAAATGGTGGAATAGTTAGTTGGATGAGCAAGCGACAAGCTGTAGTTGCTTTATCCACTACTGAGGTAGAGTACATGGAAGCTACTCATGCCTACAAGAAAGAAGTTTGGCTGAGTCGTTTGTGTTTGGATATTGGTTTTAATGCAAGGTAGATTACTATTTTCTATGATACTTAGAGTGCCATTTATTTGGCAAAGAACCCGACTTTCCATGATAGGACAAAGCACATTGATGTGCAATATCACTTCGTGAGGGACATGGTTGAAGATGAAAAGGTCTATCTTGAAAAGGTCGACACTTTGAAGAATTTTGAAGATGCATTAACGAAGCTAGTGAGGATAGACAAGTTCAGATGGTGCACAAAATCGATGGGCCTTGGGGTCTATGACCGTCAGTAAATTTTCAAAGTCTAGAGGAAACTAGAAGTCTTCGCCAAGTGGGAGCTTGTGGGAAATTATGTCTCAACTTCCAGTCTTGTGCCTCTATTAGAAAAGACTTGGCAAAAAATGTATCATTTCTGCCCTTACCGCTTTATCGCAGCAGTCTGTTTATGCCTTGGCGATACCGCGGTGAGAAGGTTGGTGATCACTGCCTTACCGCATGTGGTGTCTTCCCTCATCATGGTGGACATGGTAGGTAGCTAGCTATCTATCACGCTAGATACCACCACATCGTGGGCCATGATCTGGCTCACTGCAGTGGCTGCGGTGAGACCACTGGCGATCTGCCAGGGTAGTCACTTCCCTGCTGTGGGGTGGCCTGGTGGCATCCATAATAGCACGACTAACCACTGATGGTCTGCTAGGGCGGTCATCACCCTACCGCAGGGTAGCTAGGCAGCCTCCGCGGTAACACAGTTGATCGTTAGCAGTCTGGGTGAGCGGTCACTGCCCTACCGCGAAAGGCTAGCGATCAGGGTTTGGTAGCATGATATGACTGCCTGTGGTTTGCCTGGCCATCACCACCACACCACAAGGAGACTTGGAGAGCTCGATGATAGCGTGGGAAAGAACGAGGGTGGGTCGAGTGGGCTCACCGCCATGTCGCGGTGGAGACAGTATGAGCTCGGAGCTCGATCAACCGAGTTTGACCAACTTGGACCAAAAGTCAGAGCAACAAGTGAATGAAATATGGACACATGGCTCACTGTTAGACATCCTATTGGCTAAAGGCCAAAATGATAAAGAAGTTAATACTTGACTTGTTCGGTTGATAAACATGATTCGATATGGGCAATGAATTTATTGCCTAGGCGGCCCTATGCAAAGGAGATCTATCAATGAAGATCACTTTCTTGATTGGGTGATCGGTGCATGAACCTGAAGGTCTATGATTGGTTGAGACATTGAATGAAAATGTAAGACTTGACAGTTGATTACATTATTTTATATGTAAACCAAAAGGTGACAATTTTTTTTTGGTAAGTTGTAAGCTAAGTCAAGTAGAGTGGTATTCATTGTATGCTATGATCATTGTAACAGTGAGTGAAATTGAGTGTTGTTGTGAGCTGATTATTAGAGAGTGAAGACTGAATTTTGTATGTAATTTTTTTTTACTGTAATACAAATTGTCACTGTTTGGTTGGTGGGGTTTTTACCTGAAAAGGTTTTCCCACGTAAATACTTGTGTCAATCTGTGAATGCCTATTTTATGTTGTATGTATTCATCTTAGAAGTTTTTAAGAAGCTATATAACCTATTTTTGCTCCTCTCCTTTGTTGTATTAGTGTTAGGGAGGTATTCCGCACTCTCCCCTTTTCTCCCTTCAAAACCCAGCACTGTGTTTCCCATTCAGAATTATTTTGTGCAATTTTTTTTCAATCGACTGAAATTTAAACACAACAATGGAATGTGTGATTTGGAAGACTTTCGTATTGTTTTGTAACATTCCATGTTGCAAAAATGTGGGTGTTAAGAAGCAAACAACCAACCATGAGACAACCCTTTACATTTAAACAAGTAGATTCAAATAACTGAAACCCAACACTATGTGTCCCATTCACAATTATTTTGTGCAACTTTTTTTTCAATCAACTAAAATTTAAACACAACAATGGAATGTGTGATTTGGAAGGCATTCATACTATTTTGTAACATTTCATGTTGCAATACCATGGGTGTTAACAAGCAAGAAACCGACCATGAGACAACCTTTTACATTTAAACAAGGAGATTCAAATAACTGAAACCCAACACTATGTTTCCAATTTAGAATTATTTTGTGGATTTTTTTTTCAATCAACTGAAATGTAAACACAACAATGGAATGTGTGATTTGGAAGACAATCATAATGTTTTGTAACATTCCATGTTGCAAAAACATGGGTGTTAATAAATTAACAACCGACCATGAGACAACCCTTTACATTTAAACAAGGAGATTCAAATAACTGAAAACCAGCATTGTGTTTCCCATTTAGAATTATTTTGTGCAAATTTTTTTCAATCGACTAAAATTTAAACACAACAATGGAATGTGTGATTTGGAAGAGATTCATACTATTTTGTAACATTCCATGTTGCAATACCATGGGTGTTAAGAAGAAATCAACCAACCATGAGACAACCCTTTACATTTAAACAAAGAGACTCAAATAACTGAAACCCAACACTGTGTTTCCCATTCAAATTTATTTTTTACACGTTTTTTTTTCAATCGACTGAAATTTAAACACAACAATGGAATGTGTGATTTGGAAGACATCCATACTATTTTGTAACACTCCATGTTGCAAAACCATGGGTGTTAAGAAGCAAGCAACCCTCCATGAGACAATCCTCTACATTTAAACAAGGAGATTCAAATAACTGAAACCTAGCACTATGTTTCCGATTTAGAATTATTTTGTACACTTTTTTTTTCAATCAACTGAAATTCAAACATAAAAATGGAATGTGTGATTTGGAATACATTCATACTATTTTGTAACATTTCATGTTGCAAAACCATCAATGTTAAGAAGCAAGCAACCCAGAATGAGACAACCCTTTACATTTAAACAAGGAGATTCAAATAATTGAAACCCAACATTGTGTTTCTCATTCACAATTATTTTATGCAGGTTTTTTATTCAATTGATTGAAATTCAAACACAACAATGGAATGTTTGATTTAGAAGGCATTCATACTATTTTGTAACATTCCATGTTGTGAAAACATCGGTGTTAAGAAGAAAGAAACCCACCATGAGGCAACCCTCTACATTTAAACAAGAAAATTCAAAAAATTGAAACCCAACACTATGTTTCCCATTCACAATTATTTTGTGCAATTTTTCTTTTTCAATGAATTGAAATTTTAACACAAAAATGGAATGTGTGACGTCAAAGACATTCATACTATTTTGTAGTATTCCATGTTGCAAAACAGTGGGTGTTAAGAAGCAAGCAACCCACAATGAGACAACCATTTAAGAAGCAAGAAATGAACCACGAGACAAGAAAAAAGATAAACAATAGACTAATTTTCATAGGATAATTTCTTTTAGAATTCATAGATTCAGCAAATAAAACATTAACACATTTCGACTCAACAAATATCATATTGAAGAATGATCACAGAAGCACAAAGACATTTGTGATCAAGAAAATATTAAAAAACTCAAAAATTCAATCTTATTTCTTTTTTTCTCAATACAAAATACGGGTTCAAAGAATCCATGGCTGCATAACAAAATTGTGTGAAAATAGAAAATGCCCTTCTCCCCCCTTTTCCTCTCTTTCTTTCCTCCCCTTTTTTTTTCTCCAATAACTGTTCGCAATCCTCCTTAAAAACAACCAAGGTTGCAATAATTCATTAATAAACGGACATTGTTTCCATTACACCCTAGGATTTCGGTCACTATTTTTAATTACAAAATTTTCATGCACGTAAAGTAAAGATTTAGTTTTTGTCGAAAGAAACCAAGTTCGCTAAACTACCGGAGGAGCTAAAGCCCAAAAATTCTCTGCAAGAATTTTATTAAGAAAATTATTAAATCCAACTCATTGTTCCTCTCTATCTAAGACAAAGATCACCCTCCAATATTCGGCATAGCTGGACTTTTTCTTCCATGCAAACGAACATAGCTTAGAAACAATGTTGAGTTGTTCCTCCTCGAGCCACATTAAATTAGGTTGAATGACTAGTAATGGCTCGATTTCCCATTTTGCAACTTCACCAGGAAGCACCATGTCGAAGAAAACTTGGGATCAAATGCTACCACCTTTGCAAAACCATGGGTATTAAGAAGAAAGCAACCGACCATGAGAAAACCCTTTACATTTCAACAAGGAGATTAAAATAACTGAAACCCAACATTGTGTTTCCCATTCAAAATTATTTTGTGCAGTTTTTTTTTCAATCAACTGAAATTTAAACAGAACAATGGAATGTGTGATTTGGAAGACATTCATAATGTTTTGTAACATTCCATGTTAAAAATTTGTGGATGTTAAGAAGCAAGCAACTGACCATGAGACAACCATTTACATTTAAACAAGAAGATTCAAATAACTGAAACCCAGCACTGTGTTTCCCATTCAAAATGTAGTTTTTTTTTCAATCAATTAAAATTTAAACACAACAATGGAATGTGTGATTTGGAAGACATTCATACTATTTTGTAACATTCCATGTTGCAATAATATGGGTATTAAGAAACAAGCAACCAACCATGAGACAACCCTTTACATTTAAACAAGTAGATTCAAATAACTAAAACCTAGCATTGTGTTTCCCATTCACAATTATTTTGTGGAGTTTTTTTCAATCAATTGAAATTTAAACAAAACAATGGAATGCGTGATTTCGAAGACATTCATGTTTTGTAACATTCCATGTTTGTGGGTTTTAAGAAGCAAGCAACCGACCATGAAACAACCCTTTACATTTAAACAAGAAAATTCAAATAACTGAAACCCAACACTGTGTTTCCCATTAAAAATTATTTTGTGCAGTATTTTTTTCAATCAACTAAAATGTAAATACAACAATGTAATGTGTGATTTGGAGGATTCATTCATACTATTTTGTAACATTTGATGTTGCAAAACTATGGGTGTTAAGAAGCAAGCAACCTAGAATGAAACAATCATTTACAATTAAATAGGGATATTGAAATAACTGAAACCCATCACTGTGTTTCCCATCCACAATTATTTTGTGCAGTTTTTTTTTTTAATCGACTGAAATTTAAACATAACAATGGAATGTGTGATTTGGAAAACAATCATATTGTATTGTAACATTCCATATTGTAAAAATGTGGGTGTTAAGAAGCAAGCAACCCACCATGAGACAACCCTCTCCATTTAAAAAACAAAGATTCAAATAATTGAAACCCAACACTATGTTTCCCATTCACAATTATTTTGTGTAGAACTTTTTTCAATTGACTGAAATTGAAACACAACAATGGAATGTGTGATTTGGAAGACATTGATACTATTTCGTAACATTTCATGTTGCAAAACCATCGATATCAATAAGCAAGCCACCCACCATGAGACAACCATTTACATTTAAACAAATTTTCAAATAACTGAAGTCTAACACTGTGTTTCTCATTCAAAATTATTTTGTGTAGGTTTTGTTTAATTGACTGAAATTTAAACACAACAATGGGATGTGTGATTTGGAAGACAATCATATTGTATTGTAACATTCCATATTGCAAAACTATGGGTGTTAAGAAGCAAGCAACCCACCATGAGACAACCCTTTACATTTAAAAAAAGAGATTCAAATAACTGAAACCCAACATTGTGTTTCCCATTAACAATTATTTTGTGCAAGATTTTTGTCAATTGACTAAAATTGAAACACAACAATGGAATGTGTGATTTGGAAGACATTCATATTGTTTTGTAACATTCCATGTTGCAAAACCATCGATGTTAAGAAGCAATCAACCCACCATGACACAACCCTTTACGTTTGAACAAGGAGATTCAAAAATCTGAAACCCAACATTTTGTTTCCCATTCAAAATTGTTTTGTGCAGTTTTTTTTCAATCGACTGAAATTTAAACAGAACAATGGAATGTGTGATTTGGAAGACATTCATACTATTTTGTAACATTCCATATTGCAAAACCGTGGGTGTTAAGAAGCAAGCAACCGACCATGAGACAACCCTTTAAATTTAAACAAGTAGATTCAAATAACTGAAACCCAACACTGTGTTTCTCATTCACAATTATTTTGTGCAGCTTTATTTTCAATCGACTGAAATTTAAACACAATGGAATTTGTGATTTGAAAGACATAAATACTGTTTTGTAACATTCCATGTTGCAAAATCGTGGGTGTTAGGAAGCAAGCAACCCAACATGAGAAGACCCTCTACAATTAATCATAGAGATTGAAATAACTGAAACCCAACACTGTGTTTCCTATTCACAGTTATTTTGTGCAATTTTTTTTTCAATCAACTAAAATTAGAACATAACAATGAAATGTGTGAGTTGGAAGACAATCATACTGTATTGTAACATTCCATATTGCAAAACAATGGGTGTTAAGAAGCAAGCAACTCACTATGAGACAAACCTCCACATTTAAATAAGGAGATTGAAATAATTGAAACCCAACATTGCGTTTCTCATTCATAATTATTTTGTGTAGTTTTTTTACTGAAACCCAACACTGTGTTTCCCATTTAGAATTATTTTGTGCACCTTTTTTTTCAATGGTGTGAAATTTAATCACAACAATGGAATGTGTGATTTGGAAGACATTCATACTATTTTGTAACATTCTATGTTGCAAAACCGTGGGTGTTAAGAAGTAGCAGTTTGACCCACCATGAAACAAAAAATTTACACTTAAACAAGGAGATTCAAATAACTGAAACCCAGCACTCCGTTTCCCATTCACAATTATTTTATGCACTTTTTTTTTTCAATCAACAAAAATTTAAACACAACAATGGAATGTATGATTTGGAAGACAATCATACTATATTGTAACATTCCATATTGCAAAATCGTGGGTGTTAAGAAGAAAGCAACCCACCATGATTCAACCCTCTACATTTAAACAAGGAGATTCAAACAATTGAAACCCAACACTGTGTTTCTCCTTCACAATTATTTTGTGTTGTTTTTTTACTGAAACCCAGCACTGTATTTCTCATTCAAAATTATTTTGTGCAGTTTATTTTTCAATGGTGCAAAATTTAAATAGAACAATGGAATGTGTGATTTGGAAGACATTCATACTATTTTGTAACATTCCATGTTGCAAAACCATGGGTGTTAAGAAGCAAGCAACCCAGGATGAGACAACCCTTTACAATTAAACAGGGAGATTGAAATAGCTAAAACCCAGCACTGTGTTTCTCATTCCTAATTATTTTGTGCAGTTTTTTTTTTTCAATCGACTAAAATTTAAACACAATAATGGAATGTGTGATTTGGAAGATAATCATACTGTATTGTAACATTCCATATTGCAAAACCGTGGGTTTTAAGAAGCAAGCAACCCACCATGAGACAACCCTCTACATTTAAACAAGGAGATTCAAATAACTAAAATTCAACACTATGTTTTTCTCATTCACAATTATTTTGTGTAGTTTTCTTACTGAAACCCAACACTGTGTTTCTCGTTCAGAATTATTTTGTGCAATTTTTTATTTCAATAGTGTGAAATTTAAACACAACAATGAAATGTATGATTTGGAAGACATTCATATTGTTTTGTAACATTCCATGTTGCAAAACCGTGGGTGTTAAGAAGTAAGCAACCCGCCATGAGACAACCCTTTACATTTAAACAAGGAGATTCAAATAACTAAAACCCAACATTGTGTTTCTCATTCACAATTATTTTATGTACTTTTTTTTTCAATCAACATAAATTTAAACAAACTAATAGAATGTGTGATTTTGAAAACATTCAAGAAACTAAAATACTCCACATTGTGTTTCCCAAATTCCAAATTAAAAGATTTTGTAAAACCCTCTGCTTGCAACAAAATTACCCCTCACCTCGATTTGGTCGGTATTGTCCTCCAACTCCTCCACGTGCACTCCACACTTCACCTTATTTGGTCGGTATTCTCCTCCAAGTCATCCACGTGCATTCATACCTTCATCTTTCCCTTTCAACGTGCATACAGGAAACAAATAGTATTTCCACCTTGTTTTTTCAAAACAGAAAAGGCCCACGTCATTCCCTTCCACTTTTCCCACGCCAAACAAAAGAAACTTGTCGACGAAGCTAACTTGCCCACTTTTTTGCCCAACAACAAGTGGGAAAACCCACCTGATAGTGTTGTTAACTCCTGCTTGACCATCGCCCAGACATTTCGTCCCGTCCGCCGATCTCAGGCATCTGGCGGGCCTCGCACTACAACTTCTCATCATGTTATGTATGTATCCATGTATATTTTTCATGTGTTTTTTGATGTACATAGGTGAATTTTGTCTAGAAGTTAGCCGGCTCCTGCAATGCCACCCTAAAAATTTAAATCAAAAGAATCACAGAAAACTAAAATTTAGTGCCTTCATAGATCTTTTTATGTGGGCTGTAATGGTTATTGCCATTGGCTTCCTCTGGATATTAGAATTCAGAAAACACTAAATTTATTAAAGTTTCATTCAGTATAACTTCAGAAAAGCAAATCTTCGTATCTTCGGAAAAGTTGGAACAACTTACATATTCATCAGTGGGGGCCTAAGGCCTGCAAGGGCCAAGGACAAACTCCAAACTACGAAAGGCGAAAATGTTTAAAAAAGAATGAATGAAACACGGAAGCCGCCGCCAACAGTCGTCCTTTGTAGTGAAATTGTTACTTTCGGTGGAAACAAAAGCAAGGCTGGTATTATCTAAGGCCTGGAGGTGGAGGGAACGCGTACAGAGGCAAGTGTCAACTGTGAAGCCACCGCAAAATAGAAATGTGGTCACAAGCATCTGACATTTGGATAAGGCGGACGTGTTTAGTCATCTCTTTTCAATGAATATTTTGTCATTGAACACATCAATTCAGTTGATTTATCTCCTCCACCACAGCGTTTCCCACTGAAGAATATGTAATTTCTTTGAACATTTCTGAAGATATGCTTTAATGGGTATTGTCTGTCAGTTGAAATTCCTTCAATACTGCCAGTTGCCCTTCTCTTATAGGATGAATTTTTTTCTGACACTCCACTCACTTGCAGAACCAGTTCAATAAGTTTTGTGATTAGAATTGGAGACCAAGTATTGTGAGTGTGAATCTTTCCTTGAAGGTGAGAGAAGGGTGTCTAGCGAAAGTACTTTCATGTTCATTGATAAGAATCGAGAGGGTCCCAAGAGACCCATCAAACCCATCCTTATCAGAGAATAGAGGGACTTAAGTACCACCCATTATGTAAATTGTCTGATTTAAAATCTAAAGTAGTGTTTAAACAAAACACTTGATATTCATTGACAAGAGTACAAAGGGCCCTCAAGGACCTACCACTCTCTAAAGGAAGAGTGCTTTCGCACACTGTCTATGAATGTGAAAGATTAGACCTTTGTATATAATATTCCTTTCATATTTACTCAGCGGGCAAGCCGTATGGTGCAGGTTTCGATCATGATATCTAATCCTAATGACTGGTGGTTTGCCCTTTCATAAAACATATATTGTCAACTGCAAGTTCTTCGTGAGCCCAATTAGATGGTGACGAATAAGTTCAAGAAGGAGAGACGACTGTGAGAATTGTTCGAGGGTCCAGTGGGATCAACTTTCACAGTGAGGATCGGATGAATTTAATTGGAGAAAGTATGCAGAATAATAAGTATGTTCTATCCAATGGAGATTACAGTACGCCATTGAGAGATGCTTTGTTTTCTTCATATGTTGGCGGTGGTAATACTAAGCAAAAATCTAGCCTAAAATTGAAGGAAACCGCTGCCCACAACCAGACCAGCGCATGCATTGAAGGAGACGATACGAGTGGGCCGGCTTCTGTCAACGGCCTACAGAAGCAAAATTCCTGCAGTGAGAGGGTGCCCGTTACTGGGAGAGAAGTGAACTCAGAGATAAGTATATTTGAAGCAGAAAAGTATTTCAGTTATCAGGAAGAGAAGAAAACAGATGCAAATGTTGAATCCACAACAGAAAGCTCCAAGCCCGAAGAGGATTCTAATTCCAAAGCCAAAATACGGGCAAGAAACAGTCAGGTATTGATGTCTAATCATGAACTATATAATTCTCGTAATCTGATTTCTTCTCCTGCATCGTCCATTGTCGTAGTCAATGAGTGTTTTGGGCCAGGGGGGTCTAATACATCGACGTCTTCGGAGGGTAGCTGGAACAGCCAGTCTGGACTGCTTTCCAGAGCATCCCGCAAGTCAGCTAACAGATCGCCTACAAAGGGAGGGCAAAAGTACTCTGGAATGTGGGCCTTGTGTTGCAAATGGGCTTGCTTGAGCAGGAAATCTGTAGAGATTGAGGATACGCTAACGGAGTTTAAGCTGGCTTCCTCAGTGTCCAATTCCTTGACCTCCCCTGCACGACTGGATTGCCCACTCAGCTCGGCGAGAGAAAGTTATCTAGGCCCAAGCAAAAGAGTCCTGGGCAGCTACATTGAAAAGAAGAGTTCAGAGGACCTTTTAGCTACTGCATCTGCCACCAGCGACCTCAACAGCCCAATCGGTGGAGGACCAACTAAAACAATTCACTTTCATGATCGTCAGTACGGCCTGTCCAGGGACAGGGAATTTCAGAATTACCTGCACAGAAATAGTGCTAAGTATGACAGAGATTGTGACCAAGAAGGTTTGGGAGAAGAGCCTGATCAGAGAAGAAATGGCGGATTTACGTTCCCAATTGTGTCTGTTAAATCTCAAGAAGAGGTGAAGCCGTCGTTGGAAGTATTCGGTTCTCCAGTTCCTGGTACACCAGATCGTGAAGAGACTCGTAAATTCAACTCAGGTATGGCCGTACCTTATCTGTTCCAGCCCTCAGACGTACACAGGCGTTTGCTGCTCTTCAATTTAGACAAGTCCAGAAAGAGTTTTACCTCCGACTCCAACCCTGAAGTTCATAAGCTTGGAGGGATCAGCAATGAGGATGGCGATCAAGGCACGGAGAGCGATTCGAGCTCAGATCTTTTCGAAATCGAGAGTGCCTCCTATCCATTGAGGAGGAGCGATTTTGGAGACGATACCTCCACAACACAGTCACATTATTCGTCTACAGCCTGCCAACTTGACTTTCCAAAATACTTTCATTCTCGAGGCATGGAAGATGCAGTCACCTCTTCTGCAAAGAGTTGCTGTTATGAGTCACAGAGAACATTTGCAGTCACCAGAAACGTTGAAACTTGATAGCTGTAGGTAGTTGCATTGTGTTGTTGCTTAATTTCTCATGTAATATTTGCAGTAGTATTACTTCTTAGTTATAGATGGATTTCAAGGTTGTGTTCTAATACATTTACAGACAATTCAGCAGATGGTGTGTTCTTCTTAAACAGTGGGTGTCTTGATCACAACACTTCGACTGTGGTAGTCTGTTTAAGATTTTCGTGTATCACTAACGTGGTACCTCTGTATCCATCAAATTATTACGCTACATTCATTAAGAGATGATATCAATTAGTGAGGTTTTGTCTGTGCAGTTACTTTGCAATGCTGTCTTGATTGCGTGAACGTTTGACCCATTTTTTGTATCTAAGGCATGGATAGCTTCTTCATTTCACCCATCTAATGGAGATGGGTCTTCGCTTTGAGATTAAGTTTGTCGATTCTATTATCTTAGAACAATTTTAAGTTGTCTCATGCTTGTTTGCCGTTGTCCTTTACCTCATGCTTTCGTGTCCTAGATCTTTAATGATTAATGGTTGAATATGTGAGTCGAAGTGAATAGCAACATAACCTCTTTGAATATTTGGGTAATAAATGGATAAGGAAATACATTAAAAAACAGTTAATTTAGATAAATAAGTTGAGTTTAGAAATCTATTTTATTTTACAATAAAAATTAAAATGGAATGATTAAAATAAAAGCATGTATTTTGAAATAAGAAAGAAGGATATTGATTTGATTTTGTAAAAATAAATATCCAAAATTTGAGATGAGATCTATAAACAAATAGTTGAGAAGTACAATATAGAATTATGTGAAGATCTACATCAAACTTGAGGATGTGATCTTAAAATATCTGAGTGTGGTCTTGAACTTTCTATGCAGTCTTAAATACTAACAAATTAGAGTTTCAGTATTTGTTGAAGTCGCTCACATATACATACATTTATAATTAGAAAACTAATTATTGAATACAACTACTTCTAAATTTTAATTAGATAATAATTTTTATAATAAACATTGAAGATCACATTTCATGATCCATCATCACAATTAAAAAAATGAAAAAGAAGAATAGAAAATAAAAAATAATAAACTAAAAAGAGAAAGTAAAGAAACAACAAAAAAAATATTAAAATTAGAAAAAGTAAAAACCTATGACATTTTTTATGAAAAAACTACAAAACAAAAAATAAAATAATAAATAAAAATAAACATAAAAAAATATAAATATAAATATAAATTTATGGTCAAAATGTATACGCATTCTTATATCAACGAATAAAGTGTATGTACACATGTACATCACAAATGTAAATATACCTTTCAACTTACGCAAATGCCTATAAAAGTAAATATAGGCAACTAGAACATTAAACGTATGCAATCAAATATTTCAAGAAGTATCTATATGCCCTTATATGCAATTGAATATTTCTGAAGTATTTTTATACTCTTATCACTACTAGTGCTTATACAAATCTACAAATATAGAATAAAGTAATCCTAAATAAATACAAGAATATAAGCACACATGTGTCTATGTAAGTAGGTATATGAATTTAAAACAAATAAAAATAAATGAGCGTATGAATATATGAATAGAATTATCTTATGAATGTAAAGATAACTAAAATATGAGTATACATATATTTTGAGTATACAAGAATGTATGAATATAAATGTATAAATATTTGAATTTAAGATAAATAAATAATTGAAACAAAAATATTTAAATATATATAATATATAAATGAATATGAAATAAATTGATATAAATATAAATATATGGATATATGTGTATGAAAAATTGTGTATTTCTATATTTAGATATTTATACAAGTATAGAAATATGAGCATATGTGTACATTCTTTTACCAACACAATCAAATACAACTAATCGAATCCACATGTGTTTATCATTTTTCATTTATTTATCTTACTCATTTAATCTTAATGATAGATCACAAAGTGTAGTCCAATTTATTGATAAATAAATATTGCATAGTTACTTTATAAACACTATTTTCCAAACTAGTTAGTGTTTTTAATATTCAATACTATTTGACAAAAAAATAATACGCAATACTAACCACATGATACTATATGTTTGCATCAAACTATCTCAAACAAATAAAACACTAAAATCCCACAGAATAATATGAAAATAGGCAACATCATAAGAAAGTGGTTACAACGGCATAGGAAAATTCATCATCAGCAATTCACCAATGGAAAATTCACCGCCAACAATACAGGAAAATTTGAATTTTCCGTCAGTGAATTTTCCATGGTGGCGAATTGCTAGCAATGAACTTTCCATCAATGAATTGTTCACAATGAATTTTCCTAGAGCCGGTTACAACATATATACTTATAGTCTAAATACATGAAGGTCATGGTTGTTATATGTCAAAAACAAGCATAGAAATTATTATCATTTTTTTTTCAAATGGGCAAGTACATGGAAATGAAAGACTTAAAGGGAATTTTGAGTGGTATTTATTTATTTTTTTCAAATTAGGAAAAAGTGATATTGGATGAAAAATTTAAGATAATTACGTTCGAAATTTGAAGATGTCACAAAAACAAGATTTGTAGTATGCTGAAGTTTTTTTTTTAACTATTAATTTGTTTTGAAAATGTTAGAGATCAAGGACTTCAAATAGGAGAAGCACAAAAGGTACTCCTATTTTTTATAAAAAAACATAACATAAGATCTTGTGTGCTCCCCTTAAAATGTTAAAAATAATAGTATTGCAAAAATCACTTTAGTTAAAAATTAGTTAATATCATATAGTTTATACTTAATTTTTCTGCTCATTTTTCAATGTATGCATGATTTTTTGCTTATTTTTAAAGTGGACACATCTTGAAAGAAAAAATAATAATGTACAACTTCCTAATTTTTATTTTTTTAATGTATATAAAATAGAGTATATATTCTAAAAATATAATTTATTTAAAATTTCAATAAACGGATTAAAGTAAAAAAAAAATTAAAAAAACATTAAAAAAAACTAAAAGATAAAAACTTGAAATGTATCGTAAGAAAGTTAAGACGGAGAAACATTATTGTAGTACTTTTTTAACCCAACATTGAAAGACTGCAAATTTGATGGAGAGCATGCTCGATATGATAGTCAGTACGGGCTGTCCAAGGACAAGGACTTCTAGAGTTATCTGCACAGCAATTGTGCTAAGTATGATAGAGATTGTGACAAAGAAAGGTTTGGGAGAAGAGCATGATCAGAGAAGCACCGACGGATTTACGTTCCCAATTATGTCTATTAAATCTCAGGAAGAGGTGAAGCCGTCGTTGGAAGTGTTCGGTTCTCCCGTTCCTGGTACACCAGATCGTGAAGAGACTCGTAACTTCCACTCAGGTATGGCCGTACCTCAACTGATCCAGTTCTCAGATTTACACAGGTTCCAGAAAGAGTTTTACCTCCGACTCCAACCCTGAAGTTCATAAGCTTGAAGGGATCAGCAATGTGGATAGCGATCAAGGCACGGAGAGCGATTCGAGCTCAGATCTTTTCGAGATCGAGAGTGCCTCCTATCCATCGAGGAGGGGGGATTTTGGAGACGGTACTTCCACTACCCAGTCACATTATTCGTCTACAGCCTCCCAACTTGGCTTTCCAAAATACTTTCATTTTGAAGGCATGGAAGATGCAGTCACCTTTTCTGCAAATAGTTGCTGTTATGAGTCACAGAGAACATTTTTCAGTCACCAGAAACGTTGAAACTTGGTAGCTGTAGGTAGGTAGTTTGTGTTGTTGCTTAATTTCTCATGTAATATTTGCAGTAGTATTACTTCTTATTTATAGCTGGATTTCATGGATGTGTTCTGATAGATTTACAGACAATTCAGCAGATGGTGTGTTCTCTTTGAACAGTGGGTGTCTTGATCACAATACTTCGACTGTGGTAGTCTTTTTAAGATTTTCGTGACTAACGTGGTGCCTGTGTATCCATCCATTTATTACGCTACGTTCATTAACAGATGATGTCAATTAGTGAGGTTTTGTATGTGCATTTACCTTGCAGTGCTGTCTTGATTGCATGAATGTTTGGCAGATTTTTTGTATCTAGGACGTGGATAGCTTCTGCATTTCATCCAACTAATAGAGATGGGTCTTTGCTTTGAGATTAAGTTGTGGATTATATTATCTTAGAACAATTCTTAGTTGTCTCATGCTTGTTTACCATTGTCCTTTACGGTCTCATGTTTTCATATCCTAGATCTTTAGTCATTGGTTGAATATGTTAGTGAAGGGGATAACAACACAACCTCTTTCAATATTTGGGTAATGAATGGATAAGATAATACATTTAAAAAACAATATAGATAAATTTAGATAAATAAGTTGAGTTTAGAAGTGTATATTGTTTTAGAATTAAAATTAAAATGGAACAATTAAAAAAAATTGCATTTTGAAATTATAAAAAAGGATATTGATTGATTTTGAAATAATAGATATTTAGAATTTTAGATTGGAATTAAAAATAAATGGTTGAGATGAATATGTATTGTTAAATATAGAATTGTGTGAAGATCTAGATCGTGGTTGTAGGTGTGACCCTAAATTGTTCGAGTGTGGTCTTGAACCTTTTGTGTAGTCTTAAATTTTGACAAGTTAGAGTTTTAGTATTTGTTGAGGTCACTCACCTATACCTACATTTTATAATTGGAAAATTAATTAGGTTAATAAATCTTAGTTTTACAGTTCATAATATTGGATACAAGTGCTTTTAGACTTTGCATATATAATATCTTTTTCCATCAATATTTTAGATCACACTATGATCCATCTTTAGAATGAAGAGAACAAGGGGGGATAATAAAAATGGTATATTTTAGATCAAAACTAACTCAAAAGAGGTGGGGAGTGAGGGCACACGAGAACCAAGAGACCAAAAAAAGTTTTGATTGGAATGAAGTTGGGAAGGGCTTGTACCCTTACAAAACAACAATAGAGGCTCAATAAGGGAGCTCATGAGACATGAGGCACCTAGAAAGAAAAGAAAAGAAACAATGTAGAGACCAACAAAAGTAGAGAAAAAAAACACAAGGGAGAAGTAACTGAGAACTAGATGACCTACTAGTCACCCAATAGCTTGAAGCCATTCATGGCTTCCCATTCATTCACCAAAAAATCTAGTTTTTCTTCAAAAGATAGGGGCCTCATTTTGCACAAGTTGGCCCTCTTGAGTACTAGGTGTAGTAGAATCAACTTCCTTGCCTTTCTTCTTAGCATGCACAACTTCCTAACAATCCTCCCCAACCCTTATTACATGGCTATTATGAAGCTCCTGTTGGAACACCTGAATGATTAACATAGTGTATTTAATCATTTCCTTCTTGTAGTCCAGAATATTCTACAAATATTTGAGGGTTTTCTCGTTATTGTTGCACATGGTAGTCACCTTCTCTTGTAGCTTCTTCCTCTCCTCCATAGAATCGACCACCGCCTTGAGCTCGTCAACTTCATTTTTTAAGTTGTCCCACTTGTCAAAGGATTTGACAAGGGAAGACAAAAGGGTCCAACGACCCTCGTCATCAACCTCACCTAGCCAAGTTTCCTTTTAATTAAGTACCTTCTCTTCCAGAAGTTGAATTTTATCTTTAGTCATAATAAGCTAAGTGAGCAACCATTTCAAAATGTCATTCTAAACATTCATAGTCTCGTTAAGGTCATTGATTTTAAGTTTCAAGGGGGCACAACTAGCATAAACATCATTCTTAAACTAGGGGCTTTGGGGACATTATCAAGGTTAACAAAGAGGGTAGGAGAGTTCAAAGGGCTAGAAGGGTTAGCAGATCAAGGGGTGTGGAAGCTTCGAAAAAAATATTCATGAACATGGGAGCTAATGAGGGTACCTTCCTAGGAGGGGATCTAGGATTCATCATCAAAATTGTGAGAAATAAAAATTTGAGTGAGGTAAAAAATGGAAACACTTTTTGAAAAACCTGAGGCATGGACTTCAGAAGTAGGGGATTTACCTTTAGTCTTAGTAACCCTTTGAGAGGATGGAAACTATGGGATATGGGTGGAGGGGGGGCCCTCCAAAGGATTAGAATCCTTAACTAAGAGAGTATTTTTCTTAGAAGAGGCCATAGAGGGGGAAAGGGATGCCTGGGAACAAAAAATTGTATAAATTAACC
Organism: Sequoiadendron giganteum; assembly: GCA_007115665.2. Lineage (NCBI taxonomy): Eukaryota > Viridiplantae > Streptophyta > Pinopsida > Cupressales > Cupressaceae > Sequoiadendron > Sequoiadendron giganteum. The sequence goes on along the minus strand of CM021101.1, from coordinate 288,342,167 downwards.
CTTGGTGAAGGGGTAAATTCTTCCCTTTGTCCTGAATGACCTTGATAGACTAGTCTAAGGATGACATTATCCAGAATGCAAAGTATATTTGAACATTGTACCAACAATGATTAAGCATGAGAAAGAGGTGGGAGTGAAAGCACTAAAACATACCTTCCAAATTCACATATCACATCAAAACTTCCACCATTTTGCTCCAAACACCCAAGAGGTTATCTCTATTGAACCTATTCTATAGGCGATTGATATTTTCCTCTTTCTTTAGAAATATTTCCATCTCCTTATGTTAATATCCTTTAGGCTTCCTAGGGATATAGGTCCCTTCCAAGGAGAGGCTAGTAACCTCTGCAATTAGCTCCATATTAGCATTGAAAGAATGGTCTCCAATGAATGAAATTTTTGTCATTCCAAGAATTGGAAAATTCCATGGAGATGTTAAGGTCATGCCTCACCATCCCCTCAATATAATTCAAGCCAAATTTTCTCTTTGAAGGCTAGTACAAACATCTCCATCATTCTTCTAGGCTTTGCAAGAGGTCAATTTCTCTTGGACAAGATCACCTCCCATTATGGAAAATGCTCTAGACAGAGAAAAAATAGGAATCTTGTAAAAATAGTAGGTAAAATGCATGAGCAAAAGTATTGTTAACTTATGAAAAGGTGATACTGGAAGAAAATATTTCCTTAAAAACAATTTGTGCTAGATGTCCATATGAACTAATGAGTAGTTCAATTCAAAAATACAATTACAGTACTTTCTCATCATTAATCAATAACTCATCCACATAATCTAGGATCATAGTTAGATCATCCCAAATGGTAATTTTTTAGTAAAGGTTCCCAAATTTGCTAGAGCATCCACCACTTTGTTACCAACATAATACATATGAGAGAATTTGTAAGTTCCAAAGTTCATAATGATGCTACGAGTTAAAAGTATGGTATCTCATAATTTCCAGTGGGTTCACCTTTCCATTTAGAAACATGATAGTGTCAATAAAATCCCCTTCAATTGCTAGTGTGGACACTACAAAATTCTTGGTTATATGGATCCCATGATGTGTAGCTATCGCTTCCACAAAGTTAGATGTTTGTGAACCCAAGTTAACTACATAAGCCAAAACTAACTTCCCTTGATGGTCACAAATTATGCCACCCCCACCCACCCATCCCAGCTTTCCTTTGGTCAAGCTACCAAAGTTCAGCTTGAGACAATTGGTAGACCAAAGAAGTTTAAAGGAAAAAAGGGTTTTTTTTTTTAAAACCTATGACAACCTACTATGAAATTATTGTATAGATAGAAGACAACAAATAAATAAGAGAAATAAATAAATAAAAATAAAAAATGGAGAAAAAATATAAATATAAATTTATAGTTATATGTATACATATACCTATACCGAGGAGTATGAATATAAATAAATTAAGAGTTGTATGTATACATGTTTATGTATAAAAAATGTAAATATACCTTCTAATTTACACATTTATGCAATCAAATAGTTTAAGAAGTATTTATATACACTTATAACTACTAGTGGATATACAAATGTATAAATATAGAATTACATAATCCTAAATACATACAAGTAAGAATATAAACACACATGTGTCTATGTAGGTAGGTATCTGAATAAAAAAATTAGTATATGAGAGTAAGTAAAGGAATATATGAATAAAAAACTATAAGTATATATGAATATCTATGAAGGTAAATATATAACCAAGAATATATGTATGTGTGTGTGTGTGTATGTATTTATGTGTACATGGAGTATGTATGTATGTATTTGCCTATATATATATATATATGTTTGTATGTGTGTGTAAAATATATGAGTATTTGAATATAAGGTAAATAAATAATTGAAACAAGCATATGTATACATATGTAGCATATAAAATATTTTTGAAACAAGTCAATATAAATATATGTATATATACAAAACTAGGAATGTGTATCTCTATACTAACACATATCCATACAAATATAGAAATATAATTTTATATGTGTGTCCACACACACATATGAATACATATAAATACACACTAATCTAAAATAAAATTTATGTACCATTCTCCACTCTCCTATCATTCTCAATTAATGTAATGATGGATCATAAAGTGTGATCCAATTTATTGATAAAAAATATTACATAGTTAAACTTTAGAAACACTCATATCAAAACTCATTAATGTTTTTAGTTATTCCATAATATTTGACAAACAGATAATATTGTTTTTATATTATACTAGCCACATGCCAATATTAGTTTACATCAAAATATCTCAAACAAAGACACTAATATAACCCAATAGAATACTATAAAAATAAGGGCCATCACAATAGAATAGTTACAACATATATATTGATAATATAAATACAAGAAGGTCATGGTCATGATATGTTCTAACAATCAGAAAATTCACCTTCATTATTTCTTCAACTCTTTCACTCTAGTATCAATCATGTTATTTAAGGATAAAACTAGATATCTTTAGTTTCAAAATCAACCTTTTATTCATACAATTATATTATGTTATTGAACATTTACTCACCTAAAATCTAACATTCATTATTATCTGCATCTTTGGATGAACCAAGATCATTATGTAATAATCAATGACATTTTACTCTTTTTTTCTACTTTCATCATGTTTTTCTCCACTTACAAGTGTTGACAAACACCATTCAAAGTTGCAATTTTAGGGATGAGAAGTTTACTAGTTTCCCTCCTTACACTTTAGGCCATGCTGATTGATTTAAGGATTTGATAAAATTTGGATGACATGAAATAACATATGTAGTACATTTGTAAATATATAGGGGTATGTGCAGGATCATGATGGGCCAAAAAGTGGCAATATGTAAGTGATATGATGGACCATGTGGTTGATGACTATTTTTTAACCCAAAATTGATGAAACGAAAAGGATATTTAAAGGAGATTCTCATTTTTCCACCAATATAAATTATGCTTTACTTTGAATTTAATAAATAATTATTATTCATTTTCTATTTGAATTATGATTAAAGTCCTACTTGATAGGCTGATTGAAAAACATCTATAGCTTTCAAATGGTATCACATTTTTTGAATTCAAAACATGAGTCACATATGATTTGCATACTACAAGATTAAAAAAGAAAAAGTTGAATTTCATGAAGTTTTGACCAAGTTAAGGTGGTCATACATATGAGTTTTTTATATTTTTTAAAAGTTGCAATAAAAAATTCATAATTAATTATTTACTTAGAAAAAATTATAAAAAAATATGCATCACATCGGGACATGAGTCCTCTACTTATATCTAAAATATTATAAAAAAATATTATCATTCTATTATGGTTAGTGTGGTCAGATAGACACCTACTTCTTATTTTTCCCCTAAAATGTAAGTACTACTCCATTGAAATTTCAAATTTTCACGAAATAGATTTTTAAAAAAAAAACCTAGTAGTTTAGAAACTACATTCAATTTTCTATAGATTCTATTCTTACATATTTTTAAAATAATATAGATAACTTATTCAAATTTTTATTTCAAGTTGCCTAACTCTGATTTTTTTGAATTTTCATCGCCACTTAAGGGCTTGATTTGTCCATGATTATCATGCACATACCCATAGAAATGATTCAGTGGAATGATGATGAGTTGTTGAGACTAAATAGAATCGGTGTCAAAGTAGTCAATCAAGTACAAAAACTAGGTTTCTACATTTATTAATAGAAGAGTAGAATTAATGAAGATGACTATTACAAAATACTAAGTGTTGAAAGATGTGTGAATATTTAATAATCATAACATGGAGTAATAGTGAATGAGTTCCTTATGAATTGTCTTTTAAATGAGATAAAAGTGATGCCATTTTATGCATGTCCCAAGAGCACAATTTAAAATTACTGGCATGGGGGCTAAGTTAACTTTGGGAAAATTGAATTTAAATAGGTAAAATTAAGATCAATATCATATTTTCCATCTTAAACGGTGTCAAGGTTGCAAGTGTGACCTTGAAATCAATAGATAAAAGAATGGTCTAAAATCTAGAACTATTTTTAATAGAAATAAAAAGGTATTTCTAGGTATAATTGTAGACACTCGTAATATGATGATTGATATCATGCACTTGATCCTGATTAACTAACATTGATTCTTCCTTAAATAATTTCCACACTAACCAATTAATTGAATAACCTTTATTTAATTAATTGAATTAATTGGATTTCCTCCTAAACTTGGATAATACACTTTATCAGATTATTTCATCATCTCCTAATGTTCTTCGTTTAATTAAATAAATAAATTTTATTTTATTTAGTCCTCGTGTTCCAAAATTCTCTCATTTGATTTAAATAAACCCAAACATTTAAATCAACTATCATAAATCAACTAATTTCATCCAAATTAATTAAACCTAAATTAATTAACTCCTAACACTAATCCCTCATTTCTCTATATTTTAAGTCCACCTTAGGGTAAGTCAACTTTGGTCAACTAGTAAGTCAACTTTGGTCAACTAACCAAGTTGCACATGTAAATCAATTTATTTGATTTAATAATTACCTTATTTTCTTTCAAAATGGCATATTCTTAGAATATTCCACCAACTTGACTTTTCCCTCACAAAAGACTTTTGTCCTCTTCTTTGAGCCACCTTGGCATTGAAAGCTCTTACATGTCCTCTTTTTTGAGCCACCTTGGCATTAAAGGGCTCTTACACCTCCTCTTACACAAGCCACCTCTTGGAATTCATTCATCTTACACATCCTATCTACCAAGATGTGCTCACACATGTGTGAGAACATCTCCTCTTAGATTCATTAGCATGTTGACAAGTGGCACCATGCTATTGGTCCAATTTTTAATCCCACATTATCCCTATTTTTCACTCTTCAGTCCTTCTTCCTTATAAATAAAGGTCTTCTCTATTGAAAGAGGATCCACAATCTCATGCAAGGTTATTATCCACAATATCATCCACAAGTTATACTATCATAGCTAGGTTATTGTTATTTTACATCAAGAATCACACATTTCATTCAAAGCTTATCAAGGGAATGGGAAAGGGCTTGTTTTCACATCAAAGAAGCACCAATCCACCTATGGGATGCTGATTTGAGCATTAAAATAGAGTTTCATTTGTGATTTACTTAATATTTTTTTGTATTTCCATATTCATATGTCCAAATAATTTCATAGGGAATGTTTGGTTTATACTTGTTTAATGACTAATGATTGTTTTTTTGTTCATGTTTGAGCAAGTCTAAGAAAAGCATTCACATTTTGGTGCTAGAAGGATGGCATAAATCTTAAAATTAACACATTTTTTCTCTTTTATTCTTTCCTAGGACACATGGATGTTGCAAAGATAAATAGTGACACAATCACTTCAGCATTGCTATATAGTGACACTGCCTCTATATCCAAAGGGTGCGACACTGTAGTGATTTTCCTAAGGGCGGATTGGTCAAACTCCAAAGAGCGATGCTAGAGAAAATAACGATGCAAGTACAATCTCTATTTTTCCATAGAGCAATATTGAATTTAACATAGCAATGTTGAAAACTCCAAAGAGTGACGCACATGCGAACATTGATGTTGGGTTAGGGTAAAAATCAGTTTTCAAATCTATTTTAGCATGTGCTTTATGTTTTTGGTTTCTTTTGACCATTGACCTGTTTTGTGACTATTGTTTATAGGTTGATCAAATTTTGTAGGTTAGGCAACAAAGAAGAAAAGGAAACAAGGGGAAGGCTTCTTATGGCACTATTTCATGAATTGTAACAAGTGTTTTTTAACACTTTGGGATACCTATAACCCAATCTTTGGAAATCTTGCTATCTTTCAGTTTAGGACTCAAATACATTTCATTTGGGCTTTAAAAAAAACACACCAAAGGGTTAAAAAGAACATTAGAAACTCACTACATTTGATTTTGGATTAAAATTGAACAATCAACTTCACACTCAAATTTAGTGCTCTAAAAAGAACTCATTATTGCCTTTGAGGACTTAAAATGAACTTGTCTTTGTTTTGTTTTGCAATCTTCTTTACAAAATCATGTCATTTGAATGCATATGCATTTCTCTCGTGCTTCCCAGTGATCTTGAGAATCAAAATAATTTTAGTGGCATTAGGTTGTCTAAAATATTTCCTCCGCATTTCAAATTTAGGTTTTAAAATTGAACAAATCTTGCTAGTGTGAGAAAAGGAATAGCGTGTGTTCTCTCTTTTTTCATGCAAACAAAGATGATTGAACTATGAGGGTATGTGCAGGATCATCATGGAAAAAACAGGCCCTTAAGTGGCAATAAAAAGACAAAAAATTAGAGTTAGACAACTTGATGTAAAAATTTGAATAAGTTTTCTATATTATTTCAAAAAAATGTAAAAATAGAATCTGTAGAAAATTGAATGTAGTTTCTAAACTACTAGACCTATATTTCAAAAAAATAAATCTATTTGGTGAAAATTTGGAATTTCAATGTAGTACTATTTAAATTTCAGGGTAAAAATAAGAAGTAGGTGTCTGTATAACCATAATAAAATGATAATATTTTTTTATAAGATTTTAGATATAAGTAGAGGACTCATGTCCTGATGTGATGCATATTGTTTTATAATTTTTTTCCATGTAAATAATTAATTATGAATTTTGTATTACAACTTTTAAAAAATATAAAAGATCGTCTGTCTAACCACCTTAACTTGGTCAAAAATTCATGAAATTCAATTTTTTTTTATTTTAATCCTATAGTATGCAAATCATAGAATGTGACGCATGTTTTGGATTCAAAAAATGTGATACCATTTGAAAGTTATAGATGTTTTTCAATCAGCCTATCAGTCAGGACTTTATTCATAATTCTAATAGAAAATGAATAATAATTATTTATTATATTCAAAGTAAAGCATAATCTATATTGGTGGAAAGTTGAGAATATCCTCTAAAAACCCTTTTCATTTCATCAATTTTGGGTAAAAAAAAAGTCGTCAGCCACATGGGCCATCATATGGCTTGCATATCGCCACTTTTTGGCCCATCATGATCTTGCACATACCCATGAATGTTCTTACTCACTATATTTTACCTTTAGAGAGCCTTCCTTCGTGGTAAAAATTACTCACCCTAAGGGACTGACTCAAACCGATGACGAGCTAAACGCCAAGCTACTCCCAACCGATATATAAATTTGAATGTTGAGGAAATATCAGCATTATAAGAGCTCCTACAGAAAAGTTGGTGATACTCTTTATATGGGTTGATCTTCCCTCTCATGTGGCCTTTTGAATGGGTGCCTTGATTATGAACCAATTTGTGTAGAATCCAAAATCCCTAACTATTTGTTGGTGTCAGGATGTCGAACCTCCAAATTTGTCCCACATACTTGTGGTTCTTAGTAGAGATGAAGAGTTTGTCATGGAATATTCATGAGAACTAGAAGCTTGGTTGACCCATAGAAGTGAGTGTCATGGAGAGGAGCTAGTGTGGTCAAGCTTCTAATCATTTGCCTTGAATAAGTATAGCTGGAGAAATCAAGTGGGAATTCAAAAAATATTGTATTTTTCTATCATAGGGTTGTGCATTATTTCAAAATCAAAACACTTTGCTTGTATTGAAAACATTGGAAAACAAACACTCAAAAAATCATCAAAATTCAAACCCTTTGGAAATAGAAAATACCTTTGAAAATTCCATATATTACTACTTGTACCTAGGGATTCTATCCTTAGATGCTTCTAAATATTTGGGCCTATATCTCAATTTTTCTTTCTCTAAAGTCAACATTAGTGAACTATTGCCTTCATTCTCTTGATTTCCACATAATGGACCTTGTGGGATGAAAATAAATGGAGACATAGACATTTGGTTTGGAAAGCTAAGCAAGAAAGCATGGATGTGGTAAAAAGAATTCATTAAGTAAAGATAAAAGACAATTAAACCCCACATATGTGCTTGTTCTCATGATTTCCAATAAGGTCAAGGTCCCAAAACAAAAGTATTTGTGCAAATGCTTCAAGTTTAGGTGTCACACTCAAAAATTTATCAAGCAGTACATTAGGAAGTGCAACCTCAAGCAATACACCAAGATAAGAAAGAAGTTCATGAGGTTTTATACTCATTCCTTTGAAAAATCTAGATATGTATGCGCAATTTGAACCCCTCGTCTAAGTCAAAGTTTGGTCCTTTGAATTTGAGCACTTTAGAAGTATAGCATTTTCTTCAATACCTTGGTCTTGTAAATGAAGTCTCTCTAGGATCATCTAGGATCAAATCACCCCTTTCATTTATCATTTCATCAAATCAAAATCTAATCTCACCATCAACTAAATTGATTTTTTTTGAAAAAATCATTCATGTTAGATGATAGGTAAATCCTCAAAACAAAAGTCATCTTATTTGGCTAGTTATGTATGGATGAATCCTTCCATGTGCATTTCTAAGTTAAATTATCACCTTTTTGAACAATTCTACTCCAAGGTAACATCTAACATCTTGGAGTCTATGAGTCCATTATCCAAATCAAAATCAAAATAAAAAATCCTAAAGAGTGTTCCTCCAAGGTTCTTAAGAGTTCAATCATTCACACCATCCATCTTTCATTCATCCCATCACCATCATTTGATCCTTAAAGGCATCTTAGATTTTCTTCTTTGTACCTGAATTTTATACCAACCTAAGGAATTAGAGGTTTTCCTCCCATATTCTTGAAAATTGATCCTTATTTTATGGTCCAAACAAGACCACAACACAAGAAGACCATGGAGAAAAAAAACAAAAATTCAACCTCAAGTGATCTCAGTCAAACCATAGTTGTTTTGTGGTGACTGATCATGCTATACTGTACACTCTCTAGTATTGTACACTCTTCATGTATCCTTGCCCCCGAAAAAAAAAAAATTCACCTTTTTTCGCTTCGTCACCGAAAAAGAAAAAAGTTGACTTTGTAAACCCTAATTTCTAGAAGCTTCTATAAGCTTGTTATAAGCAGCTGAGATGGAGAGTTGTAGCATGGAATTATTTGGGATATTGTAATATGTTTTGCACTAGATAATAAAATCATTGGATGGCTATGGTTTTGTGGATGTAGCCCAGATTGGGTGAACCACGTTAAATTCTTTGTGTTATCTTCTATGTGTGTTTTATTACTCTATTTTATTGTTTAAATCTAAATTTAATTTGTTAGATATTTTCCTTCTAACCCTAACGACCGCATCCGAATTTAACCCAAGGGAATCCACCAATCCTCCATTGAATCCCCCTCAACTACCAAAAAATCTCCAAGAGCTGGGGTGCCAAGTGGAAGACGTCACTAATGATTTCCAAGGGATGACCCAAGATGAATCACGGAGATAATCCAAAATCCTAAAAATCCCAAGATTGTCAACACAATGATGAGGCTCAATCCCACACAATACATGTTAGCATTGGAAAAATAAGGGGCTAAACTCCCTTATGATTTTGATGTAAGCACTATTATGGAACAACCTCTTGGGAATATACCTCAAGCACCAATCATGTTGTCATTTTCAAGCATCATTCAACCCATCATACAACCACCTTCATCTCATGCTCTGATCCAACCCATGGTTATGTTAGCAAGAGACACTACAAATATCATTTAGTGTTGTCATTGATGACAACCCTAGTCGGTTATTGGATCCACGCATCATCATCCGATCATACTGACATTCAGATTGTAAATAGTTAAGGAAGAACAAAGCATCTGATAGTTTTGTGTTCATCGATTCTCATGAAGATTTTCTATTAATATTTTGTGCTATGTATCTTAGGGAAGGTTGATCGATGTATGATTTATGTTATCCATGAATCTGAGTGGCTCGTATTAATCCATGTGCGAGTTGGAAGATCTGATTGGTTAATTTCTTGTTTACCAGTGCATGGAGGTCGACTCGATTATCATAACATATTGCGAATATTCAAAGAAAAAAAATTCAAGTGTTTTTGTGTTTGAATTTTATTTTTTGGCTCCTAACTAAGTTGTGGCCAACCATTATGGATGCGCATTATACATCACTCATGTTTTGGGCTGACAGTTGTAAATATTTTTTTGTTCTATTGATGCTGACATATTGCGATTAAATTATTGGCCGTGGATATATATAAGTGATCGATCATATCATTTTGATATAGGAAGAAAGTGTGTCATGGAGAATTGTGAATATCAAAAGTGTAGGAGAGCGATTATGAATAGTTTCACTTGTGCATTACGGATTTTGTGATGTGAGTTTGAGTAGATCAAGGCAGAAGTGCAGAATCAGTCAGAAGGACAGAAGATCGATTGTTGAGCCTAACCGGAACTGTAATCAAGCATATGTAGATGCTAATCTCTCAGATGGATTTAATTTGATTATCTTTGTAAGATAGCAAGTCTTCTTTGAGCAGTGAGCTTTAGGTAGTGTGCCTTAATGCAAGTGCATTCCCCATATTGTAAACTTCATTTTGAGTATACTCAGATCATATTGTGGATTTGTCATCCACCATGGTTTTTCCCCTAATAGGGTTTCCACATAAAAATACTTGTGTTATGGTGTTGTGATTGTTTGCTTCATGTTCATGCATTTTGGTTGAATGTTTCAAGTGCTTTGAAGATAACGATTAATAAAGTTAATTTATGCACAACACTGATTCACCCCCCCTCTTAGTGTAGCTTGTTTCTAACAATTGGTATCAGAGCTAGTTCCTTAGAAGAATTCTAACAATGAGGAAATATTGGAAAGTGCTTCAATAGACTCAAGAATTATTCAATTACAACTTTTGGTGGCCTTAGATGATCTTGACCAGTCAAAATCTAAGAACCGAGAATTGTAGGAAAGTCTTGAGAATGCTAAAAAATTCATTCAATCATTAAAAGACAAAATCAACAATTCCAAGGAGAAGAGAAAGGAACTGTATGATCAGATTAAGTAGAATGATGGTAAAAGAATTGAAGATAAGCAACTGAGTCAAGCCCTAAAGGAAAAAATAGAATAATGTGAAAATATCACCAATGACAATACTATCTTAAAGCATGAGATGGAATATATCATGATGAGGATGACCAAGGAGATTGAAGACAGAAAGAAGAATGAAGAGAACCTAGCACAGTCTCTAAAAGAAAAATCTGAAATATGCAATTGTTTGGACAATGAATTGGAACAATCTAAAAATAATGAGGAAGTAATGGAAAAACAGATTGATGATCTCTGAGATGAACTTACTACTGTAAATGAGTACAAGGAGAAGTTCAATTTTAGCTCAGCCAAGCTTGATGAACTGAATATAATTCAGAGGACTGATGGTGACAAGAGAGGTCTTGGATATGAGGAAAGAGAAAGTTCAAAATCTGGACAAAGGAATTCTAGACAAAGGAGATTCAGGCAAGGAAATCAGATGAACAATGCTGAAAGGCATCTAGTAAGGCAACCTAATGCTCAAAGATTCAATGGATACTATTTCAGTTGTAGTAAATTTGGACACATGGCTACCCAATGTAGAAATAGGATGAATCCAAGTGGTCCATCATTCTCAGGTTAGTGTTTTAATTGTAATAAGTTTGGTCATAAGTCAAATGAATGCAAAAATATGATGAACAACTTTCATAGAGATATCAGATGTCATACATGTAATAGATTTGTCCATACTTCTAACTAGTGCAAATCAATTGAAAATCAATGGAACAACTAGTCTGGATAGAAAAATGTTGTGTGCTATAACTGCAACAAATTTGGTCACATTGCTAGATTATGTTGGAACAAAAAAGGTCTGGTAAATCAAAGGAGAAACATGCAGAAGGATGTCAAGGGAAAAGGAAAAGCTGCTACAGATGTGATCAGGAAGCAAATGCAGAAGAAATGGGTGAAGAAAAGTCCCTCTGATGAAGGAAATGTGTTTGCACCAGAATTTTCTTCTAGTAATTCCTCTAGGAATTAGTTTCAGGCCTAGGGGGAGCTGTCAAGAAAATCTCTCAAAATCCCTGTTGGTAGCTGACACCGGGATGTGGATAAGCTCAGTAAGTAAATTGATTCCCTACAAATGTTGCTAGAAATATTGGAGAGAGTATTATGTAGTATTGGAGGTCCGCAAAACAATTGTCTTTCATAGTGCATGGAAACAGGGTAACCAAATGAGTTAGGGTAAAAGCATTTATTGTGTCAAAAAGGGTTAAGTGTGCAAGTGATAAAAAATCATTTTTATCTTTCATTTGTCACTTTTCATTTTGAAGAAAAGAAGTTTGGAGAGCTCTGTGGAAAACTTTGGTGAATTAAGTGAAGATTCAAGTGTGAAGAAGCTTTCAACAATCAAACTCTGATTTGACGAAAAGGTATTTATTGGAAAAACCCTGTGAATTTGTGAATTGGTGAATATGGCTACTCCTTTGGTAGTTGAAGTCAAGGACAAACCCCATCCCAAATTCAAATGGCATCTGTTCAAGTCTGTCGAGACCGACCCGTTAGGTGCATTTTTATCTGTTTTGTATGGTGTCTTACACACTCAAGATATTAGGGCATATATTCACCCAAACATTGAAGAGCTAGGAAGCTCATAGCTACTGAATTTGTATAACAATCATATAATTGGAGAGGACTTTTGTGTCAAACCAGAATTCAAAACCCTAGAAGAGAAGAAATTTACACAGACTGTTAAATTCCTTGTGTTTGATGAGAGCCAATGGGTTTGTTACATTTTAAGTCAAGTTCATAATGAATTCATGTGGTTAAGTATACCATTCAATATTGCGAAGGAGGCTATAAGTGTTGTTATAGGTTTAAATTCTTCTGGTGGATTACCAATTTTAAAGTCCATAAATAATCAAATGGTGACTGATGCAATAGGTTCAAAATATGTTCGAAGAGCGATGACAATCGAATATATCATTGAAATGGATGTGAAATTTTCATCGATGATCATTGGTTACAAGATATATTACTCAAGTTGGGACAATTTTGTGTCTGGTATAGCCATTTATGCAGCCTATCAAATGGTAAAGGAGAATGTAGAATATTATCTTTGTGAATTTCTCAGGAGTCAGCTAATGGAAAATCTTGGTAAGATAAAAAAGGATGAGAAGAATTCCTTTAAGTATGCTAATTTGTTGTTATGTTTGTTCTTCTATTTCATGAGTGAAGTTCTGGGTGTTGGGAAAGTACATTGGTAAGTTGGTTAGCCTGTAGCTATTCAAACTAGGGAGGTGTTATATGGAATTGGAAATAGTCAAACCAGAAGAACTCCAATCTGAAGATACTTCAAGAATTTTCAGAATATGATGCATGCCAGAGAAAGAATTCCTACCTCTGTTGTGGAGAAATATAAGGATACTATCTGCTTTATGGTAGACATTGATCAATACATGATGGAATTTTTTGATCCTTTAACAATTTGGATCATGCCAATGGGTTATGAAGTTGAGGAGAACATTCAGGAAATGTATGCATAATATTTACTGAATAAGCCTCTGGATCCAACAAAAGAGAGGTTTGAAACTTATGCAGAAAATAATATACAGGTACACAATGAACTCAGAAAACCTATGATAGTAAAAAGAGTTAGAAAAGAAGTGGAAATCCTAGTAGAAAGTATGGGCATATCTGCAGAAAAATTAAAAGAAGCTAGAAGGAAAAGAGAAGAAGCTGAATTAGAAAAAGAGCTAGCAAAATTGAATCTGCTAGTCTGACAGCACCATCTTCCTAAACTAGGTCAACAAGGAGCTCTACATCCCTATTTTCCTCTACAACAAAGCCAATTCCTATGCAAACTCAAGTGAAGACATCCGGTAAAGAAGGAAAAAGAAAGAAGGATAAAAGAAAAAGAGTCTATGTGGTAGTCTCTGAGGATGAAGAAGCAAAATCCAATGAAGGAGTTAGAGAAATCAAGCATCATGACACTAAGGCAACAATAGTTACTAAAAGCAAGCCCTCTGGTGAAGAAGAAGACAAAGCAAAGAAGAAGGAAAAAATTGGCAAACCAAGTATATCAATAGAAGAATTTGAAAAAGATTTGGTCAAGGATGGCAATCTTAAGCCACTTTGTAAATGGTATGAAACCTTTGATAAATCTGGCCAAAGAACTCTTAAGGAGGCAACAATAAAGAATTTGAATATTTTCAATAAAGTTCTTATTGAAATAATGCCTAATTTACCTAAAAGCTTGTATGAGATTTTTGAAATGAGAAGAGTAAATGCTAGAACAAAAGAAGAGAAAATGAGAGAAATAATTCTTGATCAGTTATGTCCAATAATATCTATGGAAGAAATGAAGGCAATTTTGAATAAAGAAAAAAGGGAATTCAAGAGCAAGATAGGAGTGAATAAGCTCATGATTAGTCAGACTAAGGAAGTTGTAGAAGAAACTAATTTTTTTTTTTAGAAAAGCTTTGTTAAGTAAAAAAATTGATGTTGTCGCTGAAGAAGTGAATGTTTAAGGTATTGCATCTGATCCAGTGAATGAAGAGGTAAAATGATGATATGGTTGAGGATACTCAGATTCCTCCTATTTTGGATAATATAAAAATACCTATGGAGATTGATTCTCCTGAAATTGTATCGGTTGATAAAGTTGAGATTCCTAAAGATAAGGAAGAACCTATAGCTAAGGAAATAGTGGTTGAAGAAAAGAAAGTTGATGTGAAAGAAAATCCAGTAGAAGCAAGAGACACTATAGAGGTAGTGAAGAAATTTTTGGTAGAGAAAAAGGAAGAATTTGACCCTGAATTGGTTGAAGGTCCCATCGACCTATCCACTTTGTCTCCAATTCAGAAAATGAAGGTTGCATCATTTGCCTAGGCAAAAGCTACAGAATAACTATTGAAGTCTCACATTAAGGATAGTGAACTCTTAAATCTTTCATCTATATTTCTGGAGAAGATAATTCCTACTCATGTCAAGATCCTTTTGATTCATCCTCCGATGAACTGAAGAATCTCATCAACTCTGTAAGTACTCATTTCGAGTCTCTTGAGAATTCAGCCATGGTTAAAGTTCAAAAGGAATTTGATGCCAAAAGGTTCAACAATTTGAAAGCAATGATAGCTAAAGATAAAACTCTGTTAGCCACCTATGTGAAGAATATTCAAAGTTCTCTATCAGAAGGTGGAAAGATCTATAAGTCATGTTTTTCATTTTCTAAATTTATTGAGGTCAATGAAAAGAAGGTTAAGGATCTTTGAAAAATAGTTAGCTAATATTTATGAAGCTTTTGATCCTTTAATTGATGGTTTTGGAAAGCAAGAAGGTGAGGTGATATATTTTCTTGACAAGATAAGGAGCTTGAAGCATAACAATGATAGAATTGTGGAAAGAGCATGTGAACTTAGAGGCCTAATTGGTCCGAAATAAAAATAATGTCAAGTACATTAAAGGAAGCTAAAGATGTTATGGCAGTTAGTGATCCAGTGAACCTTGAGTTTGCAGAGACACAATCTTACTTAGGTTTTGGTCACATAATAATTTTGGAGAGTCTCAAAAGGGTTTGGGATACTAATTTGAGCATGCTGAAGAAATATTTTGTAGATGTTTTCAAGTTTGTGTAAGTTGTGCTTGTACAGTCTGAATATTTTGTTTGATTTTTGATATGCGGATTCCTACCTTTTCCATTGATGTCAAAGGTGGAGAGTAGTAGAGTGAAAATGTATAATCATCTCAAGGGAAGAGTTTTGTTTTTGAAATTTTGAAGATGTTGGTACTGATCCGACACAGTAATTTTTCACTAAGTGTTGCCATCAATGCCAAAGGGGGAGATTGTTGGCAAGAGACACTGCAAATATCATTTGGTGTTTTCATTGATGGAAACCCTAGTCGGTGATTGGATCCATGCATCATCATCTGATTATACTGGCAGTCAGATTGCAAACAGTTAAGGAAGAACAGAGCATCCAATAGTTTTGTGTTCATCAATTCTCATTAAGATTTTCTATTAATATTTTTTGTCGTGTATCTCAAGGAAGGTTTATCAATTTATGCTTTGTGTTATCCGTGAATCTTAGTGGCTCGTATTGATCCGTGTGCGAGTTGGAATATCTAGTTGGTTAATTTCCTATTTACCAGTGCATGGAGGCCGACTTGATTATCATAACATATTACGGATATTCAAAGAATAATTATTCAATTATTTTTCTATTCGAGCATTTTTTTTTTGGGTCCTAACGAAGTTGTGGCTGACTGTTATGGATGTGCATTATACATTACTCATGTTTTGGGCCAACAGTTGTAAATATTTTTGTGTTCTATTGATGTTGACATATTGTGATTAAATTTTTGGTCATAGATATATAAGTGATCGATCATATCATTTTGATATAGGAAGGTGTGTTGAGGCGAATTGCGAATATCAAAAGTGTAGAAGAGTGATTATGCACAGTTTCACTTGTGCATTATGGATTTTATGATGCGATTTTGAGTAGAGCAGAGTAGAAGTGCAAAATCAGTTAGAAGAACAAAAGATCGATTGTTGAGCCTAACTGGAATTGTAATCAAGCATATGTAGATGTTAATCTCTCAGTTCAATCTCATAGATGGATTTAATTTGATTATCTTTGTAAGATAGCTAGTCTTCTTTGAGTTGTGAGCTCTAGGTAGTGCGCCTAAATGCAAGTGCATTCCCCATATTGTAAAATTCATTTTGAGTATACTCAGATCATATTGTGGATTGGCCATCCACAGTGGTTTTTCCCCTAATAGGGTTTCCACGTAAAAATCCTTGTGTTATGGTGTTGTGATTGTTTTCTTCATGTTCATGCATTTTGATTGAATGTTTCAAGTTCTTTGAAGATAAATATTAATAAATTTAATTTTTGCAGAACACTGATTCACTGCCCCCTCTGAGTGTAGCTTGTTTCCAATAGGTTACCGAGGGAAGCTCATTGCTTCATGCTCTTAAAACACATCCCCTTGTTAATAACCAAAACTTGGAGGCAAATATGATCTTGGCTATGCCCAACACCATCCCACATGACCCAAAACATATGTATGTTCCACTCATTTTCCATGACACCCACCATTCATCCACCTTCTCCACAACACTGGCATACCCTCTTGGAACACAAATTTCCCTCCCCATGGCTTCACAAGGACAAGTGGACTTTTTTCACAAGGGGTAACTTTTGATGCATCATCCTCACTTGTGCTAGGGAACACGCCAACAATATTTCCACCATTCCCACCTTTGACATCCTCATCTACACAAATCCAATGTTTAGGGTAGCCTCCTTTACCCAACATACCAATCCTAAATCAAATCAATCAAATCAATTTTCCAATCACAAATCAAGTCAATACATCAAGCATACCAAATCCTCCAAGAATTCCATCGATACCACAACACCAAGTGGCACCAATCCAAACATCCCAATCAACCATTACACCATCTAAAACACCTCAAACATCTCAAAACATGGTTTCCCAAGGACTTAGCATACCCTCCACCTAATAGCCCATGGTCCTCACTCAAACACCTCAAAAACCACCTCAACAAAACCTCATCATACCATTCCAAATCTTCCACCTCCACCACCAAATCCAAACATGACCAACTGATATAGAATCATGTTGCAAGCGGCTTAGGAAGCCTATCAGAAGGCATTCCAACAATTCCAAACCCAACAAGTCGCACAAGCTACACAACAAACACAAGCACATCAATCCACACAAAAAATACAAGCACATCAAGCCACACAACAAGCACAACAATTCTCCCAATCACAAGCATTGCTAGAGCAGAAACAAGCCCAACAAGCCACACAAGCTGCATAAGTTGCTCAAACTACACAAGCTTCACAAGCATAAGCACAAGCTCAAGCATAGGCACAAGCACAACAAGCTCAAGCACAAGCCTTGTTATAGCAATAGGCTTACCATCAAGCTTTGCAACAATACCAAGCACAACAATAAGCAACCCAACAACAAGCCCACCAATAAACATCGTTGGCACAATAACAACAATCATACCAACAACAAGCTTTTTTGGCACAACAACAACTACAAGAATATTGTGTTTCAACACATTTCCTCACTTTTCTAGGCCCCTTTCATGATAATTCACCTAAATAACCCCTTTCCAAGCCTTATCCTAAAGTTTTGTAAGGTGTTGTAACCAACCCTCACACTTTTCTAGGCTTTTCATCACTAAATTAACCCTTTCTTATGCTATAATGACCACTTAATGAACTTATATGTCCTATTTTAGGTGTGTCTCAGATGAAAATCCCAAAAAACATCATTAACCACATGATAATTCTTGAAAAACACTCAAAAATTCCTAGGTGTACTAGGTTGCCACCTTGGGCGACCTAGTCCTATTTGGCATAAAAATCAAAATTAATTCAAAAATCTTGCGGGATTTTGTCTTCTAAACCCTAATGTCAGCCTATATGGTGTTATTTTTAGGGAAATTAGGTGACAACATGTATAAATAATGGTTTTTTCCCTCATTTTTCACCTTCTTCTATCTCCTAAGTCTCATTTTTTTCTATCTCCTTCTATTAATCACTCTTCTCAAGCAAGCTAGGGTTTGAGTATTCTAAGTCAACAATATATCTTTTTTGAAGCATTCAAGGGATGAATCCTCCATTGCTGCAACTCAAGGTCAATCATCATGGAAAATTAAACTCCATCACTCCTTTATTTCATGCTTCATTATTCCATTTCATCATTTTGGTTTGATTACTCAAAAGGGGTTTGACCAAGGCAAACCCCCATGCCCTAACAATCAATAATTTTTCCCTCTTAGTTTGATTTGTAGGTCTTGTATGAAGATTTGGCAAAGAACCAAGGTGAAATAATCTTAATTAACTTGTCAAATATCTTCAAGGTTGCAGAAGCCCTAGTTGAAGCTTCGAAGACACTTACAGACCAAATTCTTCACTTTCAAGACCAGATACCTAAAGGAGAAGAAAGTGTAGACTGAGGGCTTTAGATCCCACTTTCTGATCATCAGAAATTCAAAAGTTGACTAAGTATCCAAAAATGGTGACCTAGTCCCACTAAACCTATTTTTCAAAGATTTTGCTAGATCTGGATACCCATTTGGCAGAAATGGGTTTCTGGGCAATTTTCCAGATTTGGGAATAGGTCGCCCAGAATGGCATAAGTGTTCCAATAGGCCAAAATTTTAGCATCAGCAACATTTCCAACCTCCAATCCAATCTGCAACTCATTCCCAGGTGCACCTCTTCAGTGTCATCCATTTTTGTAATAGTTTGTTTATGTTTCTTAGGTCATTTTGTACATGTTTTTATATCATTATGTGTTTTCATACATCTTTTGCATTTTAATAGTTTGTATTCAATAGTTAGTATCTTTTCCCCTTTCTTAGCACTTAGATCATCTCTCATCACACATCTACCCTCAAACCCCTAAATCCTTTGAATGAACCCTCCAAGTTTTGGGTGTGAAAGAAAGACCTCTTTCATTTTTAGGTGCAAAACCCTAGAGGTGTAAGAGTGCATCTTTCCCTTAAAACAAATTTGTGGTTCTATTTGGTGAACCTAGCATTCCTACCCCCTTCTTGTCTAATTTGGATTCCATCATTGTCCTAGGATTGACTTGCATGTAATTTTTCATTAGTTAAGTTGCATTCAAGGGTTCCAAATATTGCATTAGTGAAAGTGCATGTAGGTTGCATTTTTTCATCTTAAAACATTAAACATTTCTGAAATTTTGCATTTGCATCTTAGGTATGCATCATACAAAATAGAAACCACCTGGATCCATCAATTTTTTCTGTAAACTCTCAAAAAAATCATCAGGTGGACTAAGTCTCCACCTTGGGCGACCTAGTCCCTTTAGGCCCCTGAAATTGACTTTTACTGAGCTAAAAATCCTATTTTTAGCCTTCTGTTTTGTGCCATTACCTACTTGTATTAACTGGTTGTGTTTCTATTACATGTATTTTATTAAAACTAGCTTAAATTAGCTCATTTCATGCATTTCTTAGTTTCAATTTTTCATATACTATATTTTTTGAAAAAATTGTTGCATAGTGTAATTAGAAAATTACCTTGGTGGGCCCATCTGAAAATTGCATTTCAACATTTTACTTTAAATCATTGCTTTGCATTCTCTTTCCTTTCTCTTCATACCATGTTTTATTTTAAACGATGTGGCTTTCATTTGGTTTCAAATGAATTGCATAAATACAACATTCTTTCTTATGAGTTCAATGTAGATTGCAATAATGAATTCATTGATGAACATGTTAACAACCAAACCATTGACACAATTCTTAACATTGCATTACCCCTTGATGAGGATATTTTTGTTTAAAATCATAACAATCATACTTATGCTTCTCTCTATACCTCTCCTATTAGTGATGAAGGTATCTTGGTGCAAGAAGCCACAAGCTATGAGGGTCTTGATTTTCCCTCTCCTCATCCCCCTTTTCAAAACATTAAACAACAAAAATTTCTTGACATCACCTTAACTAGTCTGTCTAACCATAACCATGGCAATCAAAACTTTCCATCTCCTAATATCCCTCCTCGATGCCAAGAGGATAGGTTGATCTTAGCAGATACACCTCTTAAAATTCATGAGACTCTGGACCATCCCTTCCCTAATGCTCCCACCATTTGGGATAATCTATTTTTAAACCATAGTGGTCCTTCTCTTGATTCCTCCCCCCTTGTGATGAAGCATGTGATGGACCTCTTCCAATCTCTCATACTAGGGTAGATAGTATGGAACAAGAGAATGAAACCTTTGATAATAAAATAGACCCCTCTCCTAATCATTCCCATCTTGATAATCCCATCATTTATCATTCCCCTACTTGTGATAAATCCATTTTAGAAGAGCCAATCCTTGAATGTCAAGAGGCTTGTAGTTCTCCTAAAATCTCTCCTGCTAGGGAGGCTATCATGATGGAATATAAGGATAACATTGAAAATAGTAACATTATTCCCTTACAAGAAGTTGCAGAGCCCATGTTAGACTCTCCTTCTTTATGGGATGTTAATATTATTCAACCTCAAATAATCATTTATCCATGTTCAACCAAACCTCAACCTGAATTCATCCTCTACCCATCTAAGCATAATGTGTCACAGTAACTGAGTCATCATACTTTTGCTCATACACATTATACAAGAAACAACCTATGATCACAACAACCAACCTCCACATCCTTACCTTCATCTCCTCCCATATTACCTACTACCCCTCACTTGAATTCACTCATTAGGGACTATGACCTTGTTGACCAACTAAGGAATACTCTTGCTAAAATATCTTTATGGGACCTTATTCAAGCTTTCCCCCATCATCACAACATGATGCATAATGCCTTACAACAAGTTCATGTCCCTTCTAATGCACAACCAAATGACATAGAAACTATGATTCAAGGCCTAAATGATAACATTGATTTACAGCAAAGTGAGCTCCCTCCTTTGGATGTGCAAAAACAAGCTAACACTCTTGTAATCATATCTCAATACAAATGCATAAGGCTCAAGCGAAACCTTGTTGGCAATGGCTCTATTGTTAATGTGTGTAGTGTAAATCTCTTGGATAGGCTTCATATTGATAAATCAACCATTCAACCTACCTCTTTATCTATCAATGGATTTGACATTGTAGGATAAAATCCGCTTTGTGTGATCACTTTGCCTCTTATAGTTGGAATAGCCACATTAGACACACTAATCCATGTTATGCCACATGATGTTTCATATAACCTTATTTTGAGCAGGCCATGGATTCATGCAATGAATGGAGTGCCTTCCACTCTTCATTGTAAGATTAAATACATCTACAACAATAAAGTGTCCATGCTTGACACTGATCTTGAACCTTACAGTGTCTTACAACTTGAGAAAAACAAATCCAAACCCTTCACCACTTCAACACCAACCAAACAAGTGGAACCCATACAACTACCCTTAGGCGATGATTGGGCTTCCTTAGACTTCACACCTCCTTTACTAGTAGAATCCAAAATCACCACCAAAGACTCTAAAAAGGGAAACACAGTCTTGTCAACACAAGACTCGGTAGATCCTTCGCAAGCATCCACCTCAGCTACTTTAACCAATACAACCAACAAAAAATAAAAACCCAATCCAAAAGTGTTGAAAAAGCTTTATTGAAAATGTTATGAACTTATGAAATAACTTGGCTATAGTGGAAAATGATGTGATGCTAACGAACAAGGTATCCACTCCCCTATTGAGCCTTACACACAAACAACAAATCATGGTCTTGGATTTTGTCCCTTCATCAAAATCATCAAACCTCCACCTCACATCAACACCATCCCAAATCACCCTTCTAAACCAACCTTAGAAAGTGATCCTTTGCAACAATCACAACAAACAAAGAAACCTTCACTTAACACAAATGTCATCTCACAACCCACTACTAATTTGGATTTTACACACTCTTCGAAAGGAGTGTCCAAAATCTCACAATCTATAGTGCCTTGCATAAGTATGGAATCCTATATTAAGCACGAGAGTTCTTTGTTACAAACTAGAGGACCACCTTCTCCCCTTAATCAAGAGGGCATCTTATTGAGACTCCTCTTAGATCACTTGATATCCCTTCCACCTAGAACTCGAAAGAAATGTTCCAACAAACATTCCTTTTGTGCCTACAACTAAGTTCGCGGTCACTCCACTAATGCATGTAAGGCCTTGAGTAATAGAATTCAACATCTTAAGGAGCTTTGTGCTCTTCCTTATGTGGGGGCACCTAATTCCTCTAATTGATACCAATTTTCACTCAACCTTGCATCTCATCAATCTCTTCAGCTCACTCTTGTCCTGCACTAAGTGGGGGCAAGGGGTTAGCTAGCCATTTCCCTCGTATGTCACTTGTCATTGTCTCTTTCAGCTAGTCATTAACCTTTCATAAATAAATAAGAGAAAGCTTGGGATGCGGACGACATGTCTTAAGTTGACATGCATGTGAAATACTACCCTTCTCATGATGTAGCTTATTGGAAACATATGACTTGGCATAAGGCTTTCTGAACAAGCTCTCATGTCCTCTTCTTCTTCTTCTACTTTAAAGAAATTTCTCATATTAATGGTGTTAGAAACCTCTTTAAAGTGGGGGCATACATCACCACTCACATTTCATTGTGCAATTTTCTTCTTCTTGTGATTCCCTCTCTTGGAAAGAGTAGGTACAATGTTTCCCATGATGAGACATTGCACTTGTCCTCTCTTACAAACAAGATGAGACCATTTGAATTTTTCCTCTCTTAGAGAAATTACACATGATTTTACTTAAGATGAGACCTTGCACGAACAAAGAAAAATCCCTTTGAACATTCCTCAAATCATTTTTAAATTTCGTTTTCTTTTGTGTTGCCTTATTAAAGTTATTAGGAGGTATAACTTTGATATGGTTAAGTGGGAAGCCCAACCAATGAAATTAATTTCCCCATAGCCACCTTTGTTTCTCACCTTTTGGGACTTCTCACCTGACGAACAACCAAAAGTATCATCGCCATAGAGTGAGTACACATCTTTTTGGACAAACAACCTAGATCTGATCCACAACTAGCTAGACAAATGGTTGAAGCTTGATCCAACTGTTTTACTTTCACCTCTTCTCTTCATTATAGTTCTTGTCATTGCATGATCATGTATCTCATTTTGCTACAAATCATTCACCCTTGAATGTGTTATTTTGCACTGATATCGACTTGACTTAGAATCTTGAATCTTGGGGGCTTGACCACCTTCTTCATCTTTGTCATTCTTTAGCATCCACCTTGCATCACTTGGCTACTTTAGTGTGATTTTGAAGAAATTTCATCCTCTCACTAAAGTGGGGGCTAAATGTGTCGCCAATAAATGTAGCCTTGACACTTTTCACTCATTTGGGCCCTTTCTTGTGGTTTTTGGCCTATTTTTCTTAGATTCTATGGTGTCTTGCAAAGGTGTTGTGAAGTGTTGCAACACATTTCCTCACTTTTCTAGGCCTCTTTCACCTTAATTCACCTATAAATAACCCCTTTCCAAGCCTTAGCATAAAGTGTTGTAAGGTGTTGTAACCAACCCTCACACTTTTCTAGGCTTATCATCACTAAATTAACCCTTTCTTATACTATAATGACCCCTTAATGCACTTACAGGTCCTATCTTAGGTGTGTTTTGGATGAAAATCCTGACAAACATCATTAACCACATGATAATTCTCAATAACCACTCAAAAATGCCCAGGTGGACTAGGTTGCCACCTTGGGTGACCTAGTCCCATTTGGCATAAAAATCAAAATTAATTCAAAATTCTTGTAGAATTTTGTCTTCTAAACCCTAAGGTCAGCCTATATGGTGTTATTTTTGGGGAAATTAGGGCACAAAATTTATAATTAAGGGTTTTCCCCCTCATTTTGCACCTTCTTCTATCTCCTAAGTCTCATTTTTCTTCTATCTCCTATTCATCACTCTTCTCAAGCAAGCTAGGGTTTGAGTATTCTAAGTCAACAAGATATATTTTTTGAAGAATTCAAGTGTTGAAACCTTCATTGTTGTAACTCAAGATCAATAATCATGGCAAGGTAAACTCCATCACTCCTTTATTTCATGATTCATTACTTAATTTCATCATTTTGGTTTGATTACTCAAACGGGGCTTGACCAAGGCAAACCCCAATGCCCTAACAATCAACAAGTTTTCCCTCTTAATGTGATTTGAAGGTCTTGTATATAGATCTGGCAAAGAACCAAGGTGGAAGAATCTTCATCAACTTGTAAAAGCTCTTCAAGATTTCAGAAACCCTAGTTAAAGCTTTGAAGACGCCTATAGACCAAATTCTTCACTTTCAAGACAAGACACCTAGAGGAGTAGAAAGTGCAGACCGAGGGCTTTAGATCCCACTTTTTGATCTTCAAAAATTTAGAAGTGGACTAAGTCACCAACAACGGTGACCTAGTCCCACTGAACCTTTTTCTCACTGATTTTTCTAGATATGGTTACCCATTTGGTAGAAACGGGTTTCTAGGTAGTTTTCTAGATCTGGGACTAGGTTTCCCAGAATGGCGTAAGTGTCCCAATTGGCCAAAATTTCAACATCAACAAAATTTCCAGCCTCCAATCTAGTCTAAAACTCATTCCCAGTTGCACCTCTTCAGTTTCATGCATTTCTGTAATAGTTTGTTTATGTTTCTTAGGTCATTTTGTACATCTTTGCATATCATTATGTGTGTTTATACATCTTTTGCATTTCAATAGTTTGTATTCAATAGTTAGTCTTTTTTTTTCCTTTCTTAGCACTTAGATCATCTTTCATCATAGGTCTACCCTCAAACCCCTAAATTCTTTGAATGGACCCTCCAATTTTTGGGTGTGAAAGAAATACCTCTTTCCTTTTTAGGTGCAAAACCCTAGAAGTGTAAGAGTGCATCTTTCCCCTAAATTATTTTTTTGGATCACATATCAACAAGAATTATTTGCACAACAACCTCCCAAAAATGCCCCACCAAGTCTGCAAGTTACCCAACCCATCATTCAAGCCACAAAACCAACCCAAAACATGTTAATTCCACCACCTGATCCACAAAATGACTTATTCGCTCAAATCAAAAAGATCTTGCAACAAGTTTTGGACATACAATTGGGAAAAACCAAAAAATCACAAGGTAATTTATGCTCTTATCCATTCGATAGAAGCATTGTGATGAAGTTGTTCCCACCAGTATTGAGATACCAAAATTTGATAAGTATCATGGAGCTGAAAATATTGAAGATCTCATCAGGGAATTCGATGTACACTACATGGAAGTGGCCTACAATGAATCTTATTTAATAAGTCTCTTCCCTAGAAGTATGGCTGACCCAACCATGGAATGGTTCTCCTTTCTTCCTCCGGAATCAAAAAGTTCCAAGAAATTATGGATTCATTCATACAAAATTACACATTTAACATGGGCATGGATGTAAGCTTGGACGATTTTTCCAACCTTAATAAAAAAAAGGGAGAGATATTCACATCCTTCTTGAAATTATGGTGATCCAAGGCTAATAGGATCAAGCGAGATATGCTAGAAGAACAACAAGTTGAAACCATCATCTCAAATATTGAAGGGATCTTAGCCTTCCATCTCAAAATGCAGTCCATCACCACCTATGATAAGCTCATCCCCAAAGCTCTTAACATCAAAAGATCCCTCATTGCATAAGGGGTGACACCCATTTATCAAGATAATCGTCCATCAACAAGCTATAACAACAAACCTCAAACATGGGTGAAAAACAAAAATATTACCAACAATGGTATTATTGATGCCAAGGTTGTAATTAGTGCTCCATGGACAAACACATAATAGAAAACATACCAACAAGCTCAAAACAACACCCAAAACATCCCATGACCCAACACATCTCAACAACAAAACAACCCACAAACAGTTAACAACGTCAATGATCAAGGTGGACCATCCACCAAAAATAGATATCCGCCTAAGAAAAAGTACACACTGCTTGGGGAACAGATCGAATCTATCATGCAGTAACTCATTCAAGCCAACATCATCATGCTCCCATTCATTGAAAATTACCAGGAGCCTCATCTTAAACCACCATGGTATAACGAGAATCACCTTTGATATTTTCATAGGATAAAGGGGAACATGACAACCAATTGCATGAGGCTTAAAAACCTAATCCAAGATCTTATTGATTACAAGACTATCACTGTTGAGAAACCGGCTAGGAATCAAGACCTCTAAATATGCATGAATCTGATGCCAGATCACAATAAAGAAAACAACAATGGTAAAGGAAAAAAGCATGACAATGTCAACCATGTTTATGACCATGTTGTCACATCTTTGGATGAGTGGGTAGATGTTATCAATATCATAGAGTCCAAATCTGAGTGTGGAGTCACCACACAATGTGGTAGAATCACCATCCCCAAACCATCCACACAAGATAAAGCACCCCCTACAAACTCAAAGTAAGTTTCTAATGGTTACAATGTCCTAGAACAACAGAAGAAGACCCCTACCCAGATCTCCATCATGGAGTTGCTGAAAATCTCACCTGCACATAGGGAAACTCTAGAAAAGGCACTAGCTGTATCTTCCATACCCATAGATCTTGATACAAACAAGTTCCAAGCTATGGTTAGACACATCACCACACTACACCTCCTTACATTCTTTGAGTATGATCTCCCAACCCAACAATATCATAATCGTGTGATCCATCTTGAAGTCTTTATCCATAAGAATAAATTCAAACGGGTCTTGGTGGATGGAGGCACAAGATTGAATATTTATACTTTGAATCTAATAAATAATCTGGGATTCTCTTAGGATATGATTGAAAATGGAGAAGGTATCACCATTTGAGCATATGATGATCAAGAGAGGGTATCTCAAGGCACCATCCAACTCCCTATCAAAGTAGGACCCGCAATTATGGAAACCACTTGCCAAGTTCTTGATCTTGAACTTTTTTATAACATTATCCTAGGGCATCCATGGATTTATGGGATTCAAGTTGTACCCTTCACCTTCCATCAATGTGTCAAGTTCTCTTACCAGAATCAAGAGGTCACCATCCATGGTGACCCCGAGCCTTTTTACTACTACAAAAATATGGAGGCTAAATATTACAAAATCCCACAAGTTCCCAAGAATGATGAAGGCCCTAAGAATCTATATGTAGACCCATCCACTCTAGCCTCCACTTTTGGGACAAAGACCCCCTCCATTATCGATGTTTCTGATATCAAAGTCATTATCCAAGATAATGGATGTGGAGAGTACAAGATGAAGAAAAGTGCCTTTGTAATAGGAGAGTTACCTCAATCCCCTAGGTCCCATGGACAACCACAACCACCATCTCAAACCTTCAAAGAAGACCCCTCCAGGTTCAAAAGTTGGGGGGACCTAGGCCGAGAAGTGGTAGACGAAAAGGATATATCAAGTCTCCTATACCAAGATGAAAGACATGTGCCTACTCTTTCAATGGACGATGATAATAAAGGACTATAGTTAATGCTTAGCATGGGCTACAATAAGAATGAAAGTCTCAAGAAAAATAGCAATGGTTGATTAAAACCCATCATTGTTGAGAAGCACATAAATAATCTTGGCATTGGATGTACCCCTCTGAAGATAACCATATGTGGAAGAGGTCCCCTTGTTAAAATAATCAAGGCTCCTCTTCAGTTATTGATATTGACAAATCTACCTCTAGATAACTTTACCTTCCATATAACTGATGTATGTTATGAGGATCCCATCACTGACCTACCCATGTTATTTGAGGACTCTTCCCTATTCATGATTTCCACTGTGTCTTTTGAGTCAAACAACCAAACCCGTGAATTAAAGCTAGTTTATCCCCAACTAATAGACTAAGACCAACAAGGACCACTAGTTTTAGACACATTCAAAAATGATGAGGCTATCTCAAAATTCATGGGCCCCAGAGATAATATACCATGTGGAGACCATAAAGCAATATTTGACATTAATGTAGACACACATGTAGACTATGGGGAAATGATTGAATCCCTCAGTTGTAAAAGTCAAAATCTAAGAGTAATCTCTAGGTATTTAAGTGAAAACCATACTATGGCACTTTCTGACCCAAAAATAGTAAAAAAAGAGGACAAATTTGAGGGTGAAAACCTCTCTGAGGCACCTAAGGATAAGGGATTCAATCTTCCCCTTAGTGCTATTCATCAGGAGAAGTCAACAATATTGGAAGAGAAGTGTAACCCCATCAACTTGGGGACTAAAGAGACACCAAACATAACCTTCTATGTTGAATAAATTTTGACTGAAGAATAAGAACTCCTAGCTACATTTATGAGAGAAAGAAAGAAAAACTTTGCATGGATCTATGTTGGCATGCTTGATCTTGATCTGGAGGTTATGGTTCATCATCTAGTAGTATATCCAGAGGCAAAGCTGGTGAAGTAGAAACTAAGGAAGATGTATCCACAGATCGCATTATTATTCAAATTGGAGTTGCAAAAACTCTTGGATGTTGGGTTCATAAGACCCATCGATTATCCTAAATGAGTTTCAAACCTAGTATCAATCACTAAGCCCATTGGGGGCATCTAGATCTGTAATGACTTCAGGGACCTAAATAAATCTTTCCCTAAGGATGATTTTACCCTTCCCAACATTGACATGACTGTAGATCAAACAACAGTGCATAAAATGTTGTCACTAATGTACGTGTTTTCAAGGTACAATCAGATAATGATAGTGAAATATGATCAACATAGGACAACCTTTACCTATCCTTGGGGTACATACTATTGGAACATGATGTCATTTGGGTTGAAGAATGTTGGAGCCACCTATCAACGGGCCATGAATCTCATTTTTCATGACATGATCCACAAATTTGTAGAAGACTATGTGGATGACATACTATCCATGTCAATAAAATGATAGGATCACATAGCGGCACTAAGCTCCATCTTTGACAGGCTAGAAAAATATAAGGTTAGACTCAATCCTAAGAAATGTGTCTTTGGCATGCAATCTAGAATGCTTCTAGTATATATAGTATCAATGAGAGGGATTGAGATAGACCTTGCCAAAGTCAAAGAAATTCTCAAAATGGAGGCACCAAGAACATTTAAATAGTTGGGTTTTACAAGGAAGACTCCAATCCATCTATAGGTTCATAACGTGGTTAGCAGAAAAGGCTATCCCATATTATCATCTGCTCCACAAGGGGTTGGCATACAAATGGGATGAGAAATGTGATCAAACATTCAACAAAATCAAAGAATACTTGTTGATGCCACTAGTACTCATGTGATTGATCTGGAATAAGCCACTGATCTTGTACATATCGACAACAGTGGAGGCACTTGGGGCTCTACTAGCAAAGAATGATGAGACGGGGAAGGAAAGAGCCATATACTATATCAAGAAAACCATGGTAGGGCATGAGTTAAAATATACATTCATTGAAAAGGATTTCCTAGCAGTAGTATTTTCCTCACTAAAATTTAGGCATTAGATGTTAGCTCATCAAGAAAAACTCATTGCCAAAATAGACCCCCTCAAGTATTTACTTGCCAAGGCAACACTTATGGGGTGAATAGCTATGTGGGTCATGATCCTCTTAGAATATGACATTGAATATGATGAAAGAAAATCTATTAAGGGATAAGTGATTGCAGATCAATTAGTAGAAGCACCCATCTATTCAGAGAACCCACTTATATCAAAATTCCAAGATAAGTTTGTGTTCAACCTTAGTGCCACAGATAATTGGAAGGTTTATTTTCATGGGTCATATACACAACATGGATCATGAGTAGGTGTTTTCTTCATCACACCGCAAGGGGATTGTATTCCTAAATCCTACAGGTTATCTTTCCCCTACACTAACAATATTGCCGAATATGAAGCCCTTGTGATTAGAATCAAAATTGTAGTACAATGGAAAATCATGGCCCTTAAAGTTTATAGAGACTCTTAGCTAATCATCAACCAAGTCAACAATGAGTACTAAACAAAGGACAAAAAACTAACCTCATACAAGAAAATAGTGGAGGACCTCAAAGAATTCTTCATTGAAATCACATTTGAGAAAATACCTAGGGAAAACAACAAAGCAGTGGAAACCATGGCAACGATAAGATCACTATTGGATATCCCATGAAACATCCCTAAGCATGAATTCCTAGTAGAGTAGCTTCTTGTACCAACTTTCAAGGTACTAGAGTCTGAAATTGTGTGTGAAATCATTGGTCTTGGTAACCCATGGTATCATGACATATACAACTACCTAAGAATAGGAGTCCTCTTGCCGATATCACTTCAAACCTTACAAGAACCTTTGTCAAGAAATCATCTTGCTTTTTTATCTTAGGAAACACCCTATACCATAGGAGTATTGAAGAAACTCTTGTATGATGCTTAAACACTGAGGAAGCTTTGACTGCTTTAACTGAGGTACAAAATGGTATTTGTGGTTCACATTTGAGCGGTATGACCTTGGCTAAGAAACAACTAAGAACGGGGTACTATTGGTCGAAAATGGAGAAGGAAGCTCACAAATATGTCAAGAAGCTATTGTAATGTCAACAACATGGGGACCTCATCCATGCACCAGCTCAAGAGATCCACCCAATTCTAACACCTTGGCCCTTCTCATAGTGGGGGCTTGATCTCATCGATAAAATATCGCCCACCTCATCTAATGGACACGAGTTCATTATCACTACTACGAAGTACTTCAAAAAGTGGGTAGAGGCCATTCCTATGACCTATATCATAGGAAAGAAGATTTCCAAATTCATCCTAAACTACCTTATCTGCCACTACAGTGTCCCACAGGCCATTATCTCAGATAATGGGACACCTTTCAAAGACTAGGATTTTCAAAACCTATGCAAAAAATTTAATATCCAACAGCAATTTTCTACCCCACACTACCACCAGGGTAACAACCAAGCTGAGTCTACAAATAAAACCATCTTAAGAATCTTCAAAAAGATAATCAATGAATATGGTCGTGACTGGAACTTATAGTTCAACCCTACCCTATGAGCTTACCGAATAAGTATCCACACACCAATGGGTGCAACCCCATTCTCCCTAGTCTACAGATCAAAATCCATCCTCCTTATCAAGATCAAGCTCGCATCCCTAAGAATATTACTGTAAAATATCATCACTAATGAACAATATTGGGTGTCATGGTTGAATGAGCTGGAACTATTGGATGAGTGATGCATGGATGCTTTGAACCATCTGAAGAGGAGCTACAACAAAAATATCAAGAGTCAATCATTTCAATTTGGAGAGATCGTATTAAAGGAAAATCATAAAAATGTGTTGAATCCAAAGAGCAATGGAAAGTTTGAACCCATCTGGTTGCAAACCTTTATCATCACCACAAGTTATAAATTAGGAGTATATTAACTATCCACACCAGAAGGTGATCCTCTGCAAGAGCCCATCAATAGCTCCCATCTCAAAAAAAAAATGCCTAAGCTTGCAAGGTGTAAATCCAAAAATATAAAAAAATCAAATAACATAATAATCCAAATAAAATCAGAAAAAGGATTGAAAACAATAAAGAAAAAAAATAGTCCCCTAGTGAAAACCACTTTGGTGGCGCTTTGGGTAGGTACCTTGGTGAAAACTTGGCAAATAGGTACCTTGTGTAAATAAGTTCTTTCCATCCATGAGGATCTCTACTGCTTGTTTTGCATCATTCATCCATCACATTCTGTTGATCCTTCCATTCACCCATCCACGTCTACATCATAGCTTGATCCTGTGTCAGTATCATGTTCTCTCCTAGTACTACTTGGCACATTGCTAAAGGTCAGCTTGTCCTGCTTGTATGAGAGTATTCTATCGCATCACACTAGGGGCATGTTCTCATACCTACATCAAATCAGATTTGCATATATTCTTGAAACTTCCTAAAATAAAAAAATCCAAAAACATTCATAAAATCGAAACAATCCAAAACAAGTCAAAAATCAAAAAGTTAAAAAAAAAGAGTCATCAAGTCAAACTAAATCATCTCTGAGCTTGAACGTAGGTAAGGCTAATCTTTGATCAGCCCCTGAGACACATTAGGCTATTCCTTTAGGAGTCTGTCATAATAAATTGACAATCCATTTGTTCATATCTCATCAATAATTGAGTCTGTGTCAGTTGAACTACACGGTCTATGCATATATAATGTAGGCAAGGCTAATCTTTGATCAGCCCCCGAGGCCCCTAGGATAGCTCTTATGTTAGGTTCTTGATCAAAATCTCTAAAACACCAAAACATTGGAAAATATAAAAATCAAAATATTTGTAATTTTTTTTGAAAATACCAAAAAATAACCTCCAAAAATTTCAAAATACCAAAAACATTCAAGAAACCCAAAAATCATTCATCTCATTTCACTTTCACCCACAATAAGCATCCACTCGCAATAAAACAATCATCACTTTCATCCTTTGGAAAACCAATCGGAAACAAGCTTAGCAATTAAAAGTGAAAACCCAAGTGTCAAGATCTTAAGTCTAGGTCAGTAGGTAAACAAGTCGGTTAGCTCTTCACATCAATAGTCTATTATCTAGTTAGTCCCAAAATCATCTGATAACATCATGTCCTAGGATGCAACCTTCCTACAATGGACATCAACATCAGACATCATCGTAGTTTAGTCTTGGCTAGCAGTATGAAGAACATTAGCTTGTTTGTTTACTTGATCTTTTCATTTTATTTATCTTATTGTGCTCATTCCAATGACCTCTCAATGATGTCTAATCAAAAAAATTTAGAGAGAAAGAGATAGGGCATTGATCATTATCTTTTGTCTGCTATGTTTGTTGGATATTCTTGTAATATAACCTTGCTGAATACTTGCTTTATTAGGTGTGTATGGAAGGTTTTTTGGAAAAAAATTTGGCTATTACATTGTTAGATTTTACCTAGTGTGTTTTTGTTTGAGATGTTTGTAATGTCTAAAGTACATCCTAGTAATGTTTTCGTATGTTAGGTGTGAACAAGAATACTCATATCTGATTGTCGAGTCAAAGTTCATCACACTAGGTACAATGCCATCCTAGTTCTTTGTACCTTGATTCATGATACCTATGTGTGTTATCAAACATAAGGAAAGTAAGTTCTTTATGTCCCCAATCTCTGATAAGAAAAATATCATCATCTCTCATCATTATTTCTAATAAAGTCTCAAAAAATCATGGACTTTTTGGATCCTCTTTTCATCATCTTATTTCTTCTTTGTTTTCTTCGTGAAAGCATGGTACCATGAAAGTCAACAAAAACATCACTAGTGCATCCATCTGCATACTCACTACATATCACATCATACATTCTGCAAAATTTAGGTTACAAAGAATAATATAGATTTTTTATTTTAAGCATCTTAAATCATTGCATATCATACGCATTTGCATCCATACATCCATATACACACATCATCATCATAAAGAATACATGGAAAAGATACAAAAAATTTGCACCCACATCATTTACCAAAATGAAATTGATCCATAACATTTGCATATCATAACATATTATGAAAAGAAGAGCATATCATAACATCTCATAAATCATAACATATCACATCATCCATTATGCATTATTATTTAGGACATAATATATATTTTTTATTCTCAGTATCATTTACATAACATAAACATTTGCATCCATACATCCATACTACATACATCATCATAAAAGTGCATCGAAAATATACAAAAAAGAAATGTATCCATAACATTTACATCCATAAACGTGTGCATTTCATAATCATCCATCACATAATATCTCATGAAAATTAGGGCTATACATCGCATCCATATATAATCACATTGCATATATGTAAAACATCAAATGCATCCATACATATGGCATAAATAAAGTGAACACATCCCATCATAAATGAATCAAGCCCATATCATATATATATATATATATATATATATATATATATATATAAATTATCACTGTCATGGTACAAAATTTGACTCAAATTTATGTATATCGATCATGATACAAAGCCCATGAGTGTATATCAAAAGAATAAGGCACTAATCCAAAATTGCTAACCCTGATGGCTACTCCCCTTGCCTGCTTGCCTCTCTAGCTAATTATCTATCTATCAAGCCCCTATCTATTGAGAATAATTTGGTTATAAAAGAGCCATGGGCATAGACTGAAAGTAATGAAACCTATAATATTATGCCTCTCAGATAGCCTCACAATACATCCACACTAATACAGTCCTCACCTGGGATGAGGTAGCCATGCTCTCTAAATATTGTCTACGATCGACCTCCCAAGCTACGTACAACTCTGCAGCCTAACTCTACTAAGACTCATGGTCCCTCTCAGTAATAAGAGCTTAGACCTACTGCCTAGCTTGATCTCTATCTAAAATGACCATGTATACCTGCTGCCTAGCCTGATCTCTATCTAAAATGACCACCTATACTTGCTGGTGGGCCTAGTCCCTCTCACTTGTAAGCACATATATCTATTCCTATAGCTCTTGTATTTGTGCCTCTCATGGATCCTTAGGCTATTGTGGTTGTTGTGGCTACTGATCCAGCTGTTGGCCTAGCTGTAGTGGAGGCTGGCCATCTTTAGGTGGTGCTCTAGGATCCTATCCATCTAGACCTTCTTGTTCTCTCTGAGAACTCCTCCCTCAAGGTCTCCCCCATGGAAGTTTCACTACGAGATCTTTCAGTCGCAATGGAGGTATGAACCACTCATCATATGCCCGTTTGGTCCTTAGAGCTATTGGCCCCTGACTATATGCCCATGGCCTAATAACCAACTATTGGAAGCAATCAATTGCATTAGACGTTGGGATCATTCACCCCCATGAATTCTCTCGATTTGATCTAGCAAAGATGGTAGTATATCCATCATCAGGCTGATCCTGTACCTCCCCAAATTGGTGGGCCACCCTTTCTAGAATATAATGCTCTATAATAATATTCTCTCTCCCCTACATTAATTGGGTTTTTTCGAGAATAAAAAAATTGTTGTACGTCATCATACCAGGCTGGCATTTGTAACCATGAATTCCAGGTGGCTTCTATCAGATCATCTAGGATGCGGTGCCAGTAAGGAAGACCAAGTTGTCTAGTATGTCATAAGGTAATCCTACCACCATATCTTCAAACTACTAGATCATTAGGCTCTATATCAATCAAAGTGACAATTGGTCAAAGCATGACAATAAACTCCCAGGCCCAAATATGTAGTAGTGTCATTCTAGTGTTGATTGCCCGACCATCGTAGTATGCAAAATCATGTAAATCATGGTACAATGAGGCCAACATTATTGGTTCCTAGTAAAATAAGGTCCTCCACCTCAACATGATCTCCCATGCCAAGCCCCATCCTAGATTGAAAAATATAGCTCATTGATTTGGAGCCACTAACCCAGATATAATGGCAGTAATGATAAGCCTAAAAAGAGGCACCCGACCTCTATTAAACTCTAAGTCAATCTGGGACTTAGTCAATAAAAGGTCCTTTATCCCCATGACATGCATCAAGGTCGACATCTATATCATAGATCACATGATCGCCATGTATCGACAACCACAGGATCCACCATACATCCTCCAATGTAACGGTTGCCTCACCAGTCGAAAGGTGAAAGGATGAGGTCTCACTGTGCCATCTCTCACACAATGTGGTCATCATCGATAAATGAGTCCAGACAATGGGCACATAAGCTATGTACCAGAGACCGATCTCCCCCAAGTTCTCATGTCATAACTCAGATAAATTGCCTAATTCACTCAAAACCAAGGGTTGATGCTCACGTGAAAACACAAGTTGGATCACCTCCTGCACCCATGAAGGGCACGGTGTCAAAATTCATAAAAAGACCTAACCCTATTTGGATTTTTCAACCCCAAAATAATGAATGCATCATTGTTTATAGTAGCATCATTATATGTAAAGCTCCAAATAGCGATGTTGGACTCTTTGAAAATTCGAAATTGACTATGGTGTCGCCATTTTTAGATGCGTGGCCATTTGCAATTTGACCCCTATGAAACCCTAATCTCAAATCGAGTAAAGTGTCACTCTTTAAAAAAGCATTGCCATTTAAAAATTTGAACCCTAAAATTAAATCATGAACTATGTCGCCATTTTCAGTAGCGGCATTGTTTGACTTTTCAGTGTCATCGACTAGCTATTTGTGTGTCACTATATAGCAATGCTGGGGACTTTGACTCTTTTAAGCGTAATAAATGCATCGAAAAATCAAATTTTAAAGTTAGGTTTGGGTCACGTATCGGTGGTCGTACGCCTGGAGGTATCTAGAACACATGGAATTGCTCAAAAATGTGTCAGGGAAGCACTCATTGTGTCATTTCACAGAAGGTTTAGAGCTCAAATGACTAGAATTTCTAAAGTGTGAATGCATGTAAATGAATGGAAAACTACTCCTCCAAACCTATTTAAGCATGAAAATTAGGGTTTTGCTCCCTTGTTATCATTTTTTCCCAACCAAAGCTTATTTCGTATCTTTTTTTTGCAGTTTTGGCATATTTTCAGCATCCTAGAGCCTTTCTGGACCCTTCAGGCAACTTATCATCTTTTTCTTCAAGAAATCACCCAAAAATCCAAATTCTCGTCTAATCTCTCGAGGGGGCAGTATACCAACATAATTCTTCTCATTGGGGCAGCAGTGGGGCATTTTAAAAAATTAGACATTTTTTTGAATTTTAATCTCACTAGTGTTGTTCTTTGAACCAACGCAACAGGTACCTCACTTCAAAGAGGGGAAAAATGTAGATACTCAAAATATCCTGATCAATATCATGCACTTGATCCTAATTAACTAACATCGATTCTTCCTTAATGATTTCCACACTAACCAATTAATTCAATTCATTGGATTTCCTCCTAAAATTGGATAATACACTTTATCAGATTATTTCATCATCTCTTAATGTTCTTCCTTTAATTAAATAAATCAATTTTATTTTATTTAATCCTAATGTTCCAACATCCTCTCATTTGATTTAAATAAACCCAAACATTTAAATTAAATGTCATAAATCAACTAGTTTCATCGAAGTTAATTAATCCTAAATTAATTAACTCCTAACATTAATCCCTCTTTTCTCTAGCTTTTAACTCCCCCCAGGTAATTCAACCTTGGTCAACTAACCAAGTTGCACATGTAAATCAATTTATTTGATTTACTAATTACCTTATTTTCTTTCAAAATGGCATATTCTTAGAATATTCCACCCACTTGACTTTTCCCTCCCAAAAGACTTTTGTCCTCTTCCTTGAGCCACCTTAGAATTAACAAATCTTACATGTCCTCTTTTTTGAGCCACC
Organism: Sequoiadendron giganteum; assembly: GCA_007115665.2. Classification (NCBI taxonomy): domain Eukaryota; kingdom Viridiplantae; phylum Streptophyta; class Pinopsida; order Cupressales; family Cupressaceae; genus Sequoiadendron; species Sequoiadendron giganteum. The sequence goes on along the minus strand of CM021101.1, from coordinate 288,304,368 downwards.
TTGGCTTTAAAGGTCTCTTAAACCTCCTCTTACACAAGCCACCTCTTGTAATTCATTCCTCTTACACATCCTATCTACCAAGATGTGCTCACACATCTCCTCTTAGATTGATTAGCATGTTGATAAGTGGCACCATGCTATTGGTCCAACTTTTATTCCCACATTCTCCCGATTCTTCACTCTTCAATCCTTCTTCCTTATAAATAGAGGCCTTCTCTATTGAAAGAGGATCCATAATCTCATGCAAGGTTATTATCCACAATATCATCCACAAGTTAGATTATCATAGGCATAGAATTCATCAATAATAGCTAGGTTATTGTTATTTTGCATCAAGAATCACACATTTCATCCAAATATTATCAAGGGATTGGGAAAGGGCTTTTTTCCACGTCAAATAAAAACCAATCCCCCTATGGGATGCTAATTTGAGCATTAGAATAGAGTTTCATTTGTGATTTACTTAATATTTTTCTTTATTTCCATATTCATATGTTCAAATAATTTCATAGGGAATGTTTGGTTTATACTCTTTTAATGACTAATGATTGTTTGTTTGTTTGTTAATGTTTGAGTAGGTCTAAGCAAAGCATTCACAATAATATTGAGGTTGTTATTGATGACTATGCCAAACTAGATGAAATCATGTGCTAGATCTATGCACTTTTGTCAATCATGAAAAGTAGTATTAAAAATGGGGAAAGTGTAAGTGAATAAAATTTTAAATCTATATTTTAACACTAATATGGTGTGCATACATATCTACATGAAAAAAATACCAAACTATAAAGGAAAAGGTAAGACTATTAGTGTAATAATAACTAGAGTAGAACCTCGAGTCAATCTATGAGATATGAATAAATTATTTGATTAGTAATAATATGTCCCCTAGATATTTTTTCATCCATAAGGGGGTGAACATAAATTAAGGGGAGAAAATTTGGATAAAAACTATGCATGATAAAATCATGATCTTTGTACTAAAAACATAACATACTTGTACATAATAATTTTTGTATGAGAAATAAAGTGTAAGCATTATAATCGTACTATGAAAAACTAGAGTATAAATTATGATAAGATTTGTATGTGTTAGATATATACATGTATATGATCATTGTGGATTTTAAGATGAAATATTTCCCCAATTTAGTCCCTAATTGAAGAAACCATGAATGCATGTACCTTTAAAAATAAAATAAAAACCTTACCCCCAAAGTTACAAGATAAATATAAAAAACATAAATGAACATATAAAAAATCGGATCATGTAGTAAAACTGATATGCATAGAGTTTAACCAATAAATTCAATACCACCAAATGTTATATTTCAATTTGATAAAACAAGGTCTCACATAAATTTATGCTCCCCATTAGACTTTCCATGAGAATGTTGATTCTTTCATATTATTTCTCCTGGTATGAATTAATTAGTAACCTTGTCTATGTAATTTTCTTTCATGTTCATTTTAATTGATATCCTCATTTTTATCTTTAGCATATGGTCATACATGATTATTATCAAAATAATATACTCATATTTACTAACATTGAAAGAATCCACATTACAAGTATTTCAATTTGATTAGACTCATTATGTGGATATGTGCAAGATGTACATATAGGGTCGGTGCAGGATCATGGGGGTCCAAAATAGGCCTCTAAGTGGTGATGTAAATTCAGAAAATCAGAGGTAGGCAACTTGACATAAAAGTGTGAATAGGTTATTAACATAATTTGAAAAATATTTAAGAACAAAAGTTGTAGAAAATTGAATTTAGTTTCTAGGCTACTAGTCCTTTTTTGGAAAAAAAAAAAAAATTGTTTTGAGAAAATTTGAAATTTCAATGTAGTGGTACTAAATTTTCAAGAAAAAGATAAGAATCAAGTGTATGTTTGACCACCCTAAGTACAAGAAAAAACAAAAAAAAATTCTGAAATTTTCAATATAAGTAGAGGACACATACCCAAATGAACTGATTTGTTTTTCTATGTAAATAATTAGTTATGATTTTTTTATTAGAAATTTTCATAATTATTAAAATGTTTGTGTCTGACCCCCATAACTTGGTCAAAAATTTATGAAATTCATTTTTTTATCTTATAATATGCAAAGTATCATCCTGTAGATTCAAAAAATGTTAAGTAGTTCGAAAGTTATAGAAGTTTTTCAATCAACCTATCAATCAGGACTTTAGACATAATTTAGGTAGAAAATCAATAATAATAATTTATTAAATTCAAATAAGGAAAAATTTATATTGGTGGAAAGCTAAATATTTTTCTATAAACCCTTTTCATTTGATAGAAATCAAATATAAAAAAAATTGTCAACCACAAGGGCGAACATCAAAAAACTAAGCAAATTTTTTAAAACACATTTTTTGGATTGACTTTCTAGCTCAAGTAATCTTGAACCAAATCCCAAGCCAACATTCGTTTAATACAAGTAAGACATATCCGTTATTAAATGGATATTTGTTACTTGTCAACATATTATTTATAATACATAATATTATATAATATGTATTATGTATTTATAATGCATATATTTATAATATATAATATTATGTATTATATATAATATATAATATATATTATATTATATTATACATTATTATATTATATATTATATTGTATACTCTATAGTACATATATTTTGTATAGTATATATATGAAATATTATATATTATATGAATATTATGTAATATATATTGTATAATATATATAATAAATAGTATATATATATTTATTGATGTGTGAACAATTCACAAGAGAGAGAGGGAGTGGGAGGGACTTGAGAGAGATGGATAGAGAAAGACCTGAGAGGGAGTGAGAGACCTGAGAGGGATGGGGAGAGGGAGTTGAGAGAGAGAGAGAAAGAGTTGAGAGGGAGAGAGGGAGGTATAGAGGGAAGGAGAGAGAGACAAATATATAGTTTAGAGGGAGTGAAGGATCTAAGAGATAGAGACTTGAGAGAGAGGGGGGGGCTTGAGAGTGAGAGGGAGAGAGAGAGAAAGAGATAAAGACCTAAGAGGGAGAGAGAGAGAGAGACTTGAGAGGGAGAGCGGGAGGAAATGAGGGAGAGATAGAGAGACTTGAGAGGGAGAGAGAGAGAGACTTGAGAGGGAGAGAGCAAGAGAGAGGGTGAGCCAGATAGATAGAGAGAGAGAGAGAGTTGAGAGGGAGAGAGGAAGAGAGAGAGACTTGAGAGGGAGGGAGAGAGAGTCTTGAGAGAGAGAGAGACCTGAGAGGGAGGGAGAGAGAGACTTGAGAGGGAGAGAGGGAGAGACAGAGAGATACCTAAGAGGGAGGGAGAGAGAGACTTAAGAGGGAGAGGGAGGGAGAGAGGAAGCTCTAAGAGACTTGAGAGAGAAAGAGGGGGGGAGGGACCTGAGAGTGAGAGGGAGATAGAGACAGAGTTGAGATAGAGAGAGGGAGGGAGAGAGGGAGAGAGAGAGAGGGAGAGAGAGGGAGAAATGAAGAGAGGGAGAGACCTAAGAGAGGGAGAGAGAGAGAGTTGAGAGGAAGGTTTTTCTCCCATGTTGGGACCCTCTAAAATAAGAAGTGATACAACCATCAAATAAAACCATTACAACTCAATTCAACATTCATGCCATGAAAACCTTCAAGCTTAATAACATGTCATTAGATAATTCATGTAAAAGGTATAAAATAATCATGAATAAGAATCATTATCTTTCAATCATGATACATAAACAAGAACATTATGTACACAAAAGGGTTTAATGCGAATTTCAAACAAAATACTCTGAAGACATTAAGATACATGTTCATTAGACTGTTTGTGTGAAATCTATACAATAATTATGATCAACAAATAAGACATCACTCAACCATGATGCATCAATAAACACTATGTAGTGCCCCTCCATTATTGGCCCTCTCATGATGTTTGATTAATTTTGTTTGGGTTGTTTGAATTAAATTGGTTTTATAATGTTTTTTTTTTTATGATGAATTGGATTAAAATTATTAAATAAAACTATGTTGATAAATAGTTTTGAGTTACCTTTGGTAATTAAAATATTAAATTAAATCATTAAGTTATAAAGTGTTTTTATAATTAGATATAAAGATAATTATTGTTTAATGTTGAGTTTTAATAATAAGTTAAAATGTGAAAAAGATATTAATATGAATTAAAACATTAAAATAAATATTAAATTGGAAAGAGATATTGGATAATTAGTTAAAACAAGTAAAAAAGAAAAGAAAAAGAATTGTTCAAAGCACATGCATGACTTCAAACTGGTTATCAGTTGGAAACTTGTTTGATATATGAGATTTTTGTTTAATTTTTGTTTTTGCAAAACAAAATCTTTCCTTAGGTAATAATTATCATTTTTGGAAGGGAGATTTTGGGGGGTTTTTATCTTTGATTTTTAGTTTTGGAACAGGGGGAATTCATTGATTTTCTTCTTTTAGTGTTTTCGAATAGAGAACATTGTCTGCAAAAATAAACTATAAAATAATTGTATTGAATTGTTTGTTTTTTGAAAATTTGGTTTGGGGTTCTTGGAGGTGACTGGAGCTATAATTTGGAAATTTAAATCTCGACATTAGATTTTCACCCATTTCAATCAATTGAATCCAGGTTTATTCTTTTTGAATTTGCCTGTATTCTTGTAACAAATTCATGTATGTTTATATTGTTTGGTATAATAGAATTCTTGCTTGCTAGTTTTGGAATTGAAGCAATTAGAATTTTATATTTTATGAATGTTTTCAAATATTGTATGTAGAAAACCTGCTCAGTGTGTTTCTTGAAAATAATCAATCAATTTGGTTGAAAGTTTCTTAAATATTTTTAACAAATCCATTTGTTTCGAACTCCATAGTCATTCAACTTTTACCTATCATAGTGAATATTACGCGAGCGATCTACCTAATCTTGCAAGCCATTCCATGTGACCACATTTCTTGAGTCATTATTTCAAGCAGTCCATGTTACTTGTCTATGATACCTATATTTACATGAATTATTACTAGAGCATTTTCCATGATAATCTATCACTAGATATTCCTTTTCGATGTGCTTAAATGAACAATCGTTGCCCGATCCAAAAGCTCTTGATTGCATATGTTTAATTATACCAAAAAATCCATTTAACATTTATCTTGTATGATGGCATTTGATTAGGTCACATTTCTTTGAGGTGAAATTTTAAACAGTTTGCATGCCTTGTTTATGCTTCCACATTTTGTGCATGTTTGGCAAGATACTCGTAACTTCAATATATATGGCAAAGCGCCCTAATTTTATACTTTAATGGATGCCCCTTCGTGATTACCATAAATCTATTTGATCACACCTTATCTTAGTGCAAGCCTATTTTACTGATTGTTTCATTTAGCATCACCAATATTCTCCACAAGAACACCATCGTTGTTCTAAATGATGGGAATGGTTCACATCTCTTTGAACAATTTCTCTTGCAATGATTTTGGAGATGAATTTTGATGTAGTGTGGCAATCTAAATATTCCCTTTTGGTTTTGGTTTTAGTTTAAAAATCCCTATGGGTTGCATTGTATGTTATCCCTTCCTCCCCATATTGTTGGCTAGGTAGCCTTAACGCTTTTATTTTCTAATTGTATTAACTTAATACTATAGAATTCTATGAAACGCATTATCTTGACATTTGATGTTGAATTTGTGGGAAGTCTGTGTTTGGCTGAGGCTGCATGGTCACCTCTTGTCCTACATTTCTTCTACCTTTCTATAGGTTGAATTATATTGGAAATTTTTGATTTCAAATAAATTGAATCATCTTTGTAGATACCGAAAATTGGTCTAGGCCTACGAGTACACATTCGACATAATTTTCTATAGTCTATTGTTGTGATTAAATAATGTTAATTATTAAATTAACCTTTCTAACACATATTTCCTCTATTAATTAAATACCCCTTTTTAATTAATTCATTAATTCATTAATTCATAAATAACCTTCATTCAACTTGATTAATTAAATAAATCATATTTGTTTAATTATGTCGCTAACAAATTAATTATTCCTTATCAATTAAATAATTTATTATTTAATTACCCCCCCTTTATCATATGTCAACTATAATTAAATATCTTTATTTAATTATTCAATTTAATCCCTTTATCTATAATTAAATATTTATTATTTAATTATTCAATTTAACCTTTTCAACTATAATTAAATATTTATTATTTAATTAGTCACTCAATCCTTTTCAATAGTCAATTAAATAAATTGTCTTTATTTATTTAATTTAATTCATTTCAATTTTGAATAAACATTTAATTCATTATTTAAATTATTTATGTCACATTCGTCTATCAATTAGTTATCTAATCATTCACTCACCTTCTGAATCGAGATCTATTTTTAGTTCTCCAGTTGTCTTTTGGGTTTAACACCTGATTATCTCTGCGAGAGAACTCTCCATCACAACTAGTCGATTAACTAGTTCTAACTCCTGTTTGCATTCAAATGCATTATTCTTCGAGTTCTAACTTTGTCTTTGACATACAAAGTCTATTTCTTTTGTTTTCAAAGACTCTTAACTCAAGATTAAGTTCTCGTTCTAACTTAATCTTTATCCTACAGTCTTTTCTAACTCATGTTTTAACTCACATTTTATCTAAGACAAAACTCACATCGCATGGCATTCATCAATCCCATTCGTGGATCTCTCTTTCAATCTGAGCCGATTGTTCAAAAACCTAAAATCTATAAAATGGCATGTCATTATCATTATTCCTCCTCCTGAAATCATACACTTTTGAGAAGAAACTTATCTTCGATATTTTGCTTAGACATTTGATGAAGTTATGCTTGCATCAAACACAAAAATCTAAGGGAAAGAATACTGAAAAGGAAAAATGGAGAAGAGCAATCAAGATAATTCGAAGGGGTGAATGCATATTCGATGAGAGCTTTCCATTAATTTGTTTAGTTTATTATGTTTACTTATTCATTCTTTGTTGTTTGATTTAGATTAATATTGTTTAGATTAGGATTAACATCATTTATTCTAGTTGCAGATATCTTATTCCAAATTTTAGTTTATGTTACATTTGGTGAACTCGACGTGAACATGCTTCAAAATTCACACATCTTTTCATCTTTTCATTTTTATGTTTTTCTTTTTTTTGTAGGTTATCATATGGTGCACCACATTTGTTCAACACACCGATGCATCTGTATCCATGAGCCACATCTACTAAAAACAACAATGCATTTGTCAGTCTGCACCACATCCGTGAAAATCTGAACAACATCCACCAGTCAACAAATTCGTGAACCGCATACACCTATCAAACTCGAGCCGCATCTGTGGCTCCAAAAGCTGCATTTGGCTGGTAAATATTTTTCACTTTTTTATTGAATTCCATACATCCGCGTTTTCTTTTATTGATTTTGTATGATTTTCATTTTTTGCTAATGTTTGTTTCAACTATGTTAAGAGGGAATAATGTAGTGTTTGTAGGACGAAGCATAGAAGACAATAAAAACCAAAGACAATATTTTTTGCAGGACAAAATCCAAAGACAAGAACAATGAAGCCATGGGAGTTTCATGGGTACAATAGCCTGGCTGCCCCATATAAGTGAGTGTCATGGAGGGGAGATAGTGGGGTCAAGGTACTAGTCATCTGCCATAAATATGTGTAGCTGGAGAAATCCAAGTAAGAACTCAACAAGTATTGTCCAAAAAGCCTAGGTTGTAAATGTTTTCGAGTCTTAATAGTTCTATCATCACAAACTAAAAATATATTGATTGTTGTGTTTTTTTTTTGCTGTATTCATCAAAAATATTGATCAAACAAACGAAGTCAATCAAAACAACTTTTGGGAAAACTTCAACTATCAAAAAGTGAGTCGCAACTGTCAGTTTTAACATCACATCTATCTTATCAAGTTACATTTGTTAGCAGAAAAGCTGCATGTGTCTGTCAAAAAATTCATTTTCCACAGTCTAGATATTATGAGTTGCAACTGTCATAGTTTGAGTCACATGTGTGCATGTGAGCCGCAAGTGTCTGTCAGAAAATTTAGGTTTACAGAGTCCATATTTAGAACCATATGCGTATTTCAAAACCGCATTTGTCATAGAAACACCGCATCTATTATAAAAAACCACATGCGTATTACAAAACTGCATCTATCAACATTTGAACCACAATTGTTAGGTGAACCGCATTTGATTGTCAATAGAAAACTTCAAAAAACCACAAACTGAGTCTGAAACATCACTGTCACTTTTGCTTCTAGTTCTTAAGATCAACCTTGGACAGAAACTAATAAATTTTGCTCAAAAACCTTGCATCATTAGGTGACATATACCACTTAGTCACAGTCAACATCTTAGTCATAGTCATCCTAAGTTGCATGCATATAGATACTTCCTAGGAAAGTGCATATCAAAGAATAAATAACTTTCCTCGTCATTGGAAATGTTCATGTTTCAGTTTGTCACAATCATTGAACTTAGTCACTTTAGTCCTATTAGTGAATCTTTTTAGCTCAATAGTCTAGTTTGGAAAATTCATCTTGTCAATTGTCCTTGTCCTACAATCAGGTTCCTTGGTCAAACGCAAATCATTGCATGCATTTATTCCATAGGTGGTAGGTTATGCCCATCTTAGACTCATTTATCGTCATAGTCTACTCGAGATTTTGTATATTGTCCATCCTATCATGTGTCATCTTAGTATACATCTTTTTAGAAATCATTTTAGCAACATCATTTATTCTCAAAAAAATCCAAAAACATAGAAATAGGACATATCTGTTTTAGACGTAGTCTGCATTACCCCATTTTGAGCAACTTTTCATGGTCGAAACAAGGTCTCGAAAGAAACAAAAAGCAATTTCAGACCCCAATGAATTCATCAATCCATTCAGAAATCAACCTTCAGGAAGTGAAAGACCACACAAACCTTTGCTTGAAAAACATGTCACTAGAGACACACATGGACGAATTTATATAGAAGACATAGACGCCGCTGTATAAGATCTTGAGTTTGCATCCTTTATGGATGAGTGTTTGGAAAATGATCCCCAACACTATCTAGCAAAGTTTCTAGTAGCAGGTGACACACTACCACCAAGATTTGATATTCATACTTTAAAAACATAGTCTACTCAACCAATGCAAACTGCAATGTCAAGTGTTTCTATTCTCCAAATAACCGTAGAAATTCCAACTGGCATACCAACTCAAACATCATCAATTATAAACACAACACCTTTCAACATAACACAAGGTTTACAATTTACTGTAGGGGAAACTTCCTCCAACCCCTTAGGCACCAATACGACTAGTAAGAGATCCAAAGTTGGAAAGAATATTCCTATACCAAATCAAACCATTCAGATAGGAAATATTCCTATACCAAATCAGACCATTCAGACAAGAAATATTCCTATACCAAATCAGACCATTTAGACAGGAAATATTCCTATACCAAATTAGAACATTCAGATAGGAAATATTCCTATACCAAATCAGAACATCCTAACGAGATATATTCCCTCGCCAAATCACAACCCATCATAGAAGATGGCATATCAGAACACCTACATTGATCCAAACAACGCAAAAACGATGTCCTTGACACAAGTAGATGTTCTCCATAACCAAATGCAAACTCTTCAAAAATATATGGACAACATGTCTATGTCAGGCAAACAAACTATCTCAGCGCAAGACCTATGTTCATGTCCATTTGACAAAGCGCTTTATATGACACCTTTCCCCCATGGATACATTATACTGATTTTTCCTAAGTATAATGGGAGAAAGAATCCTTTGGAAAACATTAGATAATTCTCAACGGCATGCATGGACATATCATATGACCCCACATACTTGATGCGACTATTTCCATGAACCCTTATCGGGATAGGGCTGGAATGGTTTTCTAAATTACCATATGGTATACGATCCTAGGGTGAATTAGCTGAGAATTTTGTCAAACATTTTTCCTTTAACATAGACAATGAAGTAACAATAGCATCCTTGTGCCACACAACACAAGAAGATGGTGAAAATTTTACCACTTTCTTCCAAAGATGGAGAAGTCTAGCTAGCAGATGTCCAGTTGAAATACCAGAAAAGAAAAAGGTCACAATATTCCTAAAAAACATAAATCCAAAAGTGCGAAGTGACTTAAGGGTACACTATTGTACTTCATTCCTAGACTTGGTACAAAAGGGCATCATCCTTGAAAAAGGCCTTATTAACAAAGGAGAAATAAAGGTACCAAGTAGAAATCCAATGGTTCAACATCAAAATGCACCAAACAATAGAAACAAATTCTGGTATAGAAACAAAAATGTTACAAATGATGACATTGTTGATGATAAAAACATACATACGGGACCAGTTATCACACTTAGAGGTTACAACTCCAATCAAGACATGATGAATAGTCCAGATCAAACAGCCAATTATGTCCAAAATTCACAACAAAAAAGACCACAAAGGAGATTTCCTACACATGAATTTACACCTTTATGACAACCAATCGAGACGATTTTCAAAGAATTAATTAAACATAATCTCATCAAACCTTGGTAACCAAGAGAATATGATCCTAGACAATTTAAACCTTCATGGTGGGATGACAATTCCTATTGTGACTATCATCGAACGAAAGGACACAACCTACAACAATGTCACCAACTGAAGAATATTATTAAAGACTTTGTTGAAAACAAAACCATAGAGGTCAGTGGGTAGAAAAATACCAAGAATAGTGATCATAAGGTCTTCACAGACCCATTACATGACCACACAAAAGGAAAAGCCTCCAGTTCGGGACCCAAGAATAATCCATCAGCCAATTATACCAATGCCAAGTATGACTATGGTAAAGGAATGATCATAAATCACCTCCGAGCCACAAATGAGAACGTCAATACCATCGTCATTAAGAAGCATCCAGAATGTAATGTAAAAACATGCAGAACTAAGATTACTATTCCAAGTCCTTCTTTTGAGCCACCTATGCAAACTTCTAAGTTTAAGTACAACCTCCTTGATCAATTGAGTAAAACCCCACACAAATATCTATCTTTGAATTGTTTACTTTATCACCTGAGCATTGAGCCATTCTTGACAAAGCTTTACAAAACATGACTATTCCTATAGATTTAGATGTCAATCATTTCAAAGAAATGGTGGGATATTTAACCAACTCACATCATTCCACATTTTCCCAACAAGATTACTCAACCAAGAAGTTTGATCATAATGACCCATTACATCTTGAAGTTCTAGTCCATCAAACCAAAGTCAGACGAGTCTTGGTAGATGGAGGAGCAAGTTTGAACCTGTGTACCCTAAAATTGGTTAAGGCATTAGGATTCTCAGAAGACTGTGTAGACACCTCTAAGAGTATAGTCATCAAGGCTTACGATGATTAGGAAAGATCATCCAAAGGAGTTCTCACACTCCTTATCAGAATTGGCCCAACAATCATGAACACCAGCTTCCAAGTCTTGGATCTCACCCTTCCATATAACCTGTTGTTAGGTAGACCATGGATACACACAATGGAAGTTGTCCCTTCAACAGATCACCAATGTCTTAAGTTCTCATATAATGGCACCGAGATCACGATTGATGGTAATCTAGATCCATTTAATATTTTGTACAAGCCTAAGGGAAATTCCACAATGACAGGTACCAGTTAACCAAGAAGCTTCATCATCCACCTTATCCCTATACGTTGACCCATCACATCTTACTAAGTCCATTTCATTTAAACCACCATCATCCACTCCTAAGGTCGAGATCCAAGACAAGGGCTATGGCGAATATCACATAAAGGCATCATACTGTGTTAGGCAACTGATTCCACCTAAGGCATATGGATTACCCATGGCAGATAGAAGACAATCAGTAGTCACATTTCATGTTCCCCCTACAATGACATTGATCAAATGGGGAGAGTTCAGTGAAGAAATTGTGGATCAAGATGATATTACCTCTTGGTTTTACAGGAAGATAATGAATACCCCTCGCTGTCTATTCAAATAGCTAAGGGCTAATATGGAAAAGGCTTTAAGATAATGCAAAACAAAGGCTATGATAGACATAGTGGGTTAGGACTACATCAAAATGGAAGGACAGAACCGATCACTATCTCACCATGACTGAAATACCTAGGGCTAGGGTTTCAACCGCTTATAATTGGGTTTCCTAGTACTTTGTCACCATTTCAAGAGGAAGTGAGTGCTTGTGCAGACATTGAGATATCTCATGAACCACTTCCCCTAGTTTATGACAAACCTCCAATTTATGATGAATCCCATGACTCAAGTGATTGTGAATGGGATTCCCTTTCCTCTACCAATACCATGAACATAGATGCTTTATTTGGAGAATTGGACCTAAAGATAAAACCTGTACCAAAACCATCTAGTCCCCATCATAGGAAACACTTGTCCAATGAAGAATGGAAAAAGAACTATTATTGGGAAAACCTTGATATTGCATCTTGGGCACCTATGGAACCATCTTCTGATGACTTAGCCCTTACAATAGTCCCACAACAGAATATACCTACCTATAGGAAGAGGAACAAGAAGGAGTTAATCCAAAAATTCTGTGATCATGTCAACCATTTTGTATTCACCTTGTCAGCAGCTACCTTTAATAACTCCAATGATGACATGCCTCTCATATATCCTGAACTTATCAATTGGGATCAACAAGGTACACCCATCATAGGTACATTTGAGAATGACGAAGAAATTGCGAGTTCATGGGACTTAAAGAAGGCATACCAAGAGAGGATCATAAAGCTGATTTTACCATAGACTTGGATGACAAAGCATATTTTAAGGAGTCTATTTACACCTCTAGTCACAAAAATGAGAATAAAAAGAAAAAAGACAATGAAAATACAAATGATGAGTCCCTAGGTGAAAACCAAAAAGCACCTTTGGATGAAGAAACAGTCAAAATAAAGGACATATACGAGGGCGAAAACCTCTCAGAGGCACCCAAGGATAGAGGTTTAAATATTCTCCCTGTTGCACAAGAAAAGTCACTGATGCTAGTAGAAGAGTCTATTGAAGTCAACATAGGTACAAAAGAGAATCCTTGGATGGTGTATTTTGTAGCTTATTTAACAAAGACAGAAAAACTTGAGTTTAAGGACTTCTTCAAAAAGAGACAGATAAAATTTGCATGGTCGTATGCTAACATGTGTGGGCTAGATCCAGACCTAATATTGCACCATTTACCATTATAGCTAGGTATAAAGCCAATCAAACAGAATTTAAGGAAAATGCATCTACAAATCACTCTATTGGTCAAGGAAGAACTTAAGAAACTATTGGATGTAGGATTCATAAGGATGATAGACTATGCAGATTGGATATCAAATCTTGTGCTAGTGACTAAACCAACTAGGGGCATCCACATTTGCACAGACTTTGGAGACATCAAAAAGGTATATCCTAAGGATGACTTCCCTTTGCCAAACATTGACATGATAGTAGATCTTACAGTAGGATAGGAGATGCTATCCCTCATGGATGGTTTCTCTAGATATCACCAAATCAGAATAGTAGTTGAAGACCAACACAAGACAGCTTTCATGTGTCCATGGGGCACATACTGTTGGAATGTTATGCCATTTGGGCTTAAGAACGCAAGAGCTACCTATCAACAGGCAATGACTATGATTTTCCATGACTTTGTACACACTCTCATGGAAGATTATGTAGATGAAATTATAGCTAGATCAGAAACAAGGGAAGATCATTTAAAGGTTCTAGACAAGATATTCCACAGGCTAGAGAATTACAACATTAGGTTAAATTCGAAGAAGTGTGTCTTTGGAGTGAAATCAAGGAAACTTCTAGGGTATATCATCTCCAAAAGAGGTATTGAAGTAGATCCAGAGAAGGTAAGAGCTATCATAGAAATGCCTCCTCTAGTTAGCATTGGTCAACTAAGAACCTTACAAGGAAGATTACAGTCAATCAGGTGTTTCATAGTACAACTAGCAGATAAAATACACCCATTTCAATATCTACTCAAGAAAGGAGTACCATTTGTGTGGACACCTAAATTTTAGGAGACTTTCCAACTAATCAAGGACTATTTGCTCACTCCACCATTCTTAATGCCACCTACAGATGGAAAAATGTTGATACTATATATTTCAGCAACTCAGTCGGCATTAGGGTCTCTTCTCACACAAAATGATGATCAAGGTCATTAGAGAGTAGTCTATTACATTAGTCGTACCTTAGTGGGATATGAATTGAATTACAAAAACATAGAATGTGCCTATCTTGCGGTAGTCTTTGCTACCCAAAAAATTTGGCAGTATATGCTCAATCGCAAAACAATGTTGGTTGCAAAGATTGATCCCCTCAAGTACCTCCTAAGTAAGGCAGCATTAACAGGCCAATTGGCTAAATAGGTTATGATACTTAGTGAGTATGACATCCAATATGTTGAGAGGAAGGCTATAAATGTGCAAGTGATTGTAGATCAATTAGCCGATGCACCTATGAAGGTAGACCATCCTTTAGTGGCAGATTTTGCTGATGAATTTCTCTTCAACATTGACATTAAAACTGAATGGAAATTCTACTTTGATGGGTCACATACAAATCATGGTTTGGGAGTAGGTATCCTATTTGTTACACCTCAAGGTGATGCCATTCCTAAATCATTCAGGATTTCTTTCCCTTGTATGAACAACATAGCAAAGTATGAAGCCTTAGTGACAGGATTAAAAATGGTAGCTCAGTGGAAGATTAAGAGTACATGTTTTTGGCGATTCTCAACTAGTAATCCGGCAAGTAAATGATGATTACGAGACCAAGGATGAGAAGCTTTCCCCTTAGAAGTGTATGGTTGATAGTTTGAAGTAGTACTTCAATGACATTACCTTTTAAAAAATACCACGTATTCACAATAGGGTTGTAGATGCTATGGTAACCGTGGGTTCCTTGTTGGATATTTTGAGTAACGTGCCTAAGTTTGAGTTTCTGGTTGAATAGCTGTTGGTCCCTGCCTATGATGTCCTTGATACTACAATGGTGTGTACCATTGTTGGTCCTACATCCCCTTGGTATAAAGACATATTCAACTATCTAACTAACCAGACTCTACCTCTAGACCTATCAAATAACCAACACCGAACCTTCATCTGTAAGTCAGCTATGTACACAATCATTGAAGAAAACCTATATAGACGTACCTTAGATAATGCCCTAATGAGATGTCTTGATGTTGAAGAAGCACAAACAACTTTGTGAGTGGTGCACGAGGGTATATGCGGATCCCATCTGAGTGGTCCTACTTTATCCCACAAGATTATGCGACTATGTTATTATTGGCCTACAATGGAGAAAGACTCATATATCTTTGTAAATGAATGTAGATAGTGTCAGATACATGGAGATTTGATAAGAGCACTAGCATAGGAGCTTCGTCTGATTACATCACCATGTCCTTTTTCCCAATGGGGACTTGACCTCATAGGTAAGATACACCCTCCATCATCCAATGGCCATAAATTCATCATAACCGCCACCGAATAGTTCACCAAATGGATTGAAGGTATTCCCATGACCTACATCACTAGCACGCAAATATCTAAGTTTATCCTAAACTATGCCATTTGTCGGTATGGTGTACCCCAATCCATAATCATAGACAATGGTCGCCCATTCAAGAACCAAGAAGTACGCCATTTATGTGAAGAGTTCCATATCAAACATCATTTCTCCACCCCGTATTACCCACAAGGTAATGGCCAAGCCGAGGCATCTAATAAAACCATTGTTAGAATCCTAAAGAAGACTACCAATGATGTTGGTCATGACTAACACTTCTACCTTAATCCTACCTTATGGGCTTACTGCACAAGCATCCCTACTCCCACTGGCACCACTCCATATTGCCTAGTATTCGGATCCGAAGCTATCTTACCTATTGAGGTTTGAAATACCTTCCTTGAGGGTATCCTTGAAGGGTCATATTGACGATGAAGAATACCGTATATCCAGATTACAAGAGCTAGAATTATTGGATGAACGAAGACAGAAAGCACTAGACCACTTGCAAGCATATCAAAATCATCTTCATCATAGCTATAATAGGAAAGTTCTAAATAGACACTTTGACATTGGTGACCTGGTTTTAATGGAGAATCCTATGAATCAAGTTGAACGAGAAAAACTAGGTAAGTTTGAACCTAACTAGTTAGGGCCTTATATTGTCATGGAAGCTTTTGGATCAAGAGCGTACCAACTCTCTACTCCTGAAGGAGAGCCACTTTTGTCACCTATCAATAACCTGCATCTAAAGAGGTTCTATGCTTAGCTTCTGAGAATCTGTGTCTTAATCTAGAAAATACAAAAAAATGAAAAAACAAAAAAAAATGGTTACCTTGATGAAAACCTGGCAAATAGGCGTCTTTGTAACACCAAAAAAATTGATAAAATCAAAATAGTAAAGAGAAATAATCTGTCCAATAGTGAAAACCACTTCGGTGGTGCTATGGATAAGTACCATGGTGAAAACCTGGAAAACAGGCACTATGTGTCGTCAAACTTGCTCTTTCGTCTACCATCATTCCAATTGGACATTTTCATCATCACTCATAATAAATGGTTTTCCTATCCATGGCTTGGAATGATTGACATCTAACATCTATTCCATCACATTCCCCACTCCATCTCGCAAGTCTTATTACCGACTGGGGGAAAATCCTTGTTTTGTTCCATGACACCTTGTACATAACATTGCACTATCGAAAATGTCCCGAAAAAAATCCAAAAAAAATCAAAAACATGTCAGAAAATCCCAAAATACAAAGCGTTAGTCATGTCAGGTCAGTCATGTTAAGTTAGTCATAGACATAGTCAAACTACGCTGCCTCTACAACTGGGATGTAGGCAAGGCCATCAATTGATGTGCCCTCGAGGCATTAGGTCTATCAGTCTAGGTTTGTCATGTATCACACACATTTAAAATCATGACTCTTTGTACATTCAAAGTCATTGGTCATGTCAAACTACAAGGTCTCTGCATTTACAATGTAGGCAAGGCTAATCAATTGATGAGCTCCCGAGACCACACTAGGTCAGTCCAATAGGGTTCATTCACGTTCACTATCACACACATTGCATATCATTCACTTAGATGCATGTCTTTAGCCACATTAGGTGAGTGCTTTAGGGTATCATTTCATGTCATACACCATCAATAAACACACACACACACACACACTTTTAATCAGTCAAGGAATCAAAACAAGTCATGCATCAACAAGGCAAAACATCTCAAAGTCATCAAGTCAATATCAAACACATTGTCAAAGTGATCAACCTATGTCTTAGCAAGATATGTCTTTCTTGTCAAAATACATCACCAAATTGTCATAGCCTCATGTAGCTTGTCGCATCAACATCATCAGGCTCTAATGTCTTATAGAGCACATGTCTTTCTAAAACCAGGCTTTGTCATGCCTTATACAGATAGTCATCAAGTCAAAACCAGACTCAATGTCTTATGCAGTATGTGTCATCCTTCACATTAGGCTTTATTACTTTATTTGGCTTTATTACTTTATATCTTATTTTGTCTTATCTTTTTATCAATTTGTGAATTTAGTCTGGTTACTAGCTTTCTCAAGGATGTCCCTTGAAGGATTTAGAGAAGCAAGGATGTCTCAAGGCTCTTTTTCTTTGGTTGTTGTCTGTCAATTGTCTTTTTGAACATTGGTTTTTGAGTCATGTTACTAGTTTTCTCAAGGATGTCCTATCAAGGATTTAGAGGAGCAATGACGTCTCATGACCCGTCTTTTATTTTTTTGTTGTTTGTGGTTTGTCAAGACAACGACGACTGGGGCATCTTGTCCTTAGTATGAGTTAAGACATTCCTTGTCTACGACTATCTGTTTTTCATAGATGGATGACTTTGTACACTATGGTCTATCTCATATCATAGTGTGTACTATCCATTTGTGTCATGTCCCACCTAATGATGATAACAAGCAAGCATAGCATATTTGGAAATATATCAAAGATTATATGTTTTTCTCAATCAATCAACCTTCGTTATTTCTTACTAACATTCTAAATTCATTCGTGCTAACATTTCTCTTCTTTGACATAATGATAAATTCCTATGACACGACACAAAGACATTAAAACATTTGCATTTGCATACATTCTATAAGCATCTCATATAGTTACATTGCATTTTACACATATAGGAACATCAACATCTTTATTGCATATTTACAAAATCATTACATAATAGGCATTTCATCATCATAAGATACATAATGTAAAAATTGCATGTACATATCACCATCACATATAAATAAAATCATATAGGGCATTACATCCATTATCATAAGTAAATTAAAACATCCATAACATCATTATAAAATGCATAACTCATAACACATATACATACATCATCTAGGAAACATAATCATATAGAAGTAATGCATCATCCATAAAATAGAACTTCATATCATAAAGAAGCCGCCAAAAATTATATATATATATCACTCAAAATAATGTGGTACAGTTCAATATCAGAGTGTATCCATAAATAAAATGAGCTCGTAGGCTCTCTGATCAAAATACAATGTCTACATGTATAACAACTATCATCATGTCCCACTGCCACTACTGTCACATGATGAAGGTGGTGGGAAAAGCCTCAAAGGTGCTCTCTATGAGGTTGAATTCCTCTCATATAGACCTGCCCTCAGTGGTCCTACGACACCCTCTGTACTCTGTGTCCTAGTATGACTCCTACTCTATGATCTTTGACTGCAAACCTCTGAAAAACTAGGAGCTCATCTCTTTTGCTGGCACCACTACCTCATATAAATCCCTATAATAGGTAGCTCTCTCTACTAATCTGACTAACTCCCATACCATACCATCAGATGAAGACCCACTGCAAAGGTGTCTGACCTCTGTAAACTACTACTCCATCTCCTGTCTCTGAGCTATGGCTTGATCTCTCTCCATGAGTGCATTGTCTCTCTCAGTATGGGCACTATCTCTATCTATCTACATAACATCCAACTCTGCATGAGCACTATCTCTCTCTATCCTCATAACATCAAACTCTGCTGTCATCAATCTCAATCTCTCCTCCAAAACCTCCCTATCACCATCCCCAAGGGCATCATCCTCCTGTCTCCCCTCCACAATCCAATCCCTGAGCTCTCTCTCCTGCTCCTCCATCAGTGCCTCATCCTCAACATCATCCTCCCCATATCTTGCCAAAATACCTAGAGGGTCTATCTCCATATCCATATCTACATCCTCTATGGCATCCTCTCCCCCAATCTCTACCTTTGCACACTCCTCTACAACTTCCTCCTCGACAACAAGCTCATCCCTAGCCTATACATCAGCTCCACCTCCGATGTTCAACATCGACACATCCTCTCCTGCTTCCTCTCAGATACGTGAAAGTCCACCTATCCAACCCCCTCTCCATCCTCACCTACCACCTCTGCCATCATCACCTCTCCCTCCAACTCTACTAACTTTGGCACCTTGACCTCTCTACCATCCTCTCGGTCCTGTGCCTCATCTCTCCACTAGTGTTAGCTGATCCAAATCTGTGTAAGGAATAGGCCAATGCTCTACCCACCATGCATCATACGTGGGTCTCCTGCTCCATCTCTCCATCCCCACTGTATTGGTTGTAATGCCTATATCTCTACCTCTGTATTAGCTACTGGAATCATGGGCCTCGAATATGGAACCTCTCTAGATGAATGAGCAAAGTCTACTCTACTCTGAGGCTCATCCTGAACCTCGCCAAACTGTCTCAAAACTCTATCTAGTAAGTGTCTCTCAATGATGTGCACACTAGAAACAGTCCTCCCAATTAGATACTATGTCTTTCTGTAGAATACCAAGTATCTGTCCTCATTCGACCACTCCTCACAATCCATGTATGGTCTCCACATGAACTGATCTAGAATGTCAAGCGCATGTCTCAAAAATCCAGTGTCTCCCACATGACTCTGAGTGATGTGTCCTGTGTACCAGAACACATATGGGTATCTCTCTCGTTGCTCTACAGTAATTGGAGGATGAAACACAACTGTCCTCTCCCAAGCCCACACCATCAGCAGAGTGGTCCCACAACTCAATGATTGAGCATCTCTATATGCAATATCATGTAAGTGAAAATATAACATCCCTAATAGGCATGGACCCCAAGCATATGTGGTCTCTCTCTCTAGCATACCAACCAACATCTCACCCCATCCCATTGGAAAACCATGACCCCATCGATCTGGTAGAGCTATCCCCCTATCAATGTACATAATATGCAATCAATCCTATTGTATCTATCCACCAACACAGGCCATCTGATCTCATATTGCTCGATGCCTAGCCTATTGATATCATCCACCTGATAAAATCTCGCTAGCTTGATCAATCTGCACTAGGTATCGTACATCATCCGCTCTCCTCTAATCGGAAGTCTCAGTATCTTATACACATCCTCCAATGTGATAGTCGCCCACCCAGTCGGTAGATGAAATGATGATGTATCAATGTGCCATAACTCACACAATGCAGTAAGCATCCCCCTGTTCGCCCGAATGGTGGGCATCAAAAGATAGTGACGTAGACCAAGTCTCTAGAGAAGTTGTATCTCTGCACTAGTCAGACGATCTCTTAGATCAAATGTTTCAGGATGTGTCTCCCGCATATATATAGTATCTAATACAACCTGCATTTAAGCCATGATGTCAAGAATTTTCAAGTTTTTCTTAGAAAAAAAATTTCAAAAATTTTACCAGCCAAATGCGGCTCACTTTAACAGATGCGGTGCATTTTTACAAATGCGTTTCCCAACACCTCATTTGTGTTGCATATTACATATGCGTTTCACATTTCCCACACCCATTTCTACCTATTGCACATGCAGTGCAAAACCCCAAATGCAGGGCATTTTCTACAAACGATCTCCCTACTACATATGCATTTCACTAATGCATATGTAGTTCACTACTACACATACGGTGCAAAAACCCAAATGAGGTGCAATATAAATCAAATGCATTTATTCCCTAAAATGCCTAATCTATCCTAGGCATGTTTTAGCACATGCATCATTTCACAGTCAAATGCGGCGAATACGATGGCATATGCATCGTTCACGAAGGACCACATATGCTAATAAAAATTTTAAGACCTAGAAATACGTGCAAAAATAAATTTCAAGAGTTCATTTTTGGGTACATACTAGTGGTCCTGCGTCAGCTAGCCACCTAAAGGTCTGGATCTAATATCCTCGATGCACAGCATAGGGAATGGGTCCTATTTTCGACAACTAGTCAGAGCAAATTTTTAGTTTTCTAAACTCCTCCAGGTGCAAATGAATTAGTTTTCAACCTAATTCCTATTTATAGCTAGGTTTTGGGTGGCATTTCTTCAGACCTAGTCTATTGGCCACTTAACCTTTCAACTTCAAATGACCTATACACGTCTGTATCCTCTCCAAATTCAATTTCGTCAACTCCATAGCACTTCTAACTGTCAAATTGACTTATCAGGAATATTTCCTGATTTTTTCAAAAAATTTCAAAAATTGTCAATTTTCCCAAGGGGGCATACCTTAACTTGTTTCATGCTGGGGCACGATCGGGGCATATTTTCTTTGACACAACACTGAAACAACATTGTATCAAAGAGGGGAGAACTATAGATACTGAAAATTGGTCTAGGCCTGCGAGTACAAATTCGACATAATTTTCTATAGTCCATTGTCATGATAAAATAATGTTAATTATTTAATTAACCTTTCTAACACATATTTCCTCTATTAATTAAATACCCCTTTTTAATTAATTCATAAATAACCTTTATTCAACTTGATTAATTAAATAAATCATGTTTGTTTAATTATGTCACTAACTAATTAATTCTTCCTTATCAATTAAATAATTTATTATTTAATTACGACCCCCCCCCCCCCTTTATCATATGTCAACTATAATTAAATATCTTTATTTAATTATTCAATTTAATCCCTTTATCTATAATTAAATATTTATTATTTAATTATTCACTCAATCCTTTTCAATAGTCAATTAAATAAATTATCTTTATTTACTTTATTTTATTTATTTCAATTTTGAATAAACATTTAATTCATTATTTAAATTATTTATGTCACATTCTTCTATCAATCAATTGACTAATCATTCACTCACCTTCTGACTCAAGATCTATTTTTAGTTTTCCAGTTATCTCTTGGGTTTAACACCTAATTATCTCTGCGAGAGAACTCTTTGTTACAACTAGTCAATTAACTAGTTCTAACTCTTTTTTGCATTCAAATGCATTATTCTTCGAGTTCTAACTTTGTCTTTGACATATAAAGTCTATTTATTTTGTTTTCAAAGACTCTTAACTCGAGATTAAGTTCTCGTTCGAACTTAATCTTTATCCTGCAGTCTTTTCTGACTTATGTTCTAACTCATGTTTTATCTGAGACATAACTCACATCTCATGGCATTCATCAATCTCGTCCATCGATCTCTCTTTCAATCGGAGCCGATCATTCGAAAACCCAAAATCTATAAATGGCCTATCATTATCATTATTCCTCCTCCCGAAATCATACACTTTTGAGAAGAAACTTATCTTCGATATTTTTCTTAGACGTTTGACGAATTTATGCTTGCATCAAACACAAAAATTTGAGGGCAAGAATATTGAAAAGGCAAAATGGAGAAGAGCAATCAAGATAATTCGAAGGGGTGAACGCATATTCGGTGAGAGCTTTCCATTAATTTGTTCTTTGTTGTTTGAGTTAGATTAATATTGTTTAGATTAGGATTAACATCATTTATTCTAGTTGCAAATATCTTATTCCATATTTTAGTCTATGTTACAATCTTCATTGAAAATAGCTTTTGATGGAGATCTAGATTATGGTTGGAATTCGATTTTTGGTTATATCTGCATATAAATATATATGCTTGTATTTGTATGTTTAAATATGTAAGTTTGTTTATTTATGTATATGTATGAATGCAAAATAAAATATTATGATATTGGAACTAGTTTATGTTTGAAATTTATACATATATTTATATATATATATATATATATAAATATAGAGAGTGATAATTGTGTATATATTTATATATACATGTATATATAGAATTGTGTATTTATATTAGGGTATATTACTATTTATTTGAATGTAATTGTTTTGTAGATAATGTAATTGGGAAAATATTTGTAAGGAAAAGTTGATTTATTTATATATGTTGTTTGTATTTGTATAAATAACAGTGTTGTATTCTACTTCACTATATTGTATTGAAAGATAAATTTAAATTTATAGATGTGATGCATGATTAAAGATTGAATATTGATTGATTAGTATTTTTTAAAATTATATAGTTTATATGTGAGTTCTTTTTATGCATAAATTATTACGATTTATTAGTGTAAAAGGATTCAATGTTACATATATAATATGGTTATAATAAAAAGAGATAAAATTTAAATTTTAAAGTAATTGTGTTTTGTGTTTTGTAAAAGAAAGGTAATTTAATTGTGGCTAGTTATGTTTTCCATCCTTGATTTATGAAGATAAATTTATATTGGAATTTAGGGTTCAAGTAATAATAGTGTTAATCTTGTTTCATTTTAGGATTACGCTAATCATTCACTAACACATTATATAGTAATTATTTTGATAGTGATTATTGTGTTGATAATTAAATAGTTACCTTTAGATATTGTTTATTGTAATATCTAATCTAGTTAATTGAACCAAGTTGTTAACTTAGATTGGATAATAAGAAAGTTGATATAATGCTTTAATTAAAGCAAATTTTTTTACTTCATTTTAGATAGCTAAAAGATAGGGTTCAGTACTTAAAAGCTAAAGGATTAAGTTAAATAAGTTAAGATGGGTTGTAAATATGGAAAAGATGTCTCAATTTATTATTATTATATCTTTACGATTGGAAAACTAACTAGATTTATATCTATCTCTCAGATGTGAGCATTACTATGGTATACACTAATGATCTGAGAGATTTGTGGACCAACTTGAGATGATATAAATATTTGTGTAATTTAGATGTGTAAGTGTTCAACTATTATGTTCTATTGCATAGGTGCAAATGGCTTCTTGGTCATGACTAATTGATTGATTGTCTTGATTATTATATTAAATGATTGGCTGATTATTTATTTTGATCTTTGTGTTTTATTTTTGTATCGTTTGAGTGATTGCATTATTTAATTGTGTGCTTAATGTATTTGATTATTAGATTATGGTGGTTTTGGTGATTTTGTGTTAAGAGGGAGTCTTTGTGCAAAATTGTTATGGTAATATTCTAGAGGCTAGGGGAAGTTGTTTTGCATGACAGGTTTTATGATTGTTCTTTTGAAAGTGGATTGATTTTGTACTTAGATTGTGTTCATGAGGGTATTTAGTCTTGCACTATTTACTTGTTATTATGGTTGGAATTGTGAGTGATATGGTTCATGCCATGCTCTAGATATGTGATTCTTGTGGCTTCATTTTGGTGCAAGGTGGCTTTACCCTATTTGAAGTGTTGGGTCTTTAGTTGCTAGTAGGGGTAGTTGCTAATTAGGGCCAACACCCAAAGTGGTGTCCAGGGTAACTCATTGAGAGTTTCTTTAATCAATGATAATTTAAAATAAATTAGGGGGTTGGGTAGTTCATATTAATCAAGATAATGGTATGCCTCACTCATGGCTCAAGTGCTCATTTAGTCTTGCGATGAGTGGGAAGGCCTGGAATGGAAAGATCAACTACCTTGTACTCTTGAAAGGCATGTTGATCCTACATGAGCCTGTATGGGGGGCATAAATTGGTAGAGGCTACCAAGGTAACTCAAGTTGGGGGCTGATAGACTAGGAAGATTCATCAGGGTAACCCATAGCAAGCTATGTGGTGACACTCCTCCCTATTTTAATCTAGCATTCCCTAGTGTTGTGTTCCCCTTGTTTTTTGTGTACCTCTGGAAGTGGTGTCATTGTTATGTGATGTTTGGTGGTACTTTGTATGTTGGAGTCTTGTTAGCCCTTTGTGTCGTGCTACTGTTTTCTTGACTGTTTTGGTGATGCAACCTTACTGTTATCTCTTAGCATGGGGAGTGGACCATAGGGTTT
The DNA here is from genome assembly GCA_007115665.2 of Sequoiadendron giganteum. Taxonomy (NCBI): domain Eukaryota; kingdom Viridiplantae; phylum Streptophyta; class Pinopsida; order Cupressales; family Cupressaceae; genus Sequoiadendron; species Sequoiadendron giganteum. Next base: position 288,279,164 of record CM021101.1, on the reverse strand, counting down.
AACATGGTCGGGTGGAATGTATTTTACTCCACTGGGTTTTCCAGCTATTGTTTGTGAGCACCTTGTGGTAGATTTCAAAGCTTGTACCATTTTGAGAGGTAGTTGTTTATGTTATCTATTTACTTGTACCTCTTTTGTACTTTGTAATATAATTTGATGTATTCATCTCGTTGTATAAGGGATGTTTGATGTAATCTTGTAACAATGTAATAATATACCCTTATGTAAGGGAAAATTATATATGTACTCATTTGTTCATATTATATGATCTTTGATGGTGTTGTATCTGTGGAAATATATATATTCATTCATTTAATGCTTTGTATTTAAGTGAACTCTTGATGTTAGTTAAAACATGTTGCATGTTTAGTTCTGGTTTAATAGATATGTTCGTAATGCAATCATAGAACCTTGGAGGACTTAGTTTAGTGTAGATATTATGTTTAGATAAGTTTAGAAATTCATGTCATTTCACTTAATAAAAAAAATTGTGCCAGAATCTATAGTTAATTGTTTTGTCCTCTGGGGTTCTTTGGCGGGGTGTTACACACTATATATGAACAAACACTAAATTAATAGATTATTTAATATTTAGTACTAAATTTTTGTCTCATCATTATACTATTATATTCATAGATTTAACATTAAAAATATCCATCCAACCAAATTCCTTATAAAATATCCATCCAACAAAATTCCTTATAAAATATCCATCCAAGATCAAATTGTTTATAAAAATAAGATCATTGTGTTAATAAAGTTTTGTGGCTCTTACTTGCATCTCTTCATTTCTTTTTGTTTTCCTCTTTAGATTGGGACTGTCTCCTTTCCTCTAGCCATCATTGATGCTCATCTAAGTCCCCTTCCATGGACCTAACCTCATCAATAATAGTTTGAATTTTTGATGCAAAACACCTCAATAATGCATGAACACATTCTTCATTTTGAATAGCATTAACTTGATCCTGAATGGGTCTAAAATTCACATCAACTTGTTCTCAAAAGTGAGAACCATCAAATGCAAGTGGTGGAGGTGGGGGGTTACGAGGTGGAGTGGATGGAGATGGAGTGAGTGGAGCTAGAGGGTGTGGATCCATGATTTGGATATAAGTGAACCTGCATTAAATTTGTAATTTTAAAATGTAAGATACATATTTAAAAATCCCATAAACCATTCAATATAAATGACTTAATTGAGTACAAATGAAAAAATGTGTAAATATCATTTATGTCTAAGCAATGTAAATGAAAAACAAATAGTTGTTAGTGATGTGAAATCTCATTTTAAAATACATTAATTTTTTGCCTCGCTATAATATGGAAGTGTTAAGCTCCAAATTGATTCAACAAAGGTGAAAGTGTTAAGCTCCAAATTGATTCAAAAAAAGTGGAAGTGTTAAGCTCCAAATTGCCAATACTTAGTGAGTATGTATACATAATTAGTAATGGTTAAACAAAAATTGTCACTGTAGCCATAGGGAAATGGGGAAATTTAATGAGAAATAATCGATGGGTTGTGTAGGAGGCTATCATGCAATATGATACAATCTGATAGCCTCCTACATGTCCCATCGATTATTACCCATTAACTTCACCCATTTCCCTATGGTTGTAGGGACAAATTTTGTCTGGTCAGTAGTAACAATGGATCTAGATTCACCAAGTATTGGAAATTTAGAGAACTTCCAACAAGGATCCTTTCTATTTTGAGAGCTGAGGAGAGTCAAAACAATTAAAAAATTAAAAAACATTTTTTTTAGCAAAGAAATACTAACTTAAGAATAAGAAGAAAATCAAGAATTTAAGAAACATGAGAATAAGTGATAAAGAAGAAGGAAACATAGACAAGAATATAACACAGTTTAAAAAAATGTAAAAAGGGGGTAATGAAGGTTCAATTTTATGTTTTTTTTCTAGTAATGAAGGTTCAATTTTTTTGTTTCATGTTTTTCTTGTTTTCCACTAACTAGGGTTTCAATACTTTTTGTAAGTTTAGATAGAAATGAAAAAAATCAATAAAACTACAAAGAATGCAAAAAAAAACATAAATTAATCACTAATTAGCAAAAAAAAAAAGAAAAGAATGCAAAAAACACATACCTGCAACTCGTTAGAGGACACTGAAGGTCGTGAAAATGAGGCAAGGTTCTTGAAAATAAGGCAGGGATCAATTTATAAAGTCCTTAACAAAATGAATATCCATTATGAACGGATATCTGTTTATTACACTATAAATTTATTGTATAAAATACACAATTGTATATTTCACATATACTATATATTATATATTATATAATATATATTAAATATTAGGTAATATATATTATATAATATATATTAAATATTATGTAATGTATATTTTACATATATTATATAATATATATTAAATATATTATATATTATGTAATATATATTAAATATATTAGATACTATATAATATATTTAATACATAGTCTCCCTCAAAGGGAGGGTTTGTCCTCAACAAATTGGATATTCGTTTGCTCTATGATAAATTTATTATATATAAATATGCTATAATATATTTCATATATACTATATACTATATTATATATAATATATACTATAATATATATTATTTATATTTTACATATATTGTATATATATTAAATTTATTATATAATATATTTAATACATAGTGTCCCTTTGAAGTCTCTATCTTCCTCTCAGATCTTTAATATATATTTAATCATTATATAATAGAGAGGGAGAGAGATAAATACCTAAAAGGGAGAGAGGGAGAGAGGGAGAGTGAGGGAGAGAGGGAGAGAGAGGAAGGAGGAGAGTGGGAGACAAAGAGAGAGAGAGGGGGGAGAGTGGAAGACAAAGGGAGAGGGGCAGAGGGAGAGAGGGAGAGAGAGAGGGAGAGGGAGGGAGAGTGGGAGAGTGGGAGAGTGGGAGAGAGGCAAAGAGAGTGGGTTTAGGGAGAGAGTGGGTTTAG